>CM060709.1:231434852-231769852 GCA_030686995.1 Artemisia argyi | reverse complement strand
TTAGAATTCGCTCATGCATTAAATACAACCATAATAACCTAGTACGCATTGGTTCATGTTTCTTAAGACGTTCAAGCAAGTTACCAATTGGAAGTCTGCCAGTTTTCTTAAGCCTAACATCGATATCATTCAATTAAACAAGAGATAATAGGAAACAAGAATTATAAGCTAAACCAATTAGACCTATCGAAGTGTCACACCCTAATTGATGAAGATAGACACAAACATCAACAAGGAATCAATAAGATCTAATCAATTATATACAAGTTTCACATAATCATAAGTAGACACAAGGTGAATTAGCCCTGCATAATTAATAAAGAACAAGCAACAATAATGGTAATTGAAGACATGAATTATGATAGACTCATCAAACCATTACAAGATGTTTATGGAGTGATTTAAACCCTCTAAGTTGCTGGAAAAACACCCACCTAAACTCAGGAATCGACCTTAGGGTTTAGGGCTTAAAAAAAGTGAAGTTATGATGTTATATTTATAGGCAAGTTTTCTGTCGGCAAGGCTTGACGGCTTCAGCTTTAACACATGACGGTGTCAGCCCTCCATTTTCCCCAAATCGAATATTTCTTCGTCCTCTTCGCGTGGGCTTTTGAATCACCTAAATCCGAGTTCGTATGCAAAAATTATGACCAAAACAATATCAGCTACTCCGCGCGCAAGTTTTGACAAGTTAACACGTGACGGCCTTGGGTGACGCCGTCACGTTTCTTCTGGACCATCACCACTTTTACTCTTGACGCCATCACATGAATGCTCTTGACGCCGTTAGGTACTGTTCCCAGCAAGGAAAATTAAGACTTTGCCGTTTTCTTCACTTTTATGCTCCAAAAACGTAAAAAATGCTTCCTTTTCCAGAATTCGCTCCAAAAGTACCTAAAATCACAAAAGGAACGATTTAGGGCAATATTTGATCAAATAAATTCAATTCCAAGCTTAAATGACCCCTTAAAAACGGCTCATTTTTCGCCTCTTCATATACCCTTACACTTGAGATTTGCTTGTCCTCAAGCAAATGCGCTTTTATTCTAATCAAAATACAAGTTAGGGGTCATTCAACACTAATATAAAAGTAATTACAACAAATAATCGTTCCACTAAAGACCAAAGGCAAGCACAGAGGTCATACACTAGCACCTCACAAATAGCGTTTAGATACTCGCATTTCTCGGGTGTAATAAAGTATATATCACAATAAGGAAATGGAAAACATCTCTCACTACCTGTCATAGCAAAATAGATTACCATAGGCTTGGGAAAGGATCAAACCTCCACCACATGGCGTAAGCACCTAGGATAAACTATCAAAGAGGTCTTTTAAAGGGTTATAACGTTAGGTGTATGGATATGGAATACACGGTTTTGTTGGATATAGGCAATCTTTACTGGTGGCGAATTAATAATCTTGGTTAATTACATGTACAATATGGCGTTGCTAAGCCAAGACTAGACTCGACTTAGGCAAACATAGAATGAAACGGGATGGTAGTCCGTATGTTTTTTTCTCTTTTCTCTTTTTCTACTTTTTTTCTTTTTCTTCATTTTTTCGATTTTTTTTTTTTTTTTTTTTTTTTTGCATACACTCTTACCCTACCATCCAAAATAATACATCATAGGGAATGTACATTCCCCTTACACTTGAATTTTTACATACTTTACAATAAACTAATCTAATGACTCGAATCAAGATAATCAAAACACTTGGAGTACTTATTAAGATTAACGCACATATGGGGGTAATATATGATGTTCTTCCCCATTACTCCATAACATTAGTACTTTACCCATGAGTCCCAATCGTCCGAAAACAATATGTACAAGGATATGACTCGACTTAGCAACCATGTAATCAATTAGATAATTAACTAAGGGTTTAAACAAATAACAATAATGCACTAAAGATGAGTGCATACACGGAAGGCTAAGGCGATTTGGTTGTACATTTAAGTGGGGTGTAACAAATTCTTCCTTTAAGTAAGATGCTTAAAGTTAGAAACGAAAAGATAGGCTCGGAGGGGTGTACTAGGGGTTTCGTGTACTAAAAATGAGTACAACGCTAAGGTGTGGGAAAAAATTAATTGACTTTACTAGCCAAATAATATGACTTAAATGGTCAAGTAATTATGATACGGGTTTAACACAATGGTGATCCTAATGCCTCTTATCATGTAGTAAATCCTACTACACGAATGTAGTCTCACTAGCGGTCTCGGGATGCATCACTAACGCAAGTTCTAGAATCTAAATGCTACCGGTACACTCGTAAGCACTAATAGTAAATGCTTTTCCTATCAAATCTAAAGGCGAACCTCACATATTTGGGTGGAAAATTTTTCTGAATGGTACGGTTTTGTGTTAGTCATACGACTCCTATCCATGAGACGCTTGCTAAGGCTAAAGTTTCAATCCTAAATGTTGTAAAAAAAATTAAATTTGGCGCTAAAATTACACTAACAAGTATTTCTCATAGTTTTATTACACACCTACCATCAAACAAACAAACTCAAGTGCAATTGTATCCTATAAGGTATCATCATTTACCCTCCCCTTACACTTAGGATGAACATTGTCCCCAATGTTCAATTAAAGAATTTAAAAGTAAAACAGGTAAAAGAATGAAATCAAATACTCCCCTGATTCGTTCGGTGTGGATAGTGTGTTAACAAGGTTAGATCTTCCTCCAAGGAAATGAACATTCATAGCTTCCCTTCCAGAAATATAAATCATCTTCTTGTCCAATATAACCTGTTAAACCTGAGAAAACAAACACAAAAACCCAAAGCATCAATCCGAACAAAGAAAACTCACAACCAGATATAATTCCAGACTTAGGAATAAAAACAAAACAATTAAAGATATAATGCTTATGGAATGAATGTTTGCAGATTTTCTGGAGTTTATAAAACTAAAGAATCAACAAAAACTTAAAGACTCCGTTAGAAAAACAAAACTCGCAAAATTTCCAGAATTTTACACATGATGCCGTCGGGAATTAATTCTTGACGCCGTCAGAAGTGACCGGCAGAAATCTTTATGTTAAGTTTCCGGAAAATTTCTGGAAAAAACTTATGTCTTACTTCCTGGAAAATCCTGCAAAACATCATTATGACTCGATACAAGCATTTGACTCTAACAATTACTAATACACATGTTCATTTAATATTGTTATGGTTCATGCTCAATTTCGTTCTTATAAACAAATTTGGATCTCCCTTACACTTACCTTTTGCAAAATACCTTTATATGCAATTAAGACGAAGTTAAAAATAAAATAAAGCATTTTCACAATTTATTTTGAAACATGAGCCAAAAATAATAAAAATAAAACATGAATATGGAAACAAATAAAATCAAATAAACAAACAAACAAACAAATAGATAAATAAAGCTTGGGTTGCCTCCTAATAAGCGCTTGTTTTTGTTCGAGTCACGAGCCTGACTCTACCCTTATTTAATGGAAATAGGGGAGGTTTTCCCACACTTTGAATTAAGTGTGGGTGGAAGTAGTGATACACACCCTTAGGGTGGAAATATGCCACGTTAGGTGAAGGGGATGAGTGAATGGCTTCCTTCATCCTAAAACTACCCAGATAATATTGGTTGATGGGTGGGTCGGTTCCTCTTTTGTCTCCTAGAAATATATCTAAGGATGGAAAGGTGTGTAAAGATTGAGGTTCCGGTTCATCAACACTAGGAAATTCCCTAGAACTAGGAGTAAGGTTATCACTACAAGTATTCAAACCTATATCCTCAAGTGGTGCCTGGCCCAAGGGTTCTACTTCTATTGGGGTTCCTATAGTCTCTTCTACTTCTTCCGGGTAAGTCACAGTCAATGTGTATGCCTCAAATGATGGTAGGACTTCTGGGGTACTTAGTGGGCTTGGGTTTTCTACTATCTCTTCCATCACATCAATATCACCTATGTGTTCATCTTGTATTATGGTAGTATCTAACCATGACATGCAACTAGGTGGCTCAACTCTAACATCATGTGTGTCGTATGTTTTGGTGAAATCTATCTCGCTCATGCAACTAGGTAGTTCAACACTAACCATCTCATAATCTTGGTTTGATTCTAAGTTCATGTTCTTAGAAACTAGGTCATCTTGCTCATACGAATCCATCAATTCGTCGAGCTTATGGGTCATGGTTAGAAAGCTTTTCTCAAAATTCATCCAATGGGTCTGACTAAAAGGAATTGATCCTGATAATGATCGTCTAATAGAAATCACACATGCATATAATTCATCAAACCCATCTAACTTTACCCCCAACTCCTCTTGGATGTCATAAAGATCACATAAAAAATCATTGGAATGAAAGGAAGCAAATCTATTAGTGAAATATAATTGTTCCTCTATTGTTAGTGATCTAAATGGAATTTCATCTGCCATAGTGACAAGTGAGAATGGTTTTACAAACAAAGGGCACAAATAAAAAGATAGACTACAAGAAAGCTAATAAAAATAAAATAAAAATCTCACTAAAAAGGAATCTAATGAGTAGACCTAATCAAAATAAATTCCAACCTAAGCAATAACTATTCCTCGGGCTGCGGCGCCAAAAACTTGATACGTGGGAATCGCACCAGGTTTTACCTCTCGAGGGATCTCGAGAAGCTTACATCCCACACCAGGCAGTGTACCTGATCGTTGTAGTATAGTATAGTGACAAGTACCGGGGGATTGATCGTTCAACTCAGAAATAGTGTCGTTAGGATTGAAATTAATCTAACTAGATCTAAAGGTGAAGGATGAATCTTTTTATGAAAAGCAGGTAAAAATCTCGGATATTGGAAGGAGGGGCGGAATTAGTTGCTAATCAACTAACCCAAAAGCTACTAATTAAACTAATGTGCAAGTAAAATAAACTAAGGTTCTACAAGATAAGTGAAGCATGTCCACCTATGATATGTTACTCCTTGCTAGCTATTCAATTCTACCTATTGAATATTGACGGGTTGTATTCCTTAATACCATTCGTGGGGTGGCGTACGTACTTCCCCAACTCTATAAGCTCCTACTTCACTCCTATGTCGAGCCTGCAAGAAGCTCCTAACATGGGATCATTAGAATTTGCTCATGCATTAAATAAAACCATAATAACCTAGTACGCATTGGTTCATGTTTCTTAAGACGTTCAAGCAAGTTACCAATTGGAAGTCTGCCAGTTTTCTTAAGCCTAACATCGATATCATTCAATTAAACAAGAGACAATAGGAAACAAGAATTATAAGCTAAACCAATTAGACCTATCGAAGTGTCACACCCTAATTGACGAAGATAGACACAAACATCAACAAGGAATTAATAAGATCTAATCAATTATATACAAGTTTCACACAATCATAAGTAGACACAAGGTGAATTAGCCAAGCATAATTAATAAAGAACAAGCAACAATAATGATAATTGAAGACATGAATTAAGATAGAATCATCAAACCATTACAAGATGTTTATGGAGTGATTGAAACCCTCTAAGTTGCTGGAAAAACACCCACCTAAACCCAGGAATCGACCTTAGGGTTTAGGGCTTACAAAAAGTGAAGTTATGATGTTATATTTATAGGCAAGTTTTCTGTCGGCAAGGCTTGACGGCGTCAGCTTTAACACATGACGGCATCAGCCCACCGTTTTCACCAAATCGAAGATTTCTTTATCCTCTTCACGTGGGCTTTTGAATCACCTAAATCCGAGTTCGTATGCAAAAGTTATGACCAAAACAATATCAGCTACTCCGCTCGCAAGTTTTGACAAGTCAACACGTGACGGCCTTGGGTGACGCCGTCACATTTCTTCTGGACCGTCACCACTTTTACTCTTGACACCGTCACATGAATGCTCTTGACACCGTCAGGTACTGTTCCCAGCAAGGAAAATTAAGTCTTTGTCGTTTTCTTCACTTTTATGTTCCAAAAACGTCCAAAATGCTTCTTTTTCCAGGATTCACTTCAAAAGTACCTAAAATCACAAAAGGAACGATTTAGGGCAATATTTGATCAAATAAATTCAATTTCGGGCTTAAATGACCCCCTAAAAATGGCTCATTTTTCGCCTCATAATGAAACTATCTTAAGTCAAAGACAAAAGCAGCTAGTGAGTGAGTAACTAGTGATGGAACAAAAAGACAATATTGTATGTGATTATGTCCTAGTGAGTGCCTATATGCAACAAATGTGGAGTTGTGATTGTTTCGAATTCTAAATGCAAATGAGAAAATTTCCTAAGAAACAATCCAAAATATCCTTGATTCAATTTTGCTCAATCCATGAATGTCAACGGTATATATTAGATTATATATTTTGATGATTCATGTGAGATTTTATGCATGATTTAAGAAAGAGTTTTTAGTATTTTTCAACAATGCAAGAAAGATGGTTTTCATGTGTTTCCTAGATGTGAGAGTAGTTTTAAAGAAAATTCGATTGGGTTTTATAACAAAGTTTGTGCGATAAAATAAAGTTTCCCAACTTTAATTTTGTGCGAAATAGATTTCTAGACTCAGATATGAAGAAGTAAAAAAAATTAATTTTATGCAATGCAATAAAATTTAGTCAATTTGTTTCATCATTCCTAATCCTAAACGCAAGTGATTAAATAGTTCACGCTTAAGGGGTTTAGTGAATATATCCGCAATGTTATCTTCCGATGCAACCTTTTCTAAAGATATTTTTCCTTTTTGTACATTATCCCTAAGGAAGTGGTGTCGTATTTCTATATGTTTAGTCCTAGAGTGTTGAACCGGATTTTTACTTAAATCTATCGCACCTTTGTTATCGCACATAATAGGAACATTTTCTAACATAATGACATAGTCTATTAGAGCTTGTTTCATCCATAGTGCTTGTTTACATGCTTTTCCAGCGCTTACGTATTTGGTTTCACTTCCGTAGACATGGGCGTTTTCATGGGTTTTGAGTCTTCTATGCCAAATTTCTTAAGCATTTCCTTAATGTACTTAGATTGGTTAAAGAATATTCCATCTTCTAATTATTTTATTTGTAATCCTAGGAAGAAGTTTAGTTCACCCATCAAACTCATCTTGAACTCATCATGCATGATTTTGGCAAATTCATCACACATTTCTTGACAAGTCGATCCAAATATAATGTCGTCAACATATATTTGAACAATGATGAGATTTGGGTCTTTCTTTTTAGTGAAAAGAGTGTTATCTACCATTCACATGGAATGATTATGTGTAATAAGAAAAGCTTTTAATCGATCATACCAAGCCTTAGGAGCTTGTTTAAGTCCATATAAAGCTTTCTTTAACTTTTAAACATAATCAGGTTTTGCGAAGTCAATGAATCCTGGAGGTTGTGCCACATAAACCTCCTCATTGATAAAACCGTTGAGGAATGCACTTTTCACGTCCATTTGGAATAACGTAAAGTCTAGGGCGCATGCATAGGCAAGTAATATTTTAATAGATTCTAGTCTAGCTACGGGGGCATAAGTTTCGTCATAATCAATTCATTCTTGTTGATTATAACCTTGGGCAACTAACCTAGCTTTGTTCCTACTTACTATTATATTTTCATCTAACTTATTCCTATATACCCATTTAGTTCCTATGATTGTCATGTTCATTGGATTTGGGACTAATTCTCAAACATCATTAGCCTTAAATTGGTTTAATTCTTCTTGCATAGTTATAACCCAACTTTCATCCTTTAATGCTTCATTAATATTCTTAGGTTTTATTGCTGAGAGGAAACAAAAGAAGTTATTTTTATCTTGGGCTTGTGACCTAAGGGTTCTTTGATTAAGACTTCCTATTATATTATCTAATGGATGTGATTTAGATTCCTTAGTATTTACGACTTCATTATTTCCTAAGTCTATATTTTCATTATCATATCCTATGGGTTTTGATTTACTAACCTCAATAGCTTCATCTTCGACTAAGTCATCATCTTCTAAAGGTAATGTTTTAGGAGGTGGTGGTGTTTCATCAAATGTTACATTTAATGATTCTTCTACTTTCATAGTGTGTTTGTTTAGTTTTATATATGCTTTACTATTTTGCGAGTAGCCTAAAAATATTCCTTCGTATGATTTTGGGTCAAACTTAGTAAGGTAATCCTTAGTGTTTAAAATATAGAATTTACTTCCAAATACCCTAAAGTAGCTTAAGTTAGGTTTTCTACCTCTTAGCAACTCATAAGGAGTTTTTCCTAGAATTCTCCTAATTGATACCCTATTAATAATATATGTTGATGTATCTACAGCGTGACACCAAAATTTTTGTGGGATGGATTGTTCATTTAACATTGTTCTACTCATTTCTTGTAGTGACATATTCTTTCTTTCTACTACGCCATTTGATTGAGGAGTACGAGGAGCGGAGAAATTGTGAGATATTCCATTTAAATCACAATATTTTCCGAATTGTACTTCGTTATCAAATTCCCTACCATGGTCCGCCCTAATAGCTACTATTGTGCATCCTAATTTATTTTGAATCATTTAACTAAATATTTTAAAGTTTCCAAAGGCTTGAGTTTTGTCACTTAAAAACCTAGTCCACGTGTATCGTGAATAGTCGTCTACTATTACTAAGGTATAATGGTTTCCTACATAGCTCCGCACAGCGGATGGACCAAATAGATCCATATGTAATAATTCTAGGCACCTAATAGTGGATACTATATTCTTAGCTTTGTGACTAGCATGAGCTTGTTTTCCAATTTTACAAGCATCACAAAAGTGTTTGTCATATCTTAGGTTAGGAAAGTTTCTAACTAGTTCTTTAAAGGCTAAAGATTGTATTTGTTGCATGTTCGCATGTCCTAATCTCCTATGCCACAAAGTGGCGTTTTTGTCTAGGGTTGCTAGGCATATCCTATCTTCCGGTTTGTTTCCTAGTTTCATAGCATATATGCCTCCTTTCCTAATTCCTCTACCTATAACCTTTTCATTCTTAACTATTTTGCTATCCCTATCGGTAAAGGTAACCCTACATTTATTATCGCATATTTGGCCTATACTAAGCAAGTTATATGTTAAATTATCTACATGCTCAACATTTTCAATAGTAAGTAAGTCTTAAGAGATCGTCCCTTTGCCAATGATTTTCCCACGCAAGTCACTACCGAAATTAACGTTATTTCCATTGTATGCCTTATATGTAGAAAATATCTTGCGGTTCCCCGTCATGTGCCTCGAACATCCGCTATCCTTGATCCATTCATCGGGCTCCAAGTCTATTCCTAAACATATTTCATCGGTCGCTTTGGCCACAAAATATTTTTCGTCTCTTGGTTTTTCCACTTCTTCTTTGTCACTATCACTCCATGTTCCACTAATGAAGGCGCTTTGATTTTCATAACCCGGTGGCTTTAGACATTCACCAATGAGATGATTTGGACTTTCACATCTAAAACACTTTCTTTTCCCGTAGTTACCACTTCTATTTCTTTGGAACGACTTTCTCTCGTCTCGTGGTAATCTAGTGAATCTTCCTCGTCTTTTGAAGAATTTCTTGAATTCTCTTACAGCCATTGCATATTCTTCGTCTTCACTCTCATCACTTGAATCATCATCGTCAGTAAGTTCCTTTTTGGCTTTTAGAGCAATGGATTTAGTTTGTTCTTTCTTGACTTTGACCGTTTCCGAATCTCTTCTTATAATTTCTTCATGGACCTTCAATTTGCCAATAAGTTCATCAAGTGATAACGTCATCAAATTCTTCGATTCTTCAATTGCCGTGACCTTAGCTCGCCATTTTGGATGCAATTCCCTAAGAAATTTCCTAACACAATTTTTACTAGAAAATGTCTCATCAAGTGCTTTTAAACTTGTGATAATAGTGTTAAATTTAGCAAAAGCATTATCAATTGATGCCTTTTCCGGAATCGTAAATTGTTCATATTGTTGTACAAGAAGATCTATTTTATTGTCTTTAACTTGACTATTTCCTTGGTGAGTAATAAGTAGTGACTCCCAAATTTCTTTGCGCGGTAACGCATTATAAATTACCATTTTAGCTTCATTGTTTTTAGCTAGTTTCTTTTTCAAATCATCATTTTATTTTTCAAAATGTACAATTTCATCCATTTTAGTTTCCGGATTTTGTTGAGTAGAAGGAAAATCAACAAATGTAATAACATGCCAAAGATCAAGATCTTTAGATTTCACATAAGTTTCGAATCTATTTTTCCAATATAAAATTCATCACTTTCAAATAGTGGTGGTCTTTGCATAGATTGCCCTTTTAAATATTTTTCAGATTCCATAGATCGTTGCAAGTTTAAAATTAAATATATTTTAAAAATCTTGCTAGACATGGCTCTTGATACCAATTGTGGAAAACTAGAAGGGTGGTTGAATAGTTTTACATCTTTTTAATTTGTTATAAAAAGTTTGTTTGCGTGTTTTGTTTACTTACAAAAATTGTAGATTCGATATTATGTGAATTCAATTCTTGCACAAAATAAACAACTACAATTAAATGCTAAGACTATAATAATGTAAGAAATGAAATAAGTAAGAGATGGAAAGATCGAACCGCGAGACAAGAGATTTATAGTGGTTCGGCTACAAGGACACCTTCCTTGCCCTACTCCACTCCCCGAGCACCTAACTCGAGAGTTTTCTTCACTATGTCAACAAGCTCCCTTATGGCGGAGAAAACCTTACACACCAATATTCACACCACAACTTCGTCTCACCTTCTACACAACTTCTTCACACCTAGGCACACCTTAATTACAACACTAGTTCTTCACACCTATCTTTCTTCACAACTATCTACTTCACAACTATCTTCCTCACAACTATTGATGAGTGTCTAAATACCCATCATTTTATACCCATCTGAGCTGCCAAAACATCCAAAAACACTCAGAAATGCATCAAAATACTGAAAATATCTCAGGATTGTGTTTTATATGTTTCAGATGCAAAATGATTAAAAACAGATGAAAAACGAACAAAGTTTGCATAATTGGCAGTTTCAGTCTCTGAACTTTCAAAAGTTGTCGAAACTAGTCCCTGGTTATTCAAAACATGGAAAACTATCATCAAAGGTCCATGGGGATTCAAAAGTTGTCAAAATAAGTCCTTGAAAGTTCAAAATTACAAAATTACAAATTTGATCCCCAGTTTCAAAAATGTCAAGATTGGTCCCTGTACTTTGAAAAATGACAATTTTGGTCCCTAGGGTTTTAAATATTGGAAAATTACATAAATGGTCCTTGGGTTATTCATACTTGGCAATAGTGGTCCTTTTTGATAACTTTTAGAAAATTACAAGTTTAACCCCTCAAGTTTCAAAAATGGCAAAATTAGTCCTCGGGTATTCAAAAATTGGAATTTAACTTCTATTACCCTTGTACTATTTAACCTTGGCAAAATAGGCCCTTTTGATAACTTTGGAGAAGTTACATGTTCAACCCTTCAAGAAATCAGAAATTACACTAAAGGTCCTTGCGCTTAAAATTATTTACAAACCAAATGGATCCTTTTTATTTCATAAAACCCAAAACAAACCCACCCTTATTAAAATAAAACCCAACCAAATCCCTGGCCCAACACAACTCTAAGCCCACCCTTAATATTAAAAAAGGGTCAAACCCCGGTCAACCCCTCCCAAAACCGCCCCTACTGTTCATCTCCCTCATACAGCAATACCACCATCCACTTCCCTGGTTTCACCCCCACTTGACCTCCACTAGCTCTGCTCCACCTCCCAAACCCATCACCTCTGCTCACCCATCACATCCACCACCCCTATAACTTTACCCTGCACCTCCACAGGCCCCAATTGCTTGTATTAGTTTTGGCGCCAAAATGTCATTTAATGGCTAGGATAAAAATAAGTCATCCAACGGCTGTGGGATTTGCTCAGAGACTCAAGTGGAACCTTATAAATCAAGAAAGAATGAGCAAGGACTAGTAGTTAGTTAATTAATTAGGATAGTCTAGTTTAAATGTTGAATTAGTGTAATTTACTTTTTCAAATGTAAATCTTAGCTTTAAAAGTTTGTAATCAATATTTCTAGTGTTATCTTAACTCTCTGTAACCTTAATTCCAAGTTTTCTTTTATAAATCAATTTATGCAATTTCCTTTTATCTCAAAATCTCAAAAAAAAAAACTTAATTATTATTTATAGTTGTTGTATTGGACTCATTAAGCCATGTAAGCTCCCTATAAAGCGTATCAAAGCTTTTAGAAACCAAAAGAATCAGTTTAGTAGTATAATTCAAAAATACAAAAAAATTCAAGAAAAATAGTGAGAAAATAAAAAAATCAATTTTCAAGAAGGAAGAAGCAAGGAGCAGGATGGATCAGGGAAGCTTTTGGGTTTAGAAGCTTATTGGAAGCTGTAGGAAGTATACATGATCCTTGGTTCTGGTTGTTGGCCTGAATTGCATATTGTAAGCTCAAATCTCATTTTAGCTTCTTACTGTATATCTACTTGTTACTGCTTATTATTGTTGTTTTATTGTTTAGTTAGTGCTATTTAGTTAAATTGTTGCTTAAAATACCTTACTTGTTTATTTAAATACTAAGTTGCTTAATTTATATATTTCTCAGTCAATATAGCATACTTGTGATTTATCTGTTTCATGCTTTTATTGTTGGTGTTCTATGCTCTTATGGCTCTAAGTAATCATGTTATAAGCTTAGGAATCAGTGTCATGGATTAAATCAGTCTTTTAATTTGAAATCATATAATCAGTGAGTTTAAGGTTGTGTTTGGATCTGCTGAATTAAAGATAATAAGGGTTGTTTTATTTGTTACTATCTATTGCTACATGTTCCCTTAGGATCTTTTAACTCACCTAAGTCATAAAAATCAGTGTTTATTAGTGATAAAGTCAAAATTACTCTTAATCACTCCTCACTTGTTCACTGTTAGAATTTCTAGTGTCATTTTCATCATATTAGCTCATCAGTTGGTAATATAGCTTAATTTCATGTTCTATTAGCTTAATACAACATAATAAGTCAATAGATTAAGATCTAAGTTCATTAAAGTCAACTTTCAGGTTAAACCTTAAAAAGTCAAAATTCCCTTTGTCAAAAATCCTAAAATAGCATGAATTTTCATGATTTTTTGTTTAGAATTAGGGCTTGAACTTTTCACAACTCAAAGTCACCCACCTCAACTTTGAAATCCCACAATCAGCATAATTTTGTGATTTTTCTTGTGGGTCCCACAACCTCTCAAACACAGCTGCAGGGGGTATCACCTCCCCTGCTGCAGCAGCACCACCCCCACTGCCACCACTTTGGTGGGTCCTACAGGCCACCTCAGTGGGCCCCAGTGGGCCCCAGTGGGTGTTCTTGGATCCATTGTGTTCCTAAGCTTGTTGTCTCACCATTCCATCCAAGCTTTTAAGCTTAAGCTCTGTGGACCCCACCCTAGATCAGCTCAAAGTTTGTCCCATTTTCTGTGTGAAATCAAGGAATCCAAGAGCTTATTCTAGCTTATTGGCTTATTCTTTGGATCTATTTTGTTTTTTCTTGCTTATATCAGTCCACTTTACTTGTTTGAACTTAATTTCACCCCTGTGGACCCCACAGAAGCTGATTTCTAGCTTAAGTCAACAAAAGTCAATTATTAAGCATTTATGTGCCCATTTTGCTTATTTTTAAGTTATAGAAAAGTTGTTTTTACAAAAGTTCTTTGTTTTTAAGTATAAAATAGTTTTCCAAAAGAAAAATCAGAAAAATCCAATTTAAAATTAAGTGATAGTTTCTATTTAATATAATTTATCTTTTTTATTTTCTTTTTTAGCTTTTTATTAAGTAATTTGAATTTTTATATTTTTCTTAATTTTCTTTTATATTAAAGTATTTTTAGTAATTGTTCCAGAATTTTATATTGTCATTTAGTACTTATTAGATTTAATATTAGTTTTATTAATTATTAATTAATATTTAAGTATTAAATAGCATAATTAGTTTTTATCGAGTAATACCTAGTTTTTATATTTTTACTAGCTTTTATATGTTATAAAATAATTTTAGGAATTTTCTCATAATTTTTACTGTTCATTTTCTATTTTTTAGAATTTAATTAGTTTAAGTAGTAATTAATTAATAATTAAGATGATAATTAGTAAAATAGTTTAAAAATAATTTTTATAAACTTTTTATAATTGTTTAGGATTCCTGTGATGGTTAATTAGATTTATAAATTTTTCTATAATTTCCTACGTCATTTAGGTATTATTAGTAATTTAAATTAGTTAATTAGTTTAATTAATATAATTAGTAATTAATTAATATTAAAATCACAAAAAGACATATTTTTAGTTTCTATATTATTTTTAAGTTATTTTATAATTTTTAAAAATAAATTTTCATTTTCTTAGTTTTAATTTAATATTATATTATATTTAGTATAAGTTAAATATTAATAATAAGTAATTAAATAGTTTTAATTAATAATTAATAATAAAATAATCAAAAAAATATTTTTCTTTTTAATTTAATTTTCTTTTAATATTAAGTTTATAAAAGTTTCATTTTCACCCCCTGTAGTTGTAAATTGTTTAAAACTCACATTTTTCTCTATTTGTAAACATTTCTGATTGTTAATTTGTTTACGTTTAATCATATCTGTGATTCTGTAATTGTTAATACTGTTTCATTTGCTTAAATACCAAGTAATCAATAGTGTAATCAATTCCAAATCTTTATTGGTTACTGTCCTCAGTGCCACTAATTCCCACAAACGTTTCTAAACACCATTTCAATCTCGTCGGGACATAACGACCCGGAGAAACTCTATACTATCCACAGAGCATTGACCTTAGACTGTTTGACTTTGTTGACCAAATCACTTGGTCAATATTATCTGACTGTTTCAGGGTCAATCAACTATCTACTTCCCAACAATCTACTACACAACAATCTACTCCTAAATCTTTCTATCTACACACCTTGCTAATCTATATTCTACTAAATATTCACAACTAATTTCACAAAGAGATATATATAAAGAATGATGCTCCAACAACTTAGATGTGGAGGTCACAACAAGTTGTAATACTTCTTGTCTTGGTGAATAGAAGTATTCTTCTTTTGCACTCGAAAGAATGAGACTTGGATCACTTTGAAACAAAGATTAATGTATATATGATCAAAGGATTATAGGAAATGGAAATGGAGATTTAGATCAGAAAGTTTTAGGGTACAAAAGGTAAGAAAAATTTCTGGAATGAACCAGTATTTATAGGACAAACAAATACTGTTCTGGAGCGTGTCGGTTCCCTTAATTAGGGGTCGGTCCCCTTAATCATTAAGGGGCCGCCCCCTCCAGAACGTTGGGTTTGTTTGTCATTTTGTGGGGAAGGTTTTTCTGGATTATATTTGTCATTTTTGGTTAAAAATTTGAATTTATATTTATAATGATTTAAACATATTCTTTTAATTCCAAAAATGATTTTTAAATGATATAAAATGTTTATATTTTATAAAAAATCTAGTGATTTAGAAAATTTTCCTTTGATCATAGAATGCAATAAACATTTTGTTTATTCATACCTTAAGTGATTTGGATGTAAAGAGAGATATTTATCGCTAAATACTTGTTAACGTCATAATTTTTAGTTCAATGAGTTTACGTTTTGTAATTATCAAAACATAGAGATGTCGTTAAATATTAACAATTTTTTAGGCATTATTTATGTCAACACCTTCCACTTCTAAATCACCTTCCAAAGCATGTTCAAATTCAGGTTCACCCATACCCTTTCCAACATCCTCTTGACTAACTTTCTCTTTTTCGTTGTCAATAGTTTGATTCACACCCTCTTTTTTTACTCGCCTCAGTCTCTTTGCTTTGTTTCTCCTTGATTTCATCATAGTTTATTAAGAAATCCAATTTGAACTTGAGGTTTCTGAACTCGTACTCACCACTTAACCTTCTTGCCCTTATTTAGTTCTTCCCTTCATCAGACCATGGTGTTGGAATAAGAAGCTCATCATCATCCAGTTCTACAAAAAAACAATTCTCATCATCCATGCTTCTAGCCTGATGTGCTATTTATTAGTGCAAGTTTTAAATTTATAAGGATGAGTTACCAAATCTAGAAACAACACATATGAGCAAGTTTACTCGTCCGTTATAGCAAGATATGATGGTAAGTTAGGATCGTTCGCAGGGATTTGTGAGTGAATCGAAATATAAGTCTAAAAGTAAATCTCTAATGTACGCAAATAGGATAATAAGCAAATTCAATAAATTAAAAACTACACTTGTTTAGACTAGTTTTCTACTTAATGACACACATGATTATGATAACTTTTGATAACATGTTGGTTGAGATAATTAGATGGTGATCTAATCTATTGAATCTACAAGTTAAACCTTCGTCAGGATTTTAGTTCATAAAAACAAGCTTTAGGTGTAAACCAATCAATTCAAGATCTATCCAAGGTTCAT
Source organism: Artemisia argyi (assembly GCA_030686995.1). Taxonomy (NCBI): domain Eukaryota; kingdom Viridiplantae; phylum Streptophyta; class Magnoliopsida; order Asterales; family Asteraceae; genus Artemisia; species Artemisia argyi. The sequence continues at coordinate 231,753,426 of CM060709.1, read as the reverse complement.
AAGGTATGGTGGATATCTTAAACACAAGACAAACTTTTATTACAAATCAAATACTCTTAGTAAATGGTCAATACAAAAGGTAACCTCTTCATAGACAAAAAGGTCACAATCGTTTATAAACATTTAAACTTTCGTCCTACTAAAGGTTTACAAACAATCCGATTTGATGTTATAAAAGCATTCTCATTACAATCATACTTCTTGTTTCTTTGTTTAGTCAAGAATAATTATGGTGAAAAACAATCATTCATAGACAAATGATTATAATTAGTTGAGTAATAACAAATCTTTCGACCTTCGAAACTATTATTAATTAGTTAACCTTGGCTAAACAAATGTCACGTTGAAACTTAAGGTACAATTGGTTCTTAGGATTGACTTGAAATTGAATTAAAACATGTTATCACAATCATCACTATCACTAAGTATAAAACATCATCAAAACAAGTGTAAAAAGATTACTAGCCACTCATAGCAAACATGCAAATAAACTCAGAATATTTAACATTAGAATCCATGGTTATAAGTCTTACAATGCTTTGAAATTGATAACAAATAATAAGGTATCGATAACCTAAGTGTTGGTGATGATTTCTTGAGGTTTTCGGACTCCAAATGTTGCTTCCTTGGTCCTCCAAAGTTCCTGGTTCTTTCTGCATGAATTTTCCTCCTTAGAGAGCTAGAAGATGATAATAATTGTGTGTAGTAATGAGAGTAAATGGTATCTTCAATGGTGTGTTGAGTTATGCACTTTTGAGGTCCTTATAGGCTTGTCCAACACTCTTGGTAATAAATAGGGACTTAAATGCTTGAACTTAGACAGTAAGATACTAAAAAGGGCCTAGAACCATAGGACAAAAGACCAAGATTCGTGCACAAGAGTTGGCAAAAACATGCAGAAGTGGCCATCCGATCGGTTGCGGGTTGATACCGATCGGATGGAAAACGGTCATTATGGCAATCCGATCGGTTGAACTCCAACCGATCGGATGGTAGATCCTGGCTGTTTTGGACTTTGACTTTTTCTTGTGTAGTTCTTTATGTACTATCCAAACTTGATTAACTTCTGAACTTGGAACTTTGTAATGGCAAAACTTAGGTTCTCATATGAATTACTTCATAGATTGGACTTTTGAGCTCAGGAATCTTCGTGTAATCGCGTATACATCATTTTCTTCACTTTTTCTCCATTTTTCCTGCATTTGGCTACATATGCTACAAAAACATACTTTGATACGATTTAGATATAAAAACAACCAAATAACATACACAAAAACACTAATAACGCTTATAAAAACATGTTAACTTTGAGCGTTATCAAATCCCCCACACTTAAACTTTGCTTGTCCTCAAGCAAATCTTAGAAGAAAACTAAATATCCACATGGTAACCAAAAATGATTAGAAAAATGTGATGTAAATCCACCAAGTACAAGTACAAGATAAGATTCATCCTTTTTAAGCTTAAATGGTGAAAAATCGAGATGTTTGACAATACCCAATGATTTTCTTGCTTGATTAGCATTTCTAAACACCTCACGAAAAAGGAACGAAGTATAATTCACTCAATCACTCATTTATTTAAGAAGTGGAGTATATATAAGAGAAATCACACTCATTGCTCAGTCATGATCTAATTATTACCATAGGCTTGTACAAGAAACAAAACTACACCGCAATGGCGTAAGCACCAAGTCTACATATCAAAGAGGTCTTTTATTCGGGTTGTAATGTAAGGCTTTGGGTTGTACCAGGCTTATGTTTAAAAATCTCAAACAAAAACACAATAGATTACTGGCGCGAGTTCTTGATTACTCAAAAACCGGATGGTCACTACAATATTCTTGTACTTGACATTCTCACAAAGCCATTACAATATCCGGATAGATAGAGTAATTTGGTAAGGGTAGGGATAAAGCATGGGAATATTTATGAAATTGGTTTTAAAGTAAAATAAAATAAAGTCTAAGTCTCATTGTTGCTAGTCACCGAACAAACCACGAACCCGTAAATGATTATAGTTACAATCTTCCTCTTCTTCAAATAACGATACATCGATTCGCCATAATAATATTCTTCATACATAGCACATCGGCTAACAACATATCACAAAATTTCCTTTATTCACATATATAGCACATTTGCTATAATTGTCGCCTTATAGTTACGATGATTTTATTTATTTATTTATTTATTTTTTATTTATTTTTTTTGCAAATAAAATTCCCCCACACTTCGCATAAGCATCACCACAACAATACAAATAAGAAGCTGCAGTCTTCGTCTTTGTCGGAATGGCACAAACATAATTGGTGAAGTGTGGCTAACTAATAATCATCAGAAACTATCCAACAACCAAGCAACTAGCAACCCACCATTTGGACTTTGACAAGGGTTAGGCTAAGGTTTAAAGTGTAAAATCTTTTTGTATTTTTTTGGATTTATCAAAAACGAAAAGGATGGCTTGAAGGGTGTAACTAAGGGTATCTAGCGCTAAAAATGAACGCTAACAAAAGAATTAAAAATTGGAAATTAACTAATCAATGTGACTAGCTAAAAATCAATAATGAAGGCTATTTGGTTAAAATCCTAAGGTTGCCTCTTATCACGTATGTATACTTATATTACAAAAATGTAATCTCACAACGGTCTCGTAATGATTTACAAGTACAAGTTCTAGAATAAATAAAATCACCGGCACACTCATAACAAAAGATTCAAGCATAAAAGATGTATGCTAGATATGAAATAGGCTCAAATCCTCACAATTTCGTGGGAAGGGTTATAATATGTGCTAGCAAATGTTATCGATCCCAGAAATGGATTGCAATATTAATCGGGACACATCTCAAATTTTTCAAAAATTACTAATTTCACCAGTGGATAGATCCAGTTATTCTAATAAATTATTCCTAAAAGCGTGAAAACAACTAGATCATAAGGACAAACAAAATTTAAAAATTAAATCGATATTAGACTTAATTTCTTATTTTACCTACTCACCCCCCAAACTTAAGTTAAACATTGTCCACAATGTGATAAACGAAAAAGCATGAAAGTAGGGAAAATGAGAAAATAAACCATGATATCCTGTGTTATCCAATTTTCTGTTTCTTGCAATCAACACCTGCATTATTAGAAACAAAAACAAACAAACAAAAAGCATTGCAGTTTTATTCAAATTAGTGGCACACCCCCACACTTAAGTTCGACCAAGTAGTAAAACTTTGGGGTATAAACACTGAAAATTAAAATAACTCAAAAACAAAAATAAAAATAAAACACACGGGTTGCCTCCCGAGAAGCACTTGTTTTATTAACGAGTCCTCAGCCGGACTCAAACTTCGAAATAGATTATGAAGTTTTAGTGTTATGTTTCCTTTTAGGGATATACAACACATTTCCTATCACAATTCCCTCTCCTGTTTCATCTATGTTTTCCAATTTAACATTTTCCCATGCTCTAGGAAGAGCATCATAGATAAAACCATTACTGTGTGCCCAAGGAACCATTTCCTTGTGTGGAGCCATGAATGTGATAGCTTCATATTCAAATTTGGATGAAATTTCCTCATTAGAAATCACATTTAATTGCTCCTTATCATAATAGAGTTTAATTCGGTGCCCATTTACAATGAAACTTCCACCATGTTTGTCATAAAGTTCAACATAACCTGATGGAAATCCATGTTTCACTACATATGGTCCAAACTATTTTGGCTTGAGTTTCGGAGCTTTAAACTTGTATTTCATATTGAAGAGCAGAACTTTATCTCCAGCTTTAAATTGTTTTCGAATTCTCAGCTTTCTATCGTGATATGCTTTGGTTCTTGCTTTATATAGCTTGGAGTTTTCATAGGCTTGAAGTCTTAACTCATCAAGTTCATGTAATTGCAAAAATCTCTTTTCTCCAGCTATTTTTAAATCAGGATTACAGCTTCTTAACGCCCAGTAAGCACGGTGTTCAAGTTCGAACGGTAGATGACATGTTTTCCTATACAAGAGTCTGTACGGCGTCGTACCAATTGGTGTCTTATATGCCGTACGAAATGCCCATAGAGCGTCATCTAATTTCCTTGACTAAACGGAAGGATTGTCTTTAACCGTTTTTTCAAGTATTCTTTTTATAGCTCTATTGGTATTTTCGACTTGACCACTAGTTTGTGGATGATAAGCTGTAGCAAAACGATGATGAACTCCATATCGTTTCATTACTTTCTCCATTTGTTTATTACAGAAATGGGATCCTCTATCACTTATAAAAGCTTTAGGAATTTAGCGAGCAAAAAGCTTTTTGAGAAAGTTGACAACAACTCGTGCATCGTTAGTAGGAAGAGCTTCAGCTTCAACCCATTTGGAAACATAATCGATTGCAACGAGGATATATTCGTATTTTTTTGATTTAGGGAAGGGTCCCATAAAATCAATTCCCTAAATGTCGAATATTTCACTAACTTGAATGCTCTTTTGAGGCATTTCATCTCTTCGAGAAAGGTTACCAGATTTTTGGCACGCATCACAGTTTTGAACAAGAGTATACGCTTCTTTGAAAATTGTAGGCCAATAGAATCCAGCATCAAAAACTTTTCTAGCTGTAGTGGAAGGACCATAATATCCCCCAGTTGGGCCATTATGACATTCATCAAGAATTTTTCTTGTTTCGGCACCCGAAACACATCTTCGTATCATTCCATCCTTGCACATCTTAAAAAGGTAAGGTTTCTCCCAATAATAGTGTTTTAGTTCTGAAAAGAACTTACTACGTTGGTAGTGACTCATCCCTTTTTTAAGAATATCTCCTGCAAGATAATTTGCGTAATTTGCAAACCATGGTATTTCCTCATCATCATCTTTATCTATCGTCATGAGAGTTTCTTCTGGAAAATAATCATTAATTTCATTTTCTTTTAATTCTTCCAAATTCGGATTCTCGAGACGTGATAAATGATCTGGTGCAAGATTTTCTGCTCCTTTCTTGTCTTTTATTTCGATATCAAATTCTTGCAGTAATAAAATCCATCTGATAAGACGCGGTTTTGCATCTTGTTTGGTAAACAGATATTTGAGTGCGGAATGATCGGTAAAAACTATCGTTTTTGAAAGCACGAGATAAGATCTGAATTTATCGAATGCAAAAACTACGGCTAATAACTCTTTCTCCGTAACCGTATAGTTTTGTTGAGCATTGTTGAGTGTTTTACTAGCAAAGTATATAGGACAAAAATTTTTTCCTTCACGTTGTCCTAAAACAGCTCCAACAGCGAAATCACTTGCATCACACATGATTTCAAATGGTAGTGACCAATTAGGTGCAACCATAATTGGGGCACTAGTCAATTGACTTTTCAATGTTTCGAAAGGTTTAATGCAGTCAGCATTGAAATCAAATACATAATCCTTTTCTAAAAGTTTCGTCATAGGACGTGATATTTTTGAAAAATCTTTGATAAATCGGCGGTAAAAACCGGCATGTCCTAGAAAACTTCTAACAGCTTTAACGTTAGTTGGTGGTGGTAATTTGGTGATAACATCTATTTTAGCTTTGTCAACTTCCATCCCTGAACTTGATATCTTGTGTCCTAACACAATTCCTTCAGTTACCATGAAATGACATTTTTCCCAATTAAGAACTAGATGTGCAGCTTCACATCTCTCAAGCATTTTATCGAGATTGGAAAGACAAGTTTCAAAAGAATCACCAAAAACTGAAAAGTCATCCATGAAAACTTCCATAGATGTTTCAAGCATGTCTTGAAATATTGCGATCGTACACCTTTGAAAAGTTGCAGGTGCATTACATAGACCAAAAGGCATACGCCGGTAAGCGTAGGTTCCAAAAGGACATGTAAATGTGGTTTTCTCTTGATCGGCTGGATCGATAGGAATTTGGAAATATCCCGAAAAACCATCAAGGAAGCAAAAGTATTTGTTTCCTTTTAATCTTTCGAGCATCTGATCCATGAAGGGTAACGGAAAATGATCTTTCCTGGTGGCTTTGTTAGGTTTTCTGTAATCAATACATACTCGCCATCCAGTGACAGTTCTAGTAGGAACTAATTCATTCCTTTCGTTTGTCACTACAGTCATTCCTCCTTTCTTTGGAACACAATGAACTGGACTCACCCATGGGCTATCCTCGATAGGAGAACTAATTCCTACGTCAAGAAGTTTAATGATTTCCTTCTTAACAACCTCTTTCATATTTGGGTTAAGTCGACGTTGTCTTTCTACAACGGGTTTAGTACCTTCTTCACAATTGATTTTGTGTTTGCAAAAATCTGGACTAATTCCTGGAATATAAGAAGTTTTCCATGTAAAAGCGCGTTTATGCTTCCTAAGAACAGAAACGAGTCTTTCTTTTTGATTTGTTTCGAGCAACGACGATATGACTACTGGAAGAAGTGAATTTTCTTCTAAGTAAGCATATTCGAGATTATTGGGAAGGGTTTTGAGTTCCAAATCAATGGGTGGTTCTTCTAGAGATGATTTGATTTTCAATTGATCTTTCTCAATGGATATCTTCAAATTTCTCTTCTTCCTCTTCTTCTAATTTTATTTCCATGAATTCCTCAAATTCTTTATCAGAATCTGTTTCACTAATCTTTTCTGAAGTAGTCATGAATGGTTTTGAATCGTCAAGTAATGCATCCAATTCTTCTTCAGTGACTTCATCAATTACATCGATGTTATAGCATGTGTCATCACTGGAATTTGGATATTTCATTGCTTTATCGATTAAGAATGTGATTCGATCTTCTCCTACTCCAAGATTTAGTTCTTTACCTTTAACTTTAATCATTGCATCTGCAGTGTTTAAGAAATGTCTTCCTAAGATTAAAGGTACTCGACTATCTTCTTCCATTTCTAAGATGACAAAATCCACAGGAAAACCAAATTTACCAACTTGAACAAGCATATTTTCAGCAACCCCAACAGGATATTGGTATGTATGGTTGGCTAATCTTATACTCATCTTAGTAGGTTTCAATGTATTGATGGAAAGTTTTGAATACAACGAATAGGGCATCAAATTGATACTTGCACCTAAATCGGCTAAAGCATCACATGTGATGTTGTTTCCTAATGTACATGGTATAAGAAAACTTCCGGGATCTCCAAGTTTTGGTGGAATTTTGTTTTGAATTATAGCAGAGCATTCTTCATTAAGAACAATAGCGGAAATTTGTTCTAACTTATTTCGATTATTAAGAAGTTCTTTCAAAAATTTCCCATAATTGGGCATTCTAGCTAGAACATCAATGAGGGGTACATTAATTCTAACTTCTTTGATCATCTCTAAAAATTTCTTATTTCGCTCTTCTCTTTTCTCTTTTCTTAGGGCTTGTGGATATGGTATTTTTGGTGTATAAGGCTTTATTGGTGGAACTGTTGGTTTTTGGGTTGGTTCTTCTTCAACTGCTTCTTCTTCAGTTTCTTCTTCCTCATCTTTATCGGTAGGAATGGGTGGTGGATCATATGAGAGACTTCGAGTGAATACAGCATTGATATGCTCATTTTTGTTTTGTGGTGGACGATAATTCTTATCGTTTGATCCAGATGGTTTTGGATTGGATTGGGTGTTACTTGGTAATGTACCAGGAATTCGAGAAGAAAATTGATCAGAAAGTCTACCAAATTTTTGTTCAAGATCCTGGATAGAAGCCTGATGATTTTTCTGACCTTGCTCAACTTTGGTTTTGAGATTAAAAAATTGAGTTTTTACAAACTCATTTGTGGTTCTTTGAGCATTTACGAATTCTCGCATCATTTTTTTGAAATCAGATTATTCGTTTTTATCTGAATTTGTTGGGTTTGGATTGTCTGTTCGGGGTTGAAAATCACGGTTGTTATCCCTTTGTTGGCGATCTTGCCAATTTCCAGAACTTCTTCCGTAATAATTACCACGAAAACCTCCTCCACGATATCCTCCTTGGACATAATTGGCTTCCCCTTCGTTGGGTCTATTCATAGGTTGGTCATCACACTCGGATGATGTGTGATTTCCTCCACAATTATTACAGCCATCTCACATTTCTTTCATCTCTCCTTTTATATCTTTGTATTGCGAGTCCATTTTAGAAGACAAGGCTTCTATTTTGTCCATGAGTTTTGAATTATCTGAACTTTCGGCAAAAGCAACGGTTTTCCGTAAGGGTTTGGTTTTGGAATCTTTTGACCAATCGAGTTTAAGAAGTACTCGATCTTCAAGAAGTTGGTATGCCTCATTGGGTGTTTTGTAAAGGAAAATTCCTCCGGCATTAAGGATTGCTTGAGATGCTTCATCAAGACCATGATAAAGGATTTGGATTATTGTTCCTCGTCCTAAATTATGACCATGACAACTTCGAAGCAAATCTTTCATGCGAAGCCAAGCTTCAACAAGAGATTCATTAGGATTTTGTGAAAAAGCACGGATTTCTCCCATTAGTCTATCATACCTGGCAGGTGGAAAGAATCGGCTTACAAAAGCTTGCCTCATCTCCTCCCAAGTATTAATAGTTCTGGGGGTTAATTCGTTATACCATACTTTGGCATCTCCGGCGAGTGATGATGGAAAAAGTTTGAGCTTGATAGCATCGACATTAGTGTCTCCATAACGAAATATGCCACAAATTTCAATGAATTCGGCAATGTGTTTATGCAGATCGGCCCGTGAACGGCCATCAAATTGACGGTCTTTGATCATAGAAAGATGGTGACCTTTAACGGTAAAGTTTTCACCAAGGTCGGTGACAACAATAGCAGCTCCAGGAGTGGGTGCTACGGTTCTATTGGCGGCCCACATGGGTAAATCGTCAGCCATGGGTATTGGTTCAAAAAGATTAGAAATTGGGTGTTCTTCGGAAAGATTATCAAACCAATTAAGAATAGTTGAAGATCTCTTCTTACGAAACAAACTTTCGGGATCGGATAAAGGTGTACTAAGCTTTTTAGTAGTAGAACGAGTGTTCATACAACTATCAAGAGAATCGAGTCAATTACCTAAACAAAAGAACAAGAAAAATAAAAAATAAAAACAGAAAAATCAATCCGAATCGGTTGGGAACCAAACCGATCGGATGGACACTACGGTAAAATTAAAAATGTGAGAAACCGATCGGTTGGAAATGAATCCGATCGGATGGATGCTACGGATTTTTTATTTTTTATTTTTTATTTATTTATTTTTTTGAAAACGAACACGTAAAGAAACGAACTTTTAAAACTTAAAGAAACACGATCAAAATCCCCGGCAACGGCGCCAAAAACTTGATGTGCTATTTGTTAGTGCAAGTTTTAAATTTATAAGGATGAGTTACCAAATCTAGAAACAACACATACGAGCAAGTGTACTCGTCTGTTATAGCAAGATATGATGGTAAGTCGGGATCGTTCGCAGGGATTTGTGAGTGAATCGAAATATAAGTCTAAAAGTAAATCTCTAATGTACGCAAATAGGATAATAAGCAAATTCAATAAATTAAAAACTACACTTGTTTAGACTAGTTTTCTACTTAATGACACACATGATTGTGATAACTTTTGATAACATGTTGGTTGAGATAATTAGATGGTGATCTAATCTATTGTTTCTACAAGTTAAACCTTCATCAAGATTTTAGTTCATAAAAACAAGCTTTAGGTGTAAACCAATCAATTCAAGATCTATCCAAGGTTCATAAGGTATGGTGGATATCTTAAACACAAGATAAACTTTTATTACAAATCAAATACTCTTAGGAAATGGTCAATACAAAAGGTAACCTCTTCATAGACAAAAAGGTCACAATCGTTTATAAACATTTAAACTTTCGTCCTACTAAAGGTTTACAAACAATCCGATTTGATGTTATAAAAGCACTCTCATTACAATCATACTTCTTGTTTCTTTGTTTAGTCAAGAATAATTATGGTGAAAAACAATCATTCATAGACAAATGATTATAACTAGTTGAGTAATAACAAATCTTTCGACCTTTGAAACTATTATCAATTAGTTAACCTTGGCAAAACAAATGTCACGATGAAACTTAAGGTACAATTGGTTCTTAGGATTGACTTGAAATTGAATTAAAACATGTTATCACAATCATCACTATCACTAAGTATAAAACATCATCAAAACAAGTGTAAAAAGATTACTAGCCACTCATAGCAAACATGCAAATAAACTCAGAATATTTAATATTAGAATCCATGGTTATAAGTCTTACAATGCTTTGAAATTGATAACAAATGACAAGGTATTGATAACCTAAGTGTTGGTGATGATTTCTTGAGGTTTTCGGACTCCAAATGTTGCTTCCTTGGTCCTCCAAAGTTCCTGGTTCTTTCTGCACGAATTTTCCTCCTTAGAGAGCTAGAAGATGATAATAATTGTGTGTAGTAATGAGAGTAAATGGTATCTTCAATGGTGTGTTGAGTTATGCACTTTTGAGGTCCTTATAGGCTTGTCCAACACTCTTGGTAATAAATAGGGACTTAAATGCATGAACTTGGACAGTAAGATACTAAAAAGGGCCTAGAACCATGGGACAAAAGACCAAGATTCGTGCACAAGAGTTGGCAAAAACATGCAGAAGTGGCCATCCGATCGGTTGCGGGTTGATACCGATCGGATGGAAAACGGTCATTATGGCAATCCGATCGGTTGAACTCCAACCGATCGGATGGTAGATCCTGGCTGTTTTGGACTTTGACTTTTCCTTGTGTAGTTCTTTATGTACTATCCAAACTTGATTAACTTCTGAACTTGAAACTTTGTAATGACAAAACTTAGGTTCTCATATGAATTACCTCATAGATTGGACTTTTGAGCTCGGGAATCTTCGTGTAATCGCGTATACATCATTTTCTTCACCTTTTCTCCATTTTTCCTGCATTTGGCTACATATGCTACAAAAACATACTTTGATACGATTTAGTGGCAAAAGTATATAAAAACAACCAAATAACATGCACAAAAACACTAATAACGCTTATAAAAACATGTTAACTTTGAGCGTTATCATAGCCTTACTAGATAAAGCATGAGTTGAAGTATCACCCTGTTTTCCCTCTTTTCCTATTTCAGTAGCACCATGCAACTCTAGCAAATACAACTCACCAGCTTTCTCAGATTCCTTAACTACATCACCATCCTCTATATCTTCAATCACAACACCCTTACCACGACTATTCCTCATGTGCAACAAATACTCCTCGATTGATGAAATACCTTCTTCAATATAAACCTCTATTTCCTTAAACCAAGGCACGTATTTAAACATTTGCACGACATCTTCCACACTCATCAATGGGACTAACCCATCATCCAAAGATTTCTCAGGGATCCTAAAATGTGAGAACAAAGTACTATCCCCTAATCCTAGTGCGTTTAACATTCCAACATACTCCTCAATTTGGAAGTGAGAAACATCAATCAGGTCAACATAAGCTATATCTCCAAACAGATATCTTCGGTTTGGTGGATTTGTGAAGAGCCCATTGTGGTGGATTTTCAGAGTGAACAATGTGCCATTCAAATCTGGTTAGGAAAACAAATAACAATTTAAAAGTATGAAAATCATGACATATCATACAATGTACAAATACATGTTCGAATAAGAAAAACAAATGACAACTTGAAACATTTAGGCTTACCGTAAATAGCATCAAACTCATGTTTTGGAAACCCACGAGTTCGAATTTGCCAAAGTGGAGACAACGGTACCAGGGTATTGTTTTGTGGGTGAGTGTTGAAAGAAGATAGAATGTGTTTGTGTGTATGATTTGGTCGTGTTAAACTGTTCTACACGAATAAGTTGATTTGCAAAAAATGTCCTCGTCGATTATCGTGCCTGGGGTGGGACCAGTTTTGTCATACAGGTGGGAACAGTGAAATGACGAAATTACCCTCGCGTGCAACGCACGTGAGGACTAACTAACAGGATTTTCTAACGAGCGTTAGCAAAAAAACCAAATTTGCATGAACAGTAACCCCTCAGGTGCCATTTTTGCAAAACGCCGATCGGTCAAGAACATGATTTGTAATTTTTTTTTTTTTTTTTTTTTTTTTTTTTGTAAGAGGATAATATTTGCATTTTTGGCAAAGTTTAGAGACATTTTTTGCAGTTTACTTTATATTTTTATGTGTTTTTTTCCTCAACAAAATTTTCTATCAAATTTATTAAAGTTTGACTAAAACCAATTCAACTTTTATTGGCCAATCATATATTTTGATTTCGGCTCTGTGTTAAAATCGAGCTCTGTTGTTGGTCCCATTTTTTTTTCAATAAGAATGATTTTGCAAAATTACTACGAAATGATGTAATTCTTTTATTATATTAAAGATAGATTGGATTCGTCTTAAGCATCGGAAAGTAGCCAATAATCATAGGAGAAAACGAGCCGAACCGAGCCCGAGCCTGCCAGAGCTCGAGCTTGTCTCATTTGTATGATTTGGCAATGAAAAACTAAAGCTTGGCTTGAGCTGAGCACGTGATATATCTATTTTGAGCTCGTTGATAAGCTTGTGAATAACCTCGCTTATAATACAAATGCATAACGTTGTATGTATGTTTAATACTTAAAGTATTCTAATGTCGTTTACGCTCGCGAGCCCAATCGAGCTTTGAATGTGAAGCTCGGGCTCGAGCTCAATTAATAAATGAGTTACAATTTAGGCTCGAGCTCGTTTAGGCTCAACTCGTTCGAGCTTTTTACGTATCAAATCCTGAGCCTTTTACGAGCGGCTACCGGACCTAATGAGATTGTATGTCTATTTATAATGGAAAAAATAGATTCGGCATCAAACAATATAAACATAAATCTAAATCTGATAGACGCTCACAATTGGGCTCAACTGTAACCTAGCTAGTCATCTAACCAGGATAACACTTTTAGTTACATCTTTATCCATACTCATACACACCGGCATTTGCAACTAATATTTTGTTATCTTTAACCATTTTATGTAGAGAAAATTTTCAAAATGGTATAATTTATTGAGTTTTTTCCCAAAAGAGTATAAAAATAATAGCTCTTCCTAAAAAAGTCATGTCTGAATGTACGAATTGCAAATGTGTGAATGTGCGATTCCACTAAATATCACGTGTCCAGAAAAATTGTACAAATGATTGGTTTGGTATTATTTGTCTGGACACGTGTCAAATATTTAGTGGAATCGCACGTTCACATATTCGCACAATGACTCTTTTGAGAAAAACTATTATTTTTGTACTCTTTTGAAAAAAAAGACTCAAGAAATTGTACCATTTTAAGAATTTTCTCTTTTATGTATTAATGAAAGAAAGTGCATACAGAAAATAACGTTCATGCAGAAAATAAGTTGGGCCAGTTTGCTACAACTAACACCCCAATAAGACCCGAATTATTTGGGTTAGAAATTTGTAAGCCCAAGGTTCCAACGTCCATGAGCACAATTTCTAGTTCCAAAGTTTCAAAATGTATCCGGTTGCTACTTGCTAATAGCTAGTTGCTAATGCTTTTTGATATCTACACAAACTAGGACGAAACATTTATGGAGGAGGGGAGGGTCATAGCTCCCATCAAAATTCTGAGTTGTTAATTATATATCCTAAAATATAGGGATAAAATCAACGTGTATAATTCATTCGTCCAGTATTTTTAAATTTGTATATCTTTTATTTTTTATATAATAAAAGAATTACATCATTTCAGAGTGTTTTAACAAATCCCTTCTTATTGAATAAAAAATTAGACCAATAAGAGAGCTCGATTTTGCCACGTAGGCGAAATCGAGCAATATGATTGGTCAATAGAAAGTCAAAATTAAATTGATTTTGGTCAAACTTAATAAATTTGGTGGAGAAATTTGGTTAAGAAAAAAATTGCATAAAAATATAAGTGTCAAATTTATGAAAACAAAAACTTAAAAAAAGATGAAGTAATTAATAAAACTTTGGTTGTTGAATTTTAAATAAATTATATAAAGCTAAGTGTAAAATTACAAGTTTCCATATTTTTTAATAACTTAAAAAATAACCAAATAACCCCTTACACTTTATACCCCTTATACTTTATAATGTTAACTTTGTTTAAAATTACATGAGTATTAGTATTAGTTTTTAGACTTTCATCCATTAAAATTACAAAATTTAGTAAATATGCAAATTAATTTTAATACACGTTAAATATTTTTAAACTAATGTTAGTTTTAGACTTTTCTATAATATTTTTTTTTAATAAAGACTCATGTTATTCTATTTAAAAGTTTAATTTATACGTACACAGGTTTGAATATTATATACAGCTAAATTATTTTTAACGTGTATATAAATATCAAATGGCAAGCACGAGTTAATGTGATAAGAAAATAAATATACACGATTCTCTTATAACAACGACTCATGGAATTGTTATTTGAAATTTATATATGGATATCCATAAAAACATTTTTAAAACTTTATAGAGCATATTTTAACTTTATCAACGCTCATTACGTGCTACTAAACTAACACATTTTGTACAACATGATATTAATAGTTAAAGTTAAAAAAACAATATCAACCTCAACATGTCTGTCAGTTAAATACGTTTTACAAAGCTAAAAAAAAAAAAAAAAAAAAAAAAAAAAAAAAAAAAAAAAAAAAAAAAAGTTAGATAGTCATTGTTTAATTTAGAAGGTGTTCTCCTTAAAAAAAAAAAAAAAAAAAAAAAAAAAAAAAAAAAAAAAAAAAAAACCGCATCACCCAATCATTATTTGATAACAATCACCTCCTAAATCAAAAAAAGAAAAACTACGTAGGTGATAACGTAACTTTATTCATTGGCATGATGTTTCATTTAAAAAAAATAAATAATAAAAAAACGTAATAGTTGGCTGTTGTAAAGAAATTAAAAGTATTTACATGAGAATTATTAAGCAAATATATATAGTTTTTAATCGGGTTATTACGTTACTAGACTGCGATAATGTTATTGAGTTGGTAATAACGGATGTGAGATACAACCATTCTTCTATGCTTATGATTTATGTGTTAACCTCTTTTTGCTTCTGAATTGAATCCGAAAGATACCTCGATAGAACTTTGACTTATGTCTTATCTAACTGATAGTTTTTAATAAACTTTTTATATGGTTTATTATTATTACTTTTATACACACCAATTTTTAGTAATTTTTTTTTTAATGTTTTAGTGAAAAGTTCTACATTTAATATTTGTGTTTTTACTATAAACACACTAAGCTATGATAGAATTAGTTGTGAGTTGAGAGATTTTTTTTTTATTATTATTATTATTAAGATTCTCAAAAAAGCTTAAAGCTTTATCATAAAGTTATTGTGTTATGGTAATTGAATAAGCGAATAAGCACCTTTACTAAGCATAACCCAAACACCCCTTTAGTTCTAATATGAAGTTTTCTTATTTGATGTTATGACTAACTTTGTTGTTATCCTCACTATAATGCAACATGCTAGTGGTGTTTGCAGTTTTATGATCTTATCGCACACATTAAAATGTAATGCAATTTGTTGTGTGCATTTTTTAGAGGAGGATTAAGATCAACACCTGATTGTTGTGGAAGGATTTTATACGCCTTCTCAAGGTATGAATGTATAATTAAGTTGAGTTGTTGATTTAGATAATACATGAATGTATTTTAATGTACCAAAGATGTGTTTTAGTGCCTATATGAGAAATTTTATTGTAGAAATTCTTAACGGGTGTCTTTGAATGAGTTAATGAAACTTAGCAAGTGTTTGCTGTCATTGATAACGTCATAACACTATGGGTGTCAACTAACGGTCTAAAATATGGGTGTCGTTAACCTTGATGATTTAGGTCAATTGTGAAGAAAGTTGCACTAAAGTGAAAGGTCGGTAATGATTCAAACAATCCTAAAAGACTTCTGAATGTACTATTTGTCATTCTTTTCATGCATTTATAATTTACTTATGCAAGTAATAGTAATTTCCTTATATAGTTCGGTCTTAGAGAAAACTTATTCTTATACATTATACATAAACTTATTCTACCATTACATATTTTTTTTGTTTCTCTTTATGTAATAAAGAAGATATAGTGTAAGCATATATGTTAATTTGGTAATTTTATGGCTAAACTTGAGAAGCAAATAGTATAAACTTATGAAAATACAAATTTTCAAACAAAAATGTACATCGATAAACATGGTATGATGGTTACTCGTAATCAAGGAAATAAATCAATTTTCAAAGCTATCTAAATATGTTACATATTTTAACGAAAATATAAGTAAAAGAAATACCATAATTACAAAACACATCGTAAATTGATAGTACGGGTTTGCAAAACTAAAAACATATATCACTAACATCTTATGCAAGTCAAGTATCATCATGTGATTTTGCTTGAATAATAAACTATTATTTTAATCCAAAAGCATTCGCCTAAAATAATATGTAGATTATAACGTATATACACGTGGTTTTTATTTTTAGTCCACCAAGTTAAACCATTTAAAATATATTAAGTGATTCATTTCTTAATCGATAATAATATATAATAAAAAGAAATTTTAAAAACCCTGTGCGTGCACAGATATTATAACTAGTTTCAAATACGTGAAAAATCAAAGTTTGATAATCTATATAATTCATTGACATAATTATTTTTGGGGTTTGCTAATGACAGCCCTTAGGGTTGAATCAATTTTATTACAAAGTCATCTATAAATTACTATGATTGGATGTCAATCCCGAAATATATTGATACAATCCCTAAAAATCTGAAAGCACAACAAACATTTAATTCTAATTGCATGATTTCATTTCTTAAATAGTAATAAAAATATTACAGCATTTTCCTTATTTTAGATAACAAACTTCATAGCAGCAACACATATGGCCTCTATTGTCTCCTTAATATAATTCATCAGTCTAGTATTTTGCTTATACAACTTGTATGTGTCAATTTGCGATATTATACTACTCTTAAGAAACTTATTTATTATATAATAAATTGAGTCGACATGAAAGCATTGAAAAGTCCAAGAAATGAATTTCAATTGTTGATTTCACTTATCTGGCATATTCAAGCTTTGTAGTTTTAAGTTTTAAAACTTTTAAGTTTCATAATGTTGTTTAAAAAAAGGTTTCAAAATGCAGAAAATATAAAACTGGGTTTCAATCAAAACAATTTGGTTTTGCGCTAAATAGTTTAGTTTGATTTTGCAGTAGCGTTATTTTCTTTCTTTTTGTGTTACATGGAGCTATATGGATGTTCTTTAATATGTACAAAGTTTCATCTTAGGCTAGTGATCCCCCCCAAAATGGTCAAGTTCCATCACTGTACACAAAGACATGGAGTATGAACAGCGAAGTTAATAATGTCTACCTCTACATGATACAAGGACAAGGTAATTTTGTGTGGAACGTATCTCACTTCTCAGGGACGGAGCTAGGGGGTTCCCGCGAGTGCCCGGAAACCCCATGGATTTTTTCGATATAGTGTTAATTTTTGAAAAAAACACAAATTTTTCCTAAATGCATCTTAAATGCACCCGGTCTTTCGAAATTTATTTCTAGTATTACGGTTCAAAAGATTTTGTGCACGCGATCATATTTGGTCCTCGTTCCGTCCATGTCCCTTCTTCCAAAATAAGGTAGATATTCTATAATATATGTTCAAAACATGTACATGGTGAGTATACATATGTTTAAAACTCTGATCGTATTCGGGATAAAATCAACACAACTCTTTATCTTACAATGGCCCATTTATTCAATTAAGTAATTTTTTTTTTAGAAAACAAAGTAACAATCTCACAATATATAAACTATTGTCTCACACAATTATTCAAGACGAGAACCCAAAACCACTTGGTTGTATACTTGTACGTGGAGCATCTAACACAAACCTTTGGGTGCGTTTAGTTGGAGAAAAAATTGTCTTGTTTTCTATCTCTAATTTTGTAAAAATTTAGAGGGGAAATTTATCTTCACAAAACACTTGAGAATATAAAAAACGTTTTTAATTGATGTTTGTATTTTCTATTTTGAGGAATAAGAGGTAGGCTTGTGGGTTATAAAGAAAAACAAAGAAAACAATTAAAATTTGTTTTGTAATTTTTCTTGTTAAGTTAGGAGATAGGGGATTTTGTGTTTTGCAAAATATTTTATTGAAAAATACTGATTTAAACGAGATTTTTTTTTTTTTTTTTTTTTTTTTTTTTTATTCATAAAACATTTTATAAAAAATAAGAATGGTTCCGGCAACTTAACGCACCCTTAGGCTAGAAGCCCTATCATGTACACTTTTATGATATACATGTAAACACTAAAATAATATTACAAGACAAAGTATGCTAGGACAAACCTTGTAAACAGTGCATAAAAAACAAATATGAAAAATGAAAGACCCTATTTGTCATGTTATAAATGATGAATTGCAGAAGAAAAAAAATAAATAGTAAAAAAAACCACAAAAGAGTGTATAGTGTGGAGTGTAAGAACAGTTGTGTGATGATGAATTAGAAACTGTGGAGGTCTTATTCGGTGCAGCCACAGACACGGCTGCTAAGTTGCAGAAACTTGCACTACAAAAATGGATGATGGGGTCATAGAATCCCAAAAGTAGACTACCAAACAATAGCATAAAGTCATCAAACCTTGATGAAATTCACAACAAGAATGAGTCGATCAATATACATAATATATACGAGTATTTTTATATTCAAAAAATCTAATTAATTCTTAGACTTTTCAAAGACTTGCACATATTGTATTTCACACATGAGATTCTCTTGATTTATTTGTTGCACTTGAGGTTACAGACAAATATGAAGATGGCCACGCCTGTAACTTCTTTCAAGTCTGTTTTGGTGGATGCATTCGTGTATAGAAGGATATTGTTTATACTTTATATACTTCGTAGTCGGTCCCTTACTCATCATATTTATATTCTTGAGCAAATTACTTAGATCAATATGAGCACTAGCACGCGTAGTTACCCGTGTAATATACGATTTACTATATATAGATGAGAATGAAGATAGACAATACAACTGAGTGTATCGAGCATAACTAGATAGTAAAGTGGCCTGAAATGTAGATGCTTAAGACATACATACATTGGAAATCAGTAAGTTGTTCTACAATAAGTGTTCAAAGTTTGTAGCTATTTTCTTTCTCCAAATGTTTTCATATGCCTGATAAGATAAATAATAAAGCTAATTGCATACATCTTGGCGCCTTTTATGCTGATCAACCCTTATGGAAGATTAGTACCATTCGCTTACACAAATAACAATAATATGCATCTTCATTTAGAAATTTACAATACAAAAACAATGGTTATCGTGTGACATATATTTATAACCAGCAATGGCTCAAGAACTAAATAACTGGTTAAAAGTGTCATAATGATTGGTTTTTATTCACGAACTAATATGAAGTGAACCGATTTGAAATATCCTCAACCGGTTCACTAGAAGACATCTAAGTTTCTGTCTTACGAAAATACTGAAATAGCCGCGACTGGAGTGATCCTCAACCGGTTCACTCAACATCACGACACAATCTGTCATTACCAGGCTTAGCACATTATATAGGTTCTTTATCAAATAGGAGATGTCTCTATTGTCAAAAGCGTATTGGTTGCTTTTCAAATGTACGAGTCTTTCCTAGTCTTATTAATTAAATTAAGGGATAATTATCAAAGTAGACCAATCTCTAAGAGAATGCTTCACGGATAGACAATTTTATTTCACTTTCCCACTATGGATCAGGGCAACTTAACGACTGATCGACTTCATATATATGCGACATGTGTCGATTATTAAATTATTATAGTACAAAATTTTGAATGTATTTAGAATGTATATGTAATGTATGCGTAAATGTGTAATGTATTTTCAATATGGCAACTTGTAGTAATTGGGCGACATGTATTGGGCAACTTACATATACCTTACACACAATTACAAGTGTTGTACTTTATTCCAAAATTTTAAGGACATATGGCGCGTTTATATTGAGTTGCTTAATCTTTAAGTTGTCTGATCCAATTTTAAAAAGTGAAATAAAAGAGTCTACAAAGTGATTAATCAAATAGTCAATGGTCTAGTCCAATAATTATCCCTTAAATTAATAAACACATTTTTCTAAAGATTTATTCGTGAGTTAGTGTGGAACTGTCATGACAACCTAAGAGCACCCGCATCGTAAACATAGGAGCTGCGTTAAGGGCATGTTAACGCGCGTAACTTGGCGTTAACCATTGCATGTAGTTGCGTTAAATGGGCGTTAACGTAGGACATGAGGAGCATAACCCTGTGTTAACATGTGTTGATTGTAAAAAAAAAAAAAAAAAAAAAAATTACACTCCGCAGTCCACACCCTCCACAACGGCTACTTGTCGTTAAACTAAGAAAAAAAATTAGTCCCCCCCCCCCCCCCCCAACGTTAACAAACGGCTATATGCCTAAAAAATAAAAATAAAAAAAAATTCAAAACATTTTTCTAACTAATATAAATACTCATTCAACATACTTCTTTTTTCCACACTGTCACTACTCATTATATTCTCTTCTACACTTCTAATAGCAAAAAAAATGTCACAAGGCAGTAACAACGAGAACGACTTGTTAACGAACCTCCTCGGTGGGTGGGGGAACCCATACGCGGGTTCATCGTCAAATCTAAATTGGGATAACTCAAACTAATTCGGTATGTCGAGTAAAGAAGTTTTCCAACACCATCAAGTGTTACGGTATTGGCAAGAAAGCCAACAACGAAACTCTCTAAATACCGATTTCCAAAATCTTCAATTCACTCAACAATCCCAACATTCCCAAATGGAAACAAACGAAGTTCCCGAAACACCTACCGGCCACCAAAGAAATTCAAATCTCGTGGTAAACGAAAGTCCAAAAAAGCAAAGAACCCGAACCAGTCGACGATGTTGAAGGAAACGAAGAAGGCATCAATACACGTTGACAATCAAGTGAAGAAAAATTACTTGCAAAGTTTTGGGTGGCCGCTAGCGAGGATTCGTAAGTCGATCTTTCCCAATCGAAAGATACGTTTTGGCAACGGGTTCAAAATGAGTTCAATAAAACCAATTTTTAGAAACGCGACAAAGATATGATACAAGGGAAGTGGCGAACGTTGAACCGTGATTGCACAAAGTTCAACGCGTGTTTCAAACGTGCTCAACGCAATAAAAAAGTGGGGAAAATGATATGGATATCTTCATACGGCGAAAGAATAATATCGTGCGGAGCACAAATCAGCCCCGTTTACTAATGAGGCGGCATGGAGTGTTTTGCGTGCTCATAGAAAATGGGACGCGCCAGATCCGATTGATTTAACCGGTGATGTCCCAAGCCAAACAAACGAGACGTTGTTTGGACATGATGCAGAAGCACGTCCGATAGGAAAAAAGCGGGCTTCGAAGAAACAAAAATCCGAGACAATGACAAGCACCGGGGGCACGAGTACCGGAGGGTCTGTTTCGTCTGCTCAATTCGGGGAGACTATGCACCAAGAGTTTCGGGCAAAACGTGAAGATGTGGCCAGGGCGTATCAAGCGACCGCGGAAAATCAAGTCACCCAAATGAGGTTAAAGGAGTTTGAATTTTTGTTGCTCGATACGAAAGATAAAGATCCACATTATGTGGCTTTGGTCAATATGGAAAAGGACCGAATCATAAAGAAATATGGGCTACCTCCTCGTTAAGAATGAATAAGTGTGTTATCTTATGGTTTATTTTTTTTATAATTTCGTACTGTTTTTTTTTTTTTTTTTTTTTTTTTTTTCGTAGTGTATTTTTTTTAGTGTGTATTGTAATCCCGTTTAAGAATGAATGTTATGATTTTTAATAAATGAAGTGTTAGTTTTAGTTTAGGTTTGAATTTGAAAATATTTGAAAAGTTGAGTTAAAGCTGAGTTATGATTAGAGGTGTTTTTTTGTAAGTTAAGGTGAAAGTGTTAAAGCTGATGTGACGCTGTGTTAAGTTTTAACCTAAGTTATGATTGGGAATGCTCTAAGAACATATTAAATTTCCACACCATGACTAGAGTGTAGGATTGTAGGAATGCGTATACCTATAAATGAAAGAGTTGTTTTGTCGTAGAATGATGTATATTGAACAAAAGATGGGTCGGCTAGTGCTCATGTTGCAATATATGATCGAAGAGGTAACATTGTTGCATTAATATGTAAGTTTGTTACACACTAGTTTGTTTAGAATAATTAAGTGAAGGGATTGTACAAAACAAGGTTCCCAGAAAACTGCAGAAGTTTTCAGAAATCAAACGTAAATATGAACACGTCAAAAATATATATTATTCTAATTGAAATAGGTATCACTACAGGGACGTTCTTGAGGGATAATTGACATCATCAAGCTTTGAGTGTTATGGCGGTATAGGAACGTCTTGGTTTATGCTAAAAAAAGTTTCTCAGAGGAACTCATCCTCAACAACATTAAGCGCATTTTCCTCCTTTACTTGGATTTCTAGTACTCTAGTAGCATAAGAATGTTTTGATTACCTGAACAGAGTGGTGTAGCAACCCTTTGCGTAACGCTCTATCCTCCTCTTTGTATCCCATTCACCCCTACCACTTCGCTTGGGTGATTTATTTTTATTCTCATTCCGTTAAAAACAAACAAACCTAAGGTTAAGAGGGCTAATACCTTCCCATTTTGAGGGTGTTTATATAAGGATTTAAAGCCGTACAATACACCTACATTTGAATCAGTGGCGAAGCTTGGATTTTGTAAGTGGGGGGTCGGGATCTAAAATTTTTTTTTCCTAAGGCTATATTTCAGGTATACCGAAATTTTTGGGGGGTCGAAACCGAATATACCGAAATTTTTCTACACGAAAACTATATACCCCCTACATCGCAAAAAAAATTTCGGGGGGTCGGGCGCCCCCCCGGCCCCTATGAAGCTTCGCCCCTGATTTGAATGTACCGATGAGGTAGGGTGAACTAGGGTGTTATAACCCGACCCGAACCCGATCGAATATAGCTTTTTGGGTTGGGTTACTCGGGTCCAAAATTATATTCAGGTCAATTGGGTCAACCCGAATTGACCCAAGTTCTAAACAAAATCATGTTCGGGTATAATATATGTCTCTTGCTCGGGTTCGGGTCAACCCGAGTTTCATTTTTTTCTTTTAATTTGTATGTAAACACCAAAATTGTATAATTTTTAAACGGCCTAGACCCGAAATCGAGCTGACCTGACCCGAATTGACCCGACCTGAGTTCTAAACAAGCTCTGGTTCGGGTATAATATTTTAGCCTTGACCCGAATTGACCAGAACCCGACCGGGTCAACCCGAATAACACCATAAGGGTGAACTAAAAAAATTTCTCGCCTAATACAACTACTTTAAGTTTCGTGCTAATACACCCTTCAAAACTTTTTATCAGCGGTATAATGTTCAACCCTAACATGTGGCAAGCCATGTCATTAAAATGCCACCTTACATCCACTTCATGTTTTCATCTTTATATACCCCAAAATGCTACGCTGTTTCTAACTCTAATTTTTTTCCCGAAACAATGTCCTCATCTTCCTCTATATGTCCAACTATTTGACTAATTAACTAAAGTATAGGACCAAAGAACCTATCTTCATTCTCATGATTTTGTTATTTTAGGATCCTAAAATTAACAAAATTAGAACAGACAGAATCAGATGCAGGACCAGACAGATGCCGACAAGTTCAAACTAAGAGTGGACAAAAGTAGAGGAAGACAATATTGAGATAGACAAATATAGAAAGAGCAGATGAAGATCATACTTACGCAGGCAAATGTAGAAAGAAGCAGATAAAGAGAAGATTTAGGTAAATGCAGACAAAATAGAACCATACATATAATGAGACGTAGAACCATGCAAGAGTACATAATCGTTGTAGTATAGTATAGGCAAGTCTGTGAGATTGATCGTTATTTAGAGGAGTATCAAGGTTGGCTCGAAATGCATGTCAAATGATCTAAAGGCTATGGAAGATTCTTTTTGGTATTTGCAGTTTAATGAAAAGAAGCAAATTACTAGGTTTTCTAAGGGTTTTTTTTTTTTTTTTTTTTTTTTTAAAAAAAATTTTTTTACAGTAACTAATCTCAGCCTTTATATAGCACAAGTGTGATTACTATTTTTAGCATAAAAAACTCTCCCAAAATTCTAAAAAAACTACACGTGTAAACCTCCCTACTAATAGAAAGCTTGACAAATTCTTCATTAAACAAAATCATAACTAAAAACCCTTTAGGCTACTCACAGTGGTGACCTATATTGCATCATCTTTCCGGCTGCCACCTCAGCTTTCTCTCTCTTCAACCCATATTCATCTCTCTCATCACAGTGGCAACCCATATTGCATCATCACATCACATTAGAGTGGAAATATGGGATTATACGAAATAGAAAGGGTGGAAATATCGGTCGAATTTGCGATCGATATTGGAAAAATTAGGCCGGCGATCGATATTCACATTAGAGTCCACAGTGGCAATATCGATCGTGAAACTCGATCGATCGATCTTCTCGATCGACTTTTTCCGTCCCAGTACCACCAGCCTTAAATAAGGAAACTTAGATCCAAAATCAAAAATGAAACACACACTGCAAATCACAAAACACGACAAACACATCCATTAACCACACACAAAATCATTAATTATTTTGATTTCAGTTCCGTTTTTCAAATCTATGATTTCAATTTCGATTGGGCATTTCTACTTCAGAACTCGATCATACAATCGTAGAAACAAAACATCATCACAAATCAACCATATATAATTTAAGGTAATTTTTATTTTTACTTTTTGTTCGAATTGAAACAAAATTAAGTTACTGGATGTTTAATGAATTAAGAACTAGTTTTGTATGTATTTATGGATTTTGATTATTGGATCCAGTTTTGAAATCAACCTTGATGCCATATTAATGTTACTGAATCATGTCTGCCAACTATTTGTTAAATTTGTTGAAAAGAAAATCAATAGCTTCGAAACACAACACTTATTTTTGTGGTTGAATTTTATGTTTTTAATAAACTTTCTATATGATTTGTCTATTTGAACAAGTTATGTAACAGATGCAAATCAATTGTTTGACGAAATGCGTGAATGAGAAAAGTTGTATGCATGAATGAGAAATGATTCCATCTAATATTCATGATTGTTTGAAATTGATTTTTAAGGATATAAGTTCTCCAATGGTAGCTATATTATGAGTTTTTAAACAATAAGGTAACTTTGAGTTAAGGTAGTTTGGACAATCTTCAACTTCTTAGATTCAAACTTATTAACCTTTTAAGGTATGCATTTAATTATCATTTTAGTTATAATTGTCTCTACGCTTAATTAGTATATGATTATGAATGATTGTTGTAGTTACAGAAAGATAATATATGGATGTAATGTGTAAACATATAACTTATTATTACGATAACGTGTTTATTGAGGTTTAAGATGATGCGGCTCTAAATATTTTGTCATCTTAATAACAGAAACTTAACAAGGTGTTACGCATTAAATCATTTGATCAGTTGTAGATTTTAAGAGGGATCCTTAGCCCAAGGTATCTGGTACTGAAAAGGACCTTGTCAAGAAGATGTTCATTCCAAACCAGAAGTTACACATAAATGCTCAGGAAGTTCTAGGTGCGATACATAATTACAGTTCATGATTTCTTTTTTCATTATATTCATCTTTTATGTTCAATATACTCAATATTATAATTGGTTTTGTTCAGAATTTGTAAATCTTCTTACTTTTGTAAAATTCTTTCAGATAATCCTTGGATACAAAACGCCAAAAAAGCTTCAAATGTTTTTTTAGGGGAAACTGTTAAAGCGGGAAACATGCAATTTTCTGTCATGAACAAACTTAAGAATAGAGATCTAAGAGTAAGAACATGCATTCATGACTTTCGTTTTTAAGACAATGTATATTGCGTCTTTATGGTGAAGTTCGTTATCTATCTGTACCACTAAGAAGACATATATATGCTACACCGATATTGATAAATATGTGAATATCTTATTGAAAGTGCATATGAAGACATAATTTTAGCTCAACTATTTTTACTTTAAATTGTTTGTATTCTCCCTGTAGACAATAAGGAGTACTATGACCATCTGTGGTGATATCAATGGGCAGTTTGATGATCATGTTGAACTTTTTTTGCATCGGAGAAGGTATGTTTCCACCTTATTATCTTGGATCTCATAATTATGACAACTTGACAAGGGACTGTGTGGTTATTGAGTTGCCGTTCCACCACATATTTTGTTTATTTGTTTTTAATGTTTTCAGACGCTTAGTTTCATGTGGCATTTTTCAATTGCAATGCCCAGACACTAACTAATTAGTTATGGGGGATTACGTCGATCAAGGATATTCTTCTGTTGAGACTATCACGGGCTGAGACTGTCACGGTAAGTGGAGTTTAATGTATTTGTTTATAAATCAGCTCTGTCCATTTGCAAAAATGCATGTAATTGATAATATAACAGTGGCATCTCAAAATTAAAAATAAAGCAAATGTTACTTAAATAAATGAAAAAGAGGTTTAATGACAATAATGATCTTAATAGTTTCTTTCTTTCTACATTTCTTACTTGGCTATTAGAAAACAAATATTGGGGGTAGAATGCATTCCTTTTTATATGTTGTTTTCCTGGTATGTCCAAGACTCGAGATAGTACAGTACCTGATTACCTAGATCTAAGATGATTCTAATATATGATTTGTTTACTCCTCAGAAACTGTTCCAGTTAGGACCAAAAACAGACAATGTTCCTCGGCTCTTCAGGCAGTTGCTGATGTAGCTGCGGCTATTAAAGTTGGATTTTATGATATTGGGATTGGTGATGGTTTAGAATCCATGACTGCCAATCCAATGGCTTGGGACGGATCGGTTACCCAAGGGTATACTCCTTTCTTCGACTTACGTGTGAATATACTCACATATCTCTATATGTGAATTTGTAGTCTGTTATGTGCTTATAATTGCTTGTGATTAACATTAATAGGTGAGTTGAATAGAACTATATAGAAAGGTTGTTGTTTCGTTCAAATGTAGCCTTTTTAATGGTGTTTGCGTTGCATAGGTTGATTCCCATAGGAAGGCTGCTGCTGCAACTTCTTATGGTAAATTTAATGACAAGATCATTCCCGTCAAGACTAAGGTATAAATGGATTCTTTTTTTTCCATATCTTATTATAATATGTTTTGCTTCCTTCTAATATAAAGTTTTATTTGGAGAAAAGATCGTTGACCCAAAAACAAGAGACGAAAAGCCTGTTACAATCTCTGTTAACCCAAGGGTATCCGTCCAAGAACTACTTTAGCAGATCCTGCGAAACTTAAGCCAGTATTTAAGAAAGGCGGGTCAAACACTGCTGGTACATAACGAAACTCTCTTCTTTAGCTACAAGTGGTATTTGTTGGCACGTGATCTTACTGATTTGTTGTTATCGTTACAGGAACTTCCATCCAGGTGAGTGATGGTGCTGGAGCTGTCATCCTGATGAAGAGAAGTACCACTCTGCAGAAGGGATTGCCAATTCTTGGTGTATTTAGGTATTTGCAGCTTCGCTAGATTTGTTCTCTTTAGGTGCTTGCATGCCGTTATGTCAATACAGTTCACAAATAAAACAACACTTGTGAATTAAATAGGTGAACATGTTATGTTCGTGGACATAAAATATGTTAAATTAATTGTAGGATTGTTGTTGCTGTTGGTGTTCCACCCGCGAGCCGCGATTATGTGTATTGGCCCTGCTGTTGCAATTCCAGCAGCAGTCAAGGCTGTTGTTCTTAAAGTGATTGATATCGAGCTTTTTGAGATCAACGAGGTGATTATAAGATGCAACTTCTTCTTCTTCTTATTTTTATTTTATTTATTTATTTATTTTTTTGTTATCAAGATAGAGGTTGGAGATTGATTGATGTTTTGTTTTGGTTTATTCGGGCAGGCATTTGCGTCACCATTTTTGTATTGCCAAAAGAAGCTTGAAATCGATCAAAAAAAGATCAATTTCAACGGAGGTGCAAGGGCTATCAGACATCCATTGGGTGCCACAGGTAACTAAGAGAACATGTATTGTCAATTCAAGTCGTTTTTTATCTTGGTGTTAGGACATTCGATGTCATTAACTTGATCATTGATAACGGGGTATCTGAGGCTCATTTCACAAAAGGATACACCCACCTTAGATGTGAGAAATTTACTATTCAATCTTTTTTATCGATAGGATATGCTAGCCTTTAAGAAGCCTTGGCCTTTGTGATTGTGCGCTGAAGTTTTTCCTTTTCCAGGAGTGAACTTTGACCAGAAGATCATGCAATACTTCATACAGTTGATCAAGAAGAAGCAATAATAATTCAGATTTTAAATGGTTTATTAGTTTATTACATGTTTTTATCCCAACGATATTAGGCTTCTATGTTGTAGCCCAAATCTCTGTTATAACCACATGTTGCTTCTCACTTTAGGCTAACATAATCTAGCAGAGACATTTCTATATATGTTGCAATTGACAAAAACTTAAGCTCATTTTTAATATTTAAAGGAAGTGATTGGAGGTTTTTGCTTAAGAGAAGTCTAATTTGCAAAGATTTACTTTTTACATCCTAATGGTATCACAGTTTGGATTTCTGAAAAGTGGGCTAAAAGGCCTTCTTGGTGTATTAGATCTTACTTTGTTTTGCTGTTTTGCTTCTGTACAGATAGATTGATGTCCATCAGTCCATGCTAATAATAGCCTCAACACATGCATTTTTAGTGTCAAATGTATCTATATATGACACTCTCAATTTTAATTTTGACCTATTATGAATTTTGTTAATATCATTTGCTCTAACGCTAGCATCGTCATCCTTAACACACTTATTCCTTTTATATATATTCATGTCACTCATTACGTATTTTTTATGGTTTTTTTTGTTTGTCATGAGATAATCAACTTTATAAATACTCTTTTAATGTTCATTAAAATGATTTTATAGAGCTAGCCCGCCCATCGGGCGGGTCTTGAAGCTAGTATTATATATATATACTAAAGATGAGAATTCCCGTTTTACACAAAACGGACACAAAACGCTATTTTATTGGCTAAAACCCTATAAAACACTGTTTGAAACACTGTTCACGTTTTTCCTCCCGTTCCAACACTTTTCCCGTTCCGTTTTTACCTGGATATTTTTCCCCTACAGAACCCTAGAACCTTCTTCCATTAATTCTTCCCCATTCACACATAAATTATCATCAAAAAAACAGACAGCTATTTCATCACCAAAAATATATTCTAAAACCCAAAACATACCATCTTCCACATCCCCTGATCCCAAATCAGAATCAAGATTGACCATCAAAAACAAACGATAACCTTCCACTCACGTATATATTTACATCAGAAAATGGATCCGTTTGAGAATACAAATTCGGATCTGATTGATTTTGCATCTACCGATCTTTATTTGCCTGAACAAAGGTAATTATTCATTTTCTTTTTATTTTGTGTTGTTATGTTGCTGTGAATTATTTTATTAGGGGTGTTTGGATGTATGGTTATGGATTTTGATTATAGGCTTGAATTAAGGGGGTGTTTGTTTAAGTTTATATGCGGGCTTACGAGCTTATTTGTGTTTCGGCTTATATTTCATAAGCCCCAAGTTTCCAGCTTATTTTTGGAACCTCTAGAACATGCTTATTTTAGCTCAGAATAAGCAAATAGCCGTTATATGTTGCTCCATCCAACCAAAAGTGCTAAACCACACCTTAGAAAAAGAATTAACCTTAAAAGCTAACATACAATACAAAGCACCCTTTTAAGTAGATTAACCATTTTATTATACATACATTTATAAGAAAAATTATGATGAGCTGTGATTGTTTTCCATGGAG
The DNA here is from genome assembly GCA_030686995.1 of Artemisia argyi. Lineage (NCBI taxonomy): Eukaryota > Viridiplantae > Streptophyta > Magnoliopsida > Asterales > Asteraceae > Artemisia > Artemisia argyi. Next base: position 231,723,563 of record CM060709.1, on the reverse strand, counting down.
TTGCGTAAGATTTGATTGACTGAAAGTTAGGTTGTCATTGCAGTGCGACGGTCCAAGTTGATGCTTTACTTGCTAGCCTCATGCCACCGGAGGATGGTATGGACAAAGAATGCCCCATAAAGAGGTATTGTTATTTTTATTTGAGCCTAAGGTTTATATATATATATATATATATATATATATATATATATATATATATATATATATATATATATATATATATATATATATATATATATATATATATATATTTTAAATTTTTTTTATTTATCCCAACATGGATACGAAAATGAAGACGTAAAAGAGACGAACGTTTCCAACAACATCTTAGTAATGATATTTCCCCTGTTCTGGCAGTTTGTCCAAATTTAATTTGTTGTCTTTTCCTTTTAGGTTTCTTTATATTATTTGCTGCCTTTGTTGAGAGTCAAACACTGGTCTAGAGTCTAAAAGGATTCATGTTGTTTTTTTGGGTGGCATATGAATCTAGGACATTGACTTAAGTTGATTGGCGATGCACGTAGTAAATAATCAAAGACGTTTGTGTTTGCTTTTACAGTACATAAGTTTTGCATGTAAAGACAACTATAACTGTTGACAGAGGGTATCGTAAGCTTAAATTTTTTGCTTTTTACTTTTTACATGCATTAGGCTCTAAATGATTTTGTGTTGGATGTATTAATCGATGAATATAGTTTTTGATTGATGAAACTAAGATCATATACCAATCATTTAGAGCCTAATCCATTAGTACTAAAAAAATTGTACTTACTCAAATTTATTAAAGTTTTAAGGGCCTCTTTGTCACTTAGCTGTTAAACATGGATGTTACAGCGACACCATTACTTGTTCAAGGGGTGTGGACCAAGTTGTGTGGTTCAGGGGGTTTGGTTCAAGGAATACACAAGTGGAAATTTGCTCATCAGTCAAAGAATATGCATCTCAGAAAATTGGCATGAGGTTTGTTATACCATTATGATTACTGATGAGGCGAAAAATGAACCACTTTTAGGGGGTCATTTAAGCCCGGAATTGAATTTATTTGATCAAATATTGCCCTAAATCGTTCCTTTTGTGATTTTAGGTACTTTGGGAGAGAAATCTGGAAAAGGAAGCAATTCGGAATTTTTGGAGCATAAAAGTGAAGAAAACGCCAAAGTCTTAATTTTCCTTGCTGGGAACAGTAGGTGACGGCGTCAAGAGGAAGATCATGACGGCGTCAAGAGTAATTTGCATGACGGTCCAGTACAAACGTGAAGGCGTCACAAGTAGAGCGTCAAGAGTAAAAGACATGACGGCCTGGAAAACCATAACACGTGACGGCGTCAGATGAAGATTAAAGCAGTCCGAGAAGTATTTTGGCGGCGAGATGACGGTGTCACCTCTTTGGTCTTGACGCCGTCAGCCTCAGTTTTCTATATATAGTTTTCTAATTTTCATTCATAAAAAAGAGAAGTTTTGGAGAAACCCTAAGGCCGAACTTATTACGAATTTTACAGGTTTTTCAAGGGTTTTCAGCCCTTGAACCCTTTCATGTGTAATTGAGATAAGTATTCTTTTAAATTTTAATTCAATCAATATGTCTATGTGTTGGTTGTCTATATCTTGTTCTTATCTTAATTCCATCATGCTAGGCTAGATCTATCTTGTGTTTGCTTAGATTTAATGAAACCTAGATGTTAATTATGTGTTGATTGCTTGTTTATGGTTGTATTGGATGAATGATTTCGATGTTAGGCTTAAGAAAACTGGCAGATCTCCAATTGGTAACATGCTTGAACGTCTTAGGAAACATGAACTGACGTGCACTAGGTTTTATTGGTTGTATTTAATGCATGAGTAAATTCTAATGATCCCATGTTAGGAGCTTCTTAGCCGGCTCGACATAGGAGTGAAGTAGGCACTCATAGGATTGGGGAATTAAGTGCGCCACCCCATGAATGGTATTAAGGAATACAATCCATCATCCACGCAACTATAACAAGTAATTAACGTGTAAAAGATATCTAGGGAGTAGTGAAATCTAAGTAAACACAACTTCTCCACTTATTGCTCACAACCTTAGTTAATTTAGTTTATTTTCATTTCTAGTATTTTATTTTGATTGCATCTTTAGTATTGGGTTAGTTGACTAGCAACTAATTCCGCCCAAATCCTTAAAACCCTAGATTTTTACTTGCCTTCTAAAAAATTATAAAAATACAAAAATTATCATCATTCATCTCTAGAACTAGTATTTAGGTTTTCTAATCCTAGCGACACTATTCCTAGCTGAACGATCAATCCCCCGGTATTTGTCATTATACTATACTACAACGATCAGGTACACTGCCTGGTGGGGGTTGTAAGCTTCTCAAGATCCCTTGAGAGGTAAAGCCTGGTGCGATTCCCACGTATCAAGTTTTTGGCGCCGCAGCCCGGGGAATAGTTATTGACTAGGTTAGAATCTCTTTTTATTAGGTCTAGTTGCTAGATTCCTTTCTAGTAAGATTTTATTTTTATTTTTACGTTTTCTTTAGTCTATCTTTTTCTTTGTGTATTTGTTCGTAATTTTCATTAACTATTCCGTTCACCATTATGGAGAACGTGAATCCACCAAGTCCGACACTAGAGTTTTACCAGAAAAAATATAATTACACCAGTTTGGATATACCAAGATGGACGAATGAAATGAGGAGGACAAGATCTTATATTGATTTTATTGAGTACCTTGAGAATAGAGGCCAAATGCATAAGACTTTTAAAGAATTCACCTTAGGAGCTCCATCAACCCCTCAAAATGCCTTACTTAGTGAAACCTATGCACCATATGAGCCTTCACCTAGGATAGTTTCGTATGAGCCACCTAGCTGCATGTCATGGTTGAGCCCTACCATAATACAGGATGAACACATAGGTGACCTTGATGTGATGGAGCATGTAGCCAAACATGATCACATTGATAAAAAAGACCTAGGTTTTATGATCGATGATGATGAATCTCAAGAAACAGATGATGAATCTTTTGGGCAATTTGTATATAGCAGTCAGAATATTGAGGATGATCCTTATGATTCGGATATAGAAGTTGAGATGCCTAGAGAAGCATGTGAGATACTTGGAAAAATGTTAGGGCTGGTTTATGATAAAACACATATTGAGGATATATGTGATCTTGACACAAGGAATGATGAAGTAAATAACATAAGCTCACTAAGTACCCCACAAGTCCTACCATCATTTGAGGCATATACACCGCCCGTGACTTATTCGGATGAAGTAGATGAGACTTTAGGAATCCCAATGGAGGTAGAACCCTTGGACCAAGCACCACTAGAGGATATAGGTTTGAATACTTGTAATGATAACGTTTCTCCTAGTTCTAGGGAATTTCCTAATGTTGATGAACCGGAACCTCAACCTTTACACAACTTTCCATCCTTAGATATACATCTAGGAGACAAAAGAGGAACCGACCCACCCATCAACCAATATTATCCGGGTAGTTTTAGGATGAAGGAAGCCATTCACTCACCCCCTTCACCTCATGTGGCATATTTCCACCCTAAGGGTGTATATCGCTACTTCCACCCGCACTTAATTCAAAGTGTAGGGAAAACCTCCCCTATTTCCGTTAAATAAGGGTAGAGTCAGGCTCGTGACTCGAACAAAAACAAGCGCTTTTTGGGAGGCAACCCATGTTTTGTGTGTTTTTATTTGTTTGTTTGTTTGTTTGTTTGATTTTATTTGTTTCCGTATGCATGTTTTATTTTTATTGTTTGTGGCTCATGTTTCAAAGTAAATTGTGAAAATGTTTTATTTTGTTTTTAACTTCGTCTTAATTGCATATAAAGGTATTTTGCAAAAGATAAGTGTAAGGGAGATCCAAATTTGTTTATAAGAACAAAATTGAGCATGAACCACAACAATATTAAATGGACATGTGTATTAGTACTTGTTTGAGTCAAATGCTTGTATCGAGTCATAATGATATTTTGCAGGATTTTCCAGGAAGTAGGACCAAGTTTTTTCCAGAAATTTTCTGGAAACTTAACATAAGAATTTCTGCAGATCACTTCTGACGGCGTCACGAGATTACTCTTGACGGCGTCACGTGTAAAAATCTGGAAATTTTACCGGTTTTGTTTTTCTAACGGAGTCTTATGGTTTTTGTGAATTATTAAGTTTTATAATCTCCAGGAAATCTGCAAACTTCATTCCACAAGCATTATATCTTACTTTGTTTTCTAGGATTTAGTAACTTATATAGATTGCCGCCGATTTTACGCGAGGTTGTCTTGTTTGTTTTCTCAGGATTTACAGGTTATGTATGACAAGAAGATGATTTATATTTTGGAAGAGAAGCTTTGATATTTCATTTTCTTGGAGGAAGATTTAACCTGGCCACCTTATTATCCATACCGAGCGAATCAGGGGAGTATTTGATTTCATTCTTTTTATTTTTTCACTTTTACATTCTTTACTTGAACATTGGGGACAATGTTCATCTTAAGTGTAAGGGGAGGGTAAAATGATGATACCTTACAAATACACTTTCGCTTGAGTTTGTTTGTTTAATGGTAGATGTGTAATAAAACTATGATAAATACTTGTTAGTGCAATTTTAGCGCCAAATTTAAATTTTTTTACAACATTTAGGAGTGAAACTTTAGCCATAGCAAGCGTCTCCTGGATAGGAGATTGTATGACTAGCACATAACCGTATCATTCAGAAAAATTTTCCACCCAAATATGTGAGGTTCGCCTTTAGATTTGATAGGAAAAGCATTTACTATTAGTGCTTATGAGTGTACCGGTAGCATTTAGATTCTAGAACTTGCGTTAGTGATGCATCCCGAGACCGCTAGTGAGACTACATTCGTGTTGTAGGATTTACTACATGATAAGAGGCATTAGGATCACCCTTGTGTTAAACCCGTATCATAATTACTTGACCATTTAAGTCATATTACTTGGCTAGTTAAGTCAACTAATTTTTCCCACACCTTAGCGTTGTACTCATTTTTAGTACACGAAACCCCTAGTACACCCCTCCGAGCCTATCTTTTCGTTTCTAACTTTAAGCATTTTACTTAAAGGAAGAATTTGTTACACCCCACTTAAATGTACAACCAAATCGCCTTAGCCTTCCGTGTATGCACTCATCTTTAGTGCATTATTGTTATTTGTTAAACCCTTAGTTAACTATCTAATTGATTATATGGTTGCTAAGTCGAGTCATATCCTTGTACATATTGTTTTGGGACGATTGGGACTCATGGGTAAAGTACTTATTTTGTGGAGCAATGGGGAAGAACATCATATATTACCCCCATAGGTGCGTTAATCTTAAAAGTACTCCAAGTGTTTTGATTTTCTTAATTCGAGTCATTAGATTAGTTTATTGTAAAGTATGTAAAAATTCAAGTGTAAGGGAAATGTTCATTCCCTATGATGTATTATTTTGGATGGTAGGGTAAGAGTGTATGAAAAAAAAAATCGAAAAAATCAAGAAAAAGAAAAAAAATAGAAAAAAGAAAAGAAAAAAACATACGGACTACCATCCCGTTTCATTCTATGTTTATTTTATGTTTTTATTAATTTTCATTTATTAGCTTAAGTCGAGTCTATTCTTGGCTTAGCAACGCCATATTGTACATGTAATTAACCAAGATTGTTAGCTCGCCACCAGTAAAAACTTCCTTTATCCAACAAAACCGTGTATTTCATATCCCTACACCTAACGTTACAACCCTTTAAAAGACCTCTTTGATAGTTTATCCTAGGTGCTTACGCCATGTGGTGGAGGTTTGATCCTTTCCCAAGCCTATGGTAATCTATTTTGCTATGACAGGTAGTGAGAGATGTTTTCCATTTCTATATTGTGATATTACTTTATTACACCCGAGAGATGTCAGTATCTAAACACTATTTGTGAGGTGCTAGTGTATGACCTCCGTGCTTGTCTATTGGTCTTTAGTGGAACGATTATTTGTTGTAATTACTTTTATATTAGTGTTAAATGACCCCTAACTTGTATTTTGAGTAGAATAAAAGCGCATTTGCTTGAGGACAAGCAAATCTCAAGTGTAAGGGTATATGATGAGGCGAAAAATGAACCACTTTTAGGGGGTCATTTAAGCCCGAAATTGAATTTATTTGATCAAATATTGCCCTAAATCGTTCCTTTTGTGATTTTAGGTACTTTGGGAGAGAAATCTGGAAAAGGAAGCAATTTGGACGTTTTTGGAGCATAAAAGTGAAGAAAACGCCAAAGTCTTAATTTTCCTTGCTAGGAACAGTAGGTGATGGCCTCAAGAGGAAGATCATGACGGCGTCAAGAGTAATTTGCATGACGATCCAATACAAACGTGAAGGCGTCACAAGTAGAGCGTCAAGAGTAAAAGACGTGACGGCCTCGAAAACCATAACACGTGACGGTATCAGATGAAGATTAAGGCAGTCCGAGAAGTATTTTGGCGGCGAGATGACGGCGTCACCTCTTTGGTCTTGAAGCCGTCAGCCTCAGTTTTCTATATATAGTTTTCTAATTTTCCTTCATAAAAAAGAGAAGTTTTGGAGAAACCCTAAGGCCGAACTTATTACGAATTTTACAGGTTTTTCAAGGGTTTTCAGCCCTTGAACCCTTTCATGTGTAATTGAGATAAGTATTCTTTTAATTCAATCAATATGTCTATGTGTTGGTTGTCTATATCTTGTTCTTGTCTTAATTCCATCATGCTGGGCTAGATCTATCTTGTGTTTGCTTAGATCTAATGAAACCTAGATGTTAATTATGTGTTGATTACTTGTTTATGATTGTATTGGATGAATAATTTCGATGTTAGGCTTAAGAAAACTGGCAGATCTCCAATTGGTAACATGCTTGAACGTCTTAGGAAACATGAACTGACGTGAACTAGGTTTTATTGGTTGTGTTTAATGCATGAGTAAATTCTAATGATCACATGTTAGGAGCTTCTTAGCCGGCTCGACATAGGAGTGAAGTAGGCACTCATAGGATTGGGGAATTAAGTGCGCCACCCCATGAATGGTATTAAGGAATACAATCCGTTATCCACGCAACTATAACAAGTAATTAACGTGTAAAAGATATCTAGGGAGTAGTGAAATCTAAGTAAACACAACTTCTCCACTTATTGCTCACAACCTTAGTTAATTTAGTTTATTTTCATTTCTAGTATTTTATTTTGATTGCATCTTTAGTATTGGGTTAGTTGACTAGCAACTAATTCCGCCCAAATCCTTAAAACCCGAGATTTTTACTTGCTTTCTAAAAAATTATAAAAATACAAAAATAATCATCCTTCATCTCTAGAACTAGTATTTAGGTTTTCTAATCCTAGCGACACTATTCCTAGCTGAACGATCAATCCCCCGGTACTTGTCACTATACTATACTACAACGATCAGGTACACTGTCTGGTGGGGGTTGTAAGCTTCTCAAGATCCCTTGAGAGGTAAAACCTGGTGCGATCCCCACGTATCAATTACATTGGCTATGTTATCAGTAGATTTAATAAGTATTCATAATGAGTTGTGTCAATATGATCACCGTTTAATATCTTTGTAGTTGCTCTTAAGAAAAAATCTTTGTAGTTACTTTCGAAATTGTGCCTCTAATTATGATGTGAAACAGTGAGAAAGTTGCATAGTCACAGGATAACTTTTGAATAAAGTATTAACTTTTGTAACATATGAATGATGGATTCTTTCCCCTAAATTCTAAATCTCATATTTGTCCAATTTTTACATGTAATGGTACAATTGTCGTAATTACAAAGGTAAATGTTACATTGAAATATTGAAAACTTATTGTATGGTTGTCAACATCTTTCACAAATATAAACAAGTTGTTATTTCTGTAGTTGGATATAATGGATAGAAGCACTCATGCTTGAAATCTATTGCTTCGCAAAACAATTCTTCTTCGCCTTGGCAGAGTCTGCTGGTACTTTATTGGTCCGTGATGCGGCTACTATATGTGTGGGATCAGCCGAGCTGAAACTCAGAGTAAATGAAATTCTTCCATTTTTTCCCTATTTTATTGTTTTCATTTTACTGTACGTTTTCTTAGGAATGGTATCATGTAGTAAATCAAAGAAAAGGTAATGGTCCTAGCTTTTGTAAAAGAAATTGCAATCTTAAAGAAGTGTTGGTCAAAATCACATTGCCGTAATGTATCCCGGGCCTAATCGTCCCCATGCTTTACGTATTAACAGCGGTTGGCTCTTTTGTTATAAAAATAATAAATTCAAAAACATGGTGCTCTATTTGACATACGCATTAGCTGTATGGCTTTTTAAACTCAACAAGGTTTATTACTATGAGAAATTTCTTCTACCTATTGAATATTTGTCAACGATCTCAGACTCAATAACTTTTTTTATGACAAATATAAACCCTTTTTTAAAGTTGGGTTGAAAGTTCGGTTTTGCAGACACATTGGATTCGTGGTGTTTGGATGTGAAGTCAAAAAATAAGACGGCTGTCATTTTTTTTATTGAAGGTTCGTTCTAAATATGGGACTTAGTGTATGACTACCTATAGAAGTAATTCCATTTGTCTTTACAACATATTTGACAATACCCACAATTCTTTATATTAAAATTTCAAATTTTCCCTTATTGCCAGATGTACAAAGACATAAATGTGGTTGTCCTGCTGGTAAAACGAACCGAAAAGGTTGGTTTCAAGGCTATTGTCCTTACTGTTGACACCCCGAGACTCGGCCGAAGGGAATCAGATATAAAAAAACAGGTAAACTATTCAACTGTTTCGATGTAGGTTCTTTCAGTTCTTAAATTGTTATTTTACATATTCGCTCTGTCATAAAATCTTACAACTTAAGTTGTGTGCAAAGGGTTAAAGATAAAAACAGTTCCTTTCACAATTTAGTAGACCTTCACCTTCCTGACTTCTTTACTTTGTTATGCCATTGATATATCCCTGTGTTTGTTTTTTGTGTTACATTAGTTTCTCAAGAATGTAGTATTGCTTTACGTGCCGAATATTTACTTGAAAAAAGCAAAAACATGAAATAGGTCCAACACTAAACCCGTTTGCATATTTGCTACATAGGAGTACGAGGTCGCTAACTACATTTTCCCATTTTTATCAGATAACCCTGAAGAGACTATAGAGTATATAGGTATTTTATTTTAAGCATAAACGTTAAAAAATAAGCAATCCCGAACACCACCTAAACTGCGTAAAAAGTGGCCAGTGCTAGATAAACTCATAAGTTTTATGTTTACTAAACTTCTATCTAATTCCTAACAAATTCTGGTCTCATTTGAATATTCAAAACTGAATTAATATTGCTCTTATCGCGATCAAAGGCACTTTTTTTTTTTTTTTTTTTTTTTTTTGGTTCTATGTAACTCGTTTCTTAAGTTGATTACAATGCCTTACTTATTTTTAATGGTGCCAATTCACCTATTACGCTGGGACTTTTCGGCTATCTGGCTTTAACTATTGTGGGTGAGCTTTCTTTCCTATTTCTACTCCATGATATGAAATATCCTTTTTCCGGGTCTGATTTGTGTTCATGTCCCTGCCTAATGAACAATATAACTGATATCATGTAGGATTTCCTGAGGGACTAGTCTCCGAACGCAAATGACTTTGCAAGCGAATTAATTCCAGGTGCAACTTCAATGATCGTTAGTGAAGATGACTTGGCTTGGTACAAATGTCATCCAAAGAATTTGCAAGCTTACCAGGTAAAATTCCTTATGAGATAAAAGGACTATATGATCAAAGGAAACCTAATGGTCAAATTAGATAGAAAGCTACTAAAAAGGGTACCTCAAACAATGTGCAGAATCATCAGGGGTGAAACTCTCGAATGCGTGTCGTTAAGTATCCCCAGAAACAAAAAAGAGGTACAAGACTGATTGTTAAATGTTATCCTTGACTTTGATGGCAAGGATGTTAGAAGAATCAAGTTTCGTGCAGATTCAAATTTCAATCACAGTACTCTTTTGACAGCACTCATGTCCGGCCTACTTTTGACACCTCTTTTATTAGATTATATAGCAGCCGGATCGATTTAGCCAACGAGATTTTCTACAAGACCATCCACGCTGAGAAAAAAGATTGGGGACTTATGCTTATTCTTCACTACAATCCTATCAATGTACCCGTTGTCAAGATCAGCTAATCAAACCCATTAGTAGTTAACAAAATTACTCAATTCAGTGCACCTTTCACCTGAATTTGTAAACCAGGCTCCAAAGTTTATATATTGTTAACTAAATTAGTACTTATATGAATCTTATTATCTTATATTGTGTTTGCATAAATTTTTCTGAACCAAGTTTGTATTTTTTTTTTTAGCAAATCTGCAATTGTACTTATTTTTTATTTCTGGTGTTTGCTGTGTAAACCTTCAATATAATAATATGATGCCTCATCATTTTTTAATTATGATATAGTATTGTTTTTACTTTTAGCCATAACATCATAGTACTATATTTAAGCATGATACAGGCACCAGAGCAGTTACTTAATGAGATAGTAAATGATGATCAAATATTATTACAGTAAAAAACCCCACGTCTCATAATGTACACACAAACTCACCTGCCGCAACGGGCGGGCTTCCAAGCTCGTTAAACCTAAATTGCGATATAAGTAAAATAAATAGGAAAAGTAATTGGTGTAAATCAATGAGAGGTAAAGACGTATTTACCTTGGGTGCATTATTTCTTGCTAGCTATCCAGTTCTACCTATTAATTGTTACTTCCTTGAATGATCAAATGCCTATGATTCCTATGTAACGGTTCTATCTAATAGTATGTGATGGCTATGTTTCGTAGCTTAAACTAAAGGGGCGAGCATTAGATAGAGGTGTTATATAGCTATATACTACTAACTAGAGGGACGTGGATACTAACACCACAAGTTATCACGGTATCTGGCCTTTGTTCTCGGTGTTAATCTAGAGGGACGGATGTTAATAAGGTATCATATACAATCTATTATAAGCAATTAAGTAGAGCACGGATATTAATCAAGTTTCATACTTAATTGTCGGAAACACAAACAGAAAATCAAATAAAAAATCAATAGGAAGCAATAATTATAACCTAAGAAGTTTCATGCAAAACCCTAAGTAAATACCAGTTCAATTAAGCCTAACATAGCAAGAGAAACAAGCACAAGACATAATCAAACAATGAATGATAAACATAACTTAGGTGATTAAACAAAATATACTTATCTCTTCAATACATATGAGATCTAAGGCTAAAAACTGTTGGAAACTAAGTTTCTAAGGTTTATCTCCCAATAATTTCACCCAAGAATATCAAAACGATGCTAAGTATATATAGAAAAAAGGGTTTTGACGGCATCATTTTATGGCTATGACGCCCTTCACATCGTCATTCGAGTTAGGATTTATTTTCCAACGCCATAGTGTCACGGCATCAGCTTCTGTGGTGTAACGGCCTCACAATTGTGACGACGTTATAAAGGGCGTTTCCACACACTGACCCGTCATAAGGCACTTCAAAATCTCACTTTATGGGCATTTCTGGTGACGAATTTAGAGATGCCGGTTATAAAGCTGAAACTTGTCTTTTTCTTTCATTCTTTATCCAAATGAGCTCGAGTTTTGTACGTATCCAGACAAGACAAACCCAAACACCTAAAACTCAAAAAGGAAGGATTTGGTGTAATAAATGATACAAAGTGTCTAAATTAAAGGCTAAATGACTCCTAAAAACCATACAATTTTACACCTCATCACTCCTCTTCCGTCATCTTCTCCTCTCCCAACCTCCACCTTTCTTCCTTTTCCAACCTATATCTTAATTCTTCTTTAACAAGATAATCTTGTGACAAATTAACATGTTTAAAAATGTTATAATATATTATGGAGGGGGTTTAATAGACATACGATGAGTAAATTACCTTAGCAACATTGTTATCTGAATCAACATCTATGTGGGCTGCCTGACCCGTACCAACAGGCAACTTGAACAATTTAAGAAAATCATCGGTAAGTTTATCGCAAAAGTCAACGCTCATATTGAAAAGATCATCATTAAACTCCAATCTAATCTGTGAAGAAAAGTCATTTCGTAAAACAAAGACAATAAAATAAAGGATGTGATGATATGTATAAAAGTGACATGAAAGTATTACCCCAACTCCGCCATTTCTTTCACTAGCAAGAACCTGCCAAGTTTAAAAATTATTAAGGACACATCATATTAATCTAATATATTACCCCAACTTCGCCATTTGTGTCAAACATCACCTAAATAATAGTTTCAAGTTTGAAGACGCGAGCCTTCAACTGCGTAATCACACGCTCCTTAAGGTTGATCGCTCTGCTACTACGCTCATTCCTACGCATATGAGTGATGCGGGATTATAAAAGTCGCAAAAGTTTTACTTCTCAAGAGATCTTGAGAAGCTTGCAATCCTTCAGAAAGTGTACCTAACAGGTGTAGTATAGTACGTGGCAAGTACCGGAGGATTGATCGTTCTCTAGGGAATAGTGTCATTAGGATTGGAAACTATGTCAACTAGGTCTAGAGGTGAGGGATGATTCTTTTTGTATTTTTATATTTTATGAAAGCAAGTAAAATATCGGGTATTGGAAGATTGGGTGGAATTAGTTGCAAGTCAACTAACCCACAATTAATAACTAAACTAAAAACAATGAAATAAATAACAAGAAAAGTGAATGTGGTGGACTACTTATAAGAGAAAAATGTGTTTACTTAGATTTCACTACTCTCTAGTTATCTCCTATTGATTTATTGGTTTGTCACGATTGTTTGGATCAAGGATTGTATTCCTTAATACTATTCGTAGGGGCGTGTACGTCCTTCCCCTACCCTATGAGCTTATATCTCTTCTTATGACGACACGTTTAGTATCCTATCTTAGCCTCATTAATAGTTACTCATGCATTAAATACAACCAATAAAACCGTAGTACACATCTGATTACGTTTCTTAAGACGTTCAAGCTTGTTACCGTATAGGAGGTTAGCCAGTTTTCTTAAGCCTAACGCTAGTCAATCAACCAAACAATCAATAACAAATCAATAATCAATAATTAATAACTAGATTTCATTAGATCTAAGCAAACACTAGGAAATCTAAGATAGCATGTTAAAGTAAAGAAAAGACAAACAATTAATCAAACAACACATAGCCATATTGAATGATTTAAAGGGAGAATTTATCTTTAATTGAACATGGAAGAAAAGTGGGTTTCAAACCCTAAAATTACTGCAAAAGTCGGACTAGGGTTTGTACCAAAAGTTTTTCCTCTAAAAGTTGCACACTCATGAATGAAAAATCCAAAACTATATATAGATTTACAAGGCTGACGGCGTCGGGTTGTAATTCCTGACGCCGTCAGGTCGCCGCTTTTAGGGTTTCGTATCACCCAAGATAACTTATGACACCTTCCCTTTGTAATTGTTCTGGGCCGCTTCTTGTAAGTGTAAAGCCAAGCTGCCTCGCTTCATTTGCACCTGACGCCGTCCCGTGTAAATTTCCAAACTTTTTTCTGGGGCGCCTAGTGTAAAATTCCATCGCATCTCTTCATAAGGCGACGACGTCAACTCCAAAGCCTAACACCGTCTGGTGTTATTTCCAGACTTTTTTGGTTTTCTTGTTTTCATCATTCTTGAGCATAAAAACATCCGAAAAGCTCCAAAATGCTCCATTTTCCAGAATTCATGTCCCAAGTACCTAAAATGACAAAAGAAATGATTTAAGGTAATATTTGACCATAAAAACACGATTTAAGGATTAAATGACCCCCTAAAAGCGTATCAGATAAATCCTTATCAATGAGGTATCTCTCTTCTACCTCTTTTCCCACATGCATGTGTTGTTGACAGCTTCTGTAGATAAGCCTAAAAAAGATATAGTGCTCTGACTGGAGTCCTTGGTACGTACTTTAGGAAAAAAAAAAGTCAGTGCTAGGTATCCAACAATCAGATTAGTACTCGGTTATAGTCGGTTTTAGATCAAAAATCGGCTTCGAGTCCTAAAAGAAGTATCCATCAATCAAGTAAAGACAATTAACACATAAAAGAGCATTACTATTTTAATACTTAAATCAGGTAGAAGGTTTTAACTTGCCAAAAGTAAACTGTAATTCGATCTTATAAAGGTCACCTTCTTCAACCATGCTAGTGCTCTTGATATCACTTCTGGTACTTTATTCCACCAATGATTGCTTCTTTAAAAAAACTCGATAATCCAAATCTACAAAAAGGTAATGATTCACTACAAGGATCAGGAGAACAGGCGTCGAGAGTTTTCCCGTCGACATTATGTCGACGGCATAAGGCACAAAACGACAAAAAAAACGCTTGACCGAGCCCAACTGCGTTGAATTTTTCATAATCGTATTTTTCCGTCGACATGTCGACGGGAACATTTTAACATATTTTTTAAGCCTCAATAATTCACCAAAAAGTTGGGCGCGAAATTTCCCGCTAAATATTCCCGTCGACATGTCGACGGGAATAGATTAATAATGTTTTATCCTGCAATTAACGTGTGATTAAGCATAATAATTATTATGTTTTAAGAGTCCCGTCGACATGTCGACGGGAGTATATTACTAATTATAAACATTTTTAATAAATGGGTAAAATATTGGGCGGGATATTTTCCCGCTTTCTTGTTCCCGTCGACATGTCGACGGGAATATATCTTCAAAAATCAGGATATATATCCTCACAAATACATTCCCGTCTCATTTTTTTACCAATATATACATTCTCACAAAATTATTTCCTTCTCATTTTACACATCTCACAAATAATTCAATCGTCAATTCTTACAAGACACACATGACTTGGCGTGGTTGCACAGTTGAAGAGGAGTACTCAAAAATCTTGTCACACGAGCTCCTCTTTAATGAAGTTATGTTAACTTTTGGTCATGCAGTTTATGAGGAATATGGTGATTTTAAGGATGCTGAACCGTGGATGAGAGACAAGATTATCGAATGGTGTAGGAAAAAGCCGTACTACAAAGAGTACATGGACGAGCTAGATGCTGCTGAAGCTCAAGCTGCTGCTGAAGCTCAAGTTCTTGCTGTTGGAGGTGACGACGAAGCTGAAAGTACGTTGGAAACAAAACTTGATAATCTGGGAAATAGGATCACAAATCTTGAAGCTACGTTTGCACATATCAAGGAAATGAGAGCAAGGAAGGGAAAAGATGGTGCGAGTTCGAGTAAAGTGGGAAGTAGCCGCAAAAAAAAATAAACGGGTTGTTTCGTTTGATCTGTTGTTTTAGTTTTCGAGTTGTTTCGTTTGGTTGTCGAGTTGTTTAGTTTGAGTTGTTTCGTTTGGTTGTCGAGTTGTTAAGTTTGAGTTATTTCCTTTGGTTGTTGAGTTGTTTAGTTTGGTTGTCGAGTTGTTTAGTTTGAGTATGTATGAAAATGCATGTGGTTAAGAACTCTTGCTTGTTTTAAATAAACAGTTTGCCTTTGTGTTTGATAATTATTGCTCCTTCAGTTCTAATTATTGCTCCACAACAACAACATTTTATTAAACAACAACAACATTTTATTAAACATCAAAAACATCAACAACAACAGCAAACAACAACAATAACAACGATAACAGTACTACATATGAAATTTATCCATGTCACCTACAAGGTCACAGAGTATTGCATCCGACTGACATGCGTGGTCGTGGTTGGGATACGTTGCAATGTCAAGTTTTGCCTCCAGCACCCTTAATTTTGTCTCTAACACCTGTTTTTGTGCCTCCAACACCTGTTTTTGTGCCTCCAGCAAGTTTATTCTAAGATTTTTTTCATGACAGTTTGAGAACCTTTTTGGAGCAAATCCAGAACCGCTTAATGTTGAAGCTCCCAGAGAACCGATCATCATTTTGGCGAGTCGTTCCTCCTTCCATAAAAAAAAATTACATCCATGGTCGTCTGTCCCAGGCTGTTAAAGAGTAAAAACTATTATTTTTAACAACTAACCAAATTATTTAAAGAAAAAATATGTAATTGTTCACCTGCGAGAAAGGACACGCATAGTATAGTTTACCACGGGAGTAAGATTTACACGATTCTCGCAGAACCACGTCTCCTCGTTCACAAGGACAAGGAAAAGCTTCAAATTCTGCCATCTTCTTCACCATGATAACAGTATATGTTTGTGGTTGTGAGGTTGAGTGGTTGAATCGTGACCGGTGTGGCCCGATCTACAAGTTGAGGTGATAAAAGGTGGTGGCCAGAAAAAGATTCCGGCGGCCGAAAAATGCTGGTGTCGCCAGAAAACAGAAACTGCTAGAGAGAGATATAGTGAGATGAGTATGTGTGTGTGTGTGTTTATATTGTGAGGATAAGGTGTTAGGTAGAGAGAGAGATATAGTGAGATGAGACATATCATGTATAACCATAGCATCTCGACTCGTTCGTTTAACATCTCATGTATAACCATAGCATCTCGACTCGTTCGTTTAACATCTCATGTATAACCATTGCATCTCGACTCGTTCGTTTAACATCTCATGTATAACCATTGCATCTCGACTCGTTCGTTTAACATCTCATGTATAACCATTGCATCTCGTTTCGTTCGTTTAACATCTCATGTATAACCATTGCATCTCGACTCGTTCGTTTAACATCGATGTATAACCATTGCATCTCGACTCGTTCGTTTAACATCTCATGTATAACCATTGCATCTCGACTCGTTCGTTTAACAACTCATGTATAACCATTGCATCTCGAATCGTTCGTTTAACATCTCATGTATAACCATTGCATCTCGACTCGTTCGTTTTACATATCATGTATAACCATTGCATCTCGACTCGTTCGTTTAACATCTCATGTATAACCATTGCATCTCAACTCGTACGTTTAACATCTCATGTATAACCATTGCATCTCGACTCGTTCGTTTAACATCTCATGTATAACCATTGCATCTCGACACGTTCGTTTAACATCTCATGTATAACCATTGCATCTCGACTCGTTCGTTTAACATCTCATGTATAACCATTGCATCTCGACTCGTTCGTTTTACATATCATGTATAACCATTGCATCTCGACTCGTTCGTTTAACATCTCATGTATAACCATAGCATCTCGACTCGTTCGTTTAACATCTCATGTATAACCATTGCATCTCGACTCGTTCGTTTAACATCTCATGTATAACCATTGCATCTCGACTCGTTCGTTTAACATCTCATGTATAACCATTGCATCTCGACTCGTTCGTTTAACATCTCATGTATAACCATTGCATCTCGACTCGTTCGTTTAACATCTCATGTATAACCATTGCATCTCGACTCGTTCGTTTTACATATCATGTATAACCATTGCATCTCGACTTGTTCATTTAACATCTCATGTATAACCATAGCATCTCGACTCGTTCGTTTAACATCTCATGTATAACAATTGCATCTCGACTCGTTCGTTTAACATCTCATGTATAACCATTGCATCTCGACTCGTTCGTTTAACATCTCATGTATAACCATTGCATCTCGACTCGTTCGTTTAACATCTCATGTATAACCATACCATCTCGACTCGTTTGTTTAACATCTCATGTATAACCATTGCATCTCGACTCGTTCGTTTAACATCTCGACTCGTTTATTAATTTTATAATGGTTGGGATTTAGTATTTTGTGATATTTTAATTATTTTATTTTATATTTTAATAAATGATTTTTTTTAATTATAATATAAGTAATTAATTTTAAATTTATATATTTTTTTAATTTTATAAAAGTATTTATAATAAATAATTTTTTTCAATTATATAATTAATTTAGTTTATTAATTTTATAAAACTTATTTTTTAATATTTTATAAAAGTATTTATAATAAATAATTTTTTTTAATTATATTAAAGTAATTTTATAAAAGTATTTCTTATAAATTTTTATTTTAATAAAAGCTATTTTCCCGTCGACATGTCGACGGTAATAAAACCGCCAAAAATTTCGTGAAAATTTTATACGTCCCGCCAAACGAAAACGACAAAATAGTGTAATATTACCGTCGACATGTCGACGGTATTAGTAATAATATAAAAAATTTCGTTTATATTCCCGTCGACATGTCGACGGGATAAAAAAAGTTATACGAAAACCAGATCTGGTTAAATTATTGCTCATAACTTAGAGAAAAAAAAAAAAAAAAAAAACCATCGATTCTTCTCCGGCGATTGTACCACAACCACAGCACTCCACCACCACCACTCCCTCCACACCACACCACCTCCACCTCCACCACTCCTCCACCCCAACAACACCACATTATACCACCACCACAGCGCTCCACCACCACATTTACCACCACCACCACCACACGAGCACCACTGTGCACCACCTTCCCCCCTCATTTGTTTAATTCTTCCCCAACCCTTCACATGTTTAATTCTTCCCCTTCTCTCCCCCCCCCCCCCCCCCCCCCTTTCTTTCTTGAAAAATAAACCATCGCAGGTAATAATTTTTATTTTTTGATTAATTTTTAATTTTTTGATTTTTGTTATTGTTTTGTATTAATTAGTTTAATTTAAGTGTTAATTTTGTAATAATTTTTTTTTTTTTTTTAATTACAGCTGAGGCCCAAGACCACAGCCGAGAGCCCAGGACCACAGCCGAGAGCCCGAGACCACAGGTAATGTGTCTCTTTTTTTTTTTTTTTTTTTTTTTTTTTTTTTTTTAATAACTTTTGGTTTTCCCGACGACATGTCGACGACAACAGTTTTTCTTAAAACTTTTGAGATATAAATGTGCTCTCTTTTAATGTAGCCCGAGCCCGAGACTGCAGCCGGAGGTCACAGCCAGTGCCCGAGACCACAGCCGAGAGCCCGAGACCACAGCCGAGACAATATGTTGTTTTTTTTTCGTATCCGTATTATTTTTTACATATCAGTATATATAGTATGTTGGACTTTGGTTAGTATATTAGGTTTTGATATAGTATGTTGGACTTTGGTTAGTATATTAGGTTTTGATATAAAAGGGATTGTTGTGGATTGTGAAATGTGATTAAGTATTAGTTTACGACACAACCAAGGTCGGTTGTGCTCATTGTGTACCTTGGGGGACTTGGTTAGTATATATGGTATACTACTTTTAATATATTGGTTATGTTTTGTGTTAGAATTTTTGCGGATTGATTATGTTTCTGCTTATATAACGGGCTTATGGTTTGTTTGGTTTTCGGCTTATGTTTCACAAGCTTAATTTTTATGGCTTATTTTGAAACTTTTTAACTTAAATAGTTTCAAAATAAGTAAAAAAAAAAATAAGCTTATGAAACATAAGCCGAAAACCAAATAAGCCATAAGCCCGTAGATATATTGTTTGGTTTTCGGCTTATGTTTCATAATAGTTTCAAAAATAAGTCACAAAAACAAGTTTCAAAATAACAAAATAGTTTTATGAAACATAAACCGAAAACCAAACAATTGTTTATAGTCTAATTGTTTAACTTAAAATATATGATATTGTTAGACTTTTGTGAATGTTTTAGGATTTTAGTGATTAATTTCGGAAAGTCCCCGTCCGAAGTTAATCATCCTATAGAAAACCCGTCCGAAATTAATTTATTAGAAATTAATTTCGGAAAGTCCCCTGTTTAGGACTGCTTTTTGAATGTTTTGTCTCATTTAGGATATGGATGCGTATAATTGATTTACTATTTGAGATGATTTCGACAGTGTTTCTCCTTTACTCCTACGAATATGTCTTTAATGTACATATTTGGGGAGTTGAGGGGAAATGCTGCCGAAATTTTCTCAGATAGTAAATCAGTTATACGCATTCATATATGAGAGTGTGTAATAACTAGGTGAACAAAACAACTTTCCTTTATTTTGAATGTGTAATAACTAAGAGTTGAACAAAACAATATGCAGTTATGATACTTGATAAGAGTTGGACCCGTTTAGACACTCGTGTTTCCAAAGAGTTTTTTGATGGTCTTGCCGCATTCGTTGAACATTGCAAGCCGTTATTGAATAGTTACGGCAACATAAAATGTCCATGTCGTCTTTGTTGTAATGTTCCATGGGTATCTCTCGACTTACTTAAAAGCCACATAAGCGAAAATGGGTGGGACCCAACTTATACACAATGGCGTGAACACGGTGAACCGGATCCTCTTCCTATACAAGATAACACAACACGATGTGAGATGAGTGACATGCGTGCGTGCATTAATGATATTTTTGATATTCCTCCAAATAATGAACAAAATGAGCCAACTCTTCCAAATATTGGCGAGACAAGTAACGAGCCAGCTCAAGCAACGACACCTCCTGTACGTAACGAGTATGAAGAGTTACTTGCCAGTTCCACCCAGCCTCTTTACCCGGGTTGTGACTTTATGACAACCTTGGATTTTATGTCAAAGTTTACGCATCTCAAGGTCAGCGGTAAATTGAGTGATACTTCATTTAACAAAACGCTAAAATTTCTCCAGGAAGTATTTCCTCCTAGGTTAGGTTACAATCTCCCACCATCATACTCTGCTATAAAAAAAACATTTAAAAAGGTCGGGTTAGGGTATGAGTCGATACATGCTTGTGAAAATGATTGCTTTTTATATCGGGGTACTGGTGCCGAAGATTTGGAGTATTGTCCGGTCTGTAAAACGAGTAGATGGAAAGACAAGAACACAACGGGGAAGAAAGTTCCAAACAAGGTGTTGCGTTACTTTCCTATCATTCTTAGGCTACAACGTTTGTACAAATCTATTCACACCGCAAAACATATGACTTGGCATGCCACTGGAAAGTATACGGTAAACGGTATGATGCAACACCCGGTTGATGGTGAAGCATGGCAGAAGTTTGACAGCGGTAAATATTCGGAATTTGCTAACGAACCGAGAAACGTTCGATTAGGGTTGGCTGCTGATGGTTTCAATCCATTCGGCAACCTTAGTCAGACTTACAGCATGTGGCCTGTTATCTTAACAACATACAACTTGCCTCCGTGGTTATGCATGAAAGAGACTACTTTGATGCTGACGTTGTTGATTCCTGGACCTAAATCACCCGCGAAGGACATTGATGTTTACTTAAAGCCTTTGATTGATGACCTTAAGGAATTATGGAAAATACCAGGTATCCCGACTATGGACGCTGTTACAGACAAAGTATTCAACATGAGAGCGATGCTTTTATGGACCATCAATGATTTTCCTGCTCATAGTAGTTTGTCAGGTTGGAGTGGGCAAGGTTACTACGCATGCCCTACATGCAAAGTAGGCACTCCGGCTATGCGTGTGATAAGCAAAATAGGTTATGTTGGCCATAGAAGATTCTTAAAAAAAAACCATAAATGGAGGAGGGATACTACTACATTCAATGGTGCACCTGATTTTACAGATCCTCCTAAAAAAGAATGTCCGGCTGATATCTTGACTCAACTTGCAATATTGCCTACACGTTTGCCGGGGAAACATCCAAATTATGGGGGTGGGAAGATAAAACGTAATACTACAACCGACCTGAACTGGACTAAACGGTCTATTTTCTACGAGCTTGAATATTGGTCTTCTCTTACTCTAAAACACAATTTAGATGTCATGCATATCGAAAAAAATGTGTTGGAGAGTATCTTGAACACTTTGTTAATGAATGACAAATCTAAAGACACTGCTAAGGCAAGACAAGAATTGCAAGCTTTGGGCATTCGACAGGAGTTGTGGCTCGGAAATAAACAAAACGGGAAGTGCTCGAAGCCTCAAGCTAAGTACTCCCTCACACCCGATAAAAGAAAACTGTTCTGTCAATACATCAAAACAATTAAACTGCCAGATGGGTTCGGATCCAAGTTCAAGTCGAAAGTGACCAAAGATGATAACAATATAACGGGCATGAAGTCTCATGACTGTCATATAATGATGCAACGGTTACTTCCTTATGGACTTCAGCAATACCTGGACACACCGACTTATACACCATTAATCGAGCTTTGTTCATTCTTTAAGCAAATTTGTGCCCGAACTTTGATGGTGAATGACATGGTGAAAGATAAAGAACAGTTGAACAAAATTTTGTGCAGTCTCGAGCAAATATATCCTCCTGCTTTTTTTGACATTATGATTCACTTGGTTATGCATTTACCTGAAGAGGCTATTCAAGGTGGGCCTGTTTCATTTCGGTGGATGTATCCATTTGAAAGATACACGAAGAAGCTAAAAAACTATGTACGAAATAAAGCTAAGCCGGAAGGTTCAATAGCGGAGGGTTATGTTGCAGACGAAGCATTAACTTTTTGTTCTCGTTATTTTCGGGGCGAAATTGAGACGAAATTTAATCATCCCACTGCATCTCAGGGCTGTCCTCTTCCAACAAGTGATTTCCAGGTGTTCCGATCACTATGTAAAACGTCTGGTAAAGTGACAATTATTCGGTTAGGTCTCCAAGAAATGAAGAAAGTGATATGGTATGTACTTCACAACAGTCCTGAGATCGACGCGTACATGAACGAGTTCGAGAGGTACGCGTTTTTATTTCGAAATTTCTTTTTCCCAAGTTATCTTTTCGATTAATTCTAATATCATGTCCATTTTCAGCGAACATCCTAATAGCGACATGCAACAAGAATTTCCTAGATGGTTTCAGACGAAGGTAAACTTATTATATGTAATTCCTTGTATAAATAACGACTATATATATTACTCATCTCCATCTATTCTTATCTTTGTTCATAGATCGGTAAACTTTACACAGACAATGACCCAAGGTGTACTCCATACTTATTCGCTTTGGCTTGTGGACCATTATCGACCGTAACCTCAGTTCACACTTGCGTAGTCAACGGTGTGAATTTTGTTGTACACAGCCGCGATGTAAAACGTACAACTCAGAACAACGGAATTTGTTCTCCTGGCGAGAAGGAAGGAGAAATGTATTATGGCCAGCTAGAAGAAATTCTGGAGTTCGCGTATACCCAGTTCAAAGTTGTGCTGTTTCGAGTTAAGTGGTTCGACTTGGTCAAAAGAGGTAGAGTCGAACGTTATAACACTAGAAACAACATGACACAAATTTGGGCATGTAGCACAGCGTTTGAAGATCAACCTTACATTCTCGCAACACAAGCAAAACAAGTCTTCTACCTTGAAGATCCTGCCAGACGACCACTCCATTGGAAGGTCGTCCAAGAAGTGAATCACAACACGACCTGGGATGTCATTGTGGCAGAAGACGATGATGATGTGATACATGGCAACAACTCATCGAATCTCCAACTGTCTGCTAATTTGAATGATTTGGCATTTGAAACCTTAAATATCGATGGTCAATCAACGTTAGTTGAGGCACCACCACCAATCATTCATGTTGATGACGACGATGAATTTATTGATGATGAGGACGACGATCCTTATGATTTAGCAGACTCTGACGCAATTCTGATGATGAAGTTGAAGATGCGACTCATGCTGTTTATGATAGTGATATAGATGTAGCAGATTGATCTTAAATTGTAACTTGTAAAACGACACTTAGCTTATTTGAATGAAATTGTTATGGATTGTTTAAATGTGTATATTTATTTTAAATGTGTATGTATTTGAATGTGTGCATGCTTATGTTAATTTGTTCCCGAATTTCTATATGTTAATTCAACTTGTACTTTTTACAGATGGCAGCAGTAGCGCGAGGTCACGGTGGTGACGGTGCCGATGACCCACCACCCCCTCCTCGTTCGATCACTAGCGGTCACCGTAGTGGTAAGAAAATTAAACTTGATAATTTGAATTTTGTTACTTGTTATTTTTTAACGTTTTCACTCACTTCAATTGTAGGTTCCTCACAAAAACCTCGACGAGGAGGTAGAGCGAGACAAGCTGGCGGCAGGGGTGGAGGTCGGGCTGGCGGCAGGGCACAGGTCCGTGAAGCCAACAAAAACAAAGACCTCAGGAAAGCTGTGACTGCCTCGGGCCCGCAATCGATCGAGTTCGAGTGGCGTGATCAGAAGACATTTAAGCATGTTGAGCCCCACCACGCATGGTTCAGTAACTATGTTGGCGAGCTGGTTAGGTCCTTGCCGTTGCACTATCCCTCCTGGCACGACCTTGACGAAGCGACTCGACAGGGCTTCATGAACCGACTCGGGGTCAGTTATTTTATTTTCCTTTTAATTATATCTTTGAATGTGTACATTTATTTAAATTTGTTTAATTGTGTATATTTGTTTAAATTTGTTTGCAGGAATTCTTCGACTTGCAGAGCCACATGCTCTCACCCAATTGGACTACCATTTCGAAGGGCCTCAATGCGTACATTGCTAAGGTCTACTCCGACAACAAGGGCACGATGAAGAGGGTTTACTTCGACGGGGAGGGTGGGCCTGAAAAAGTGGATGAGATACGAAGAAACCCTCCTCCGAACGTCGAGCCATCTGTGTGGGAGGAGCATATCAAGTTTTACATGAAGGGGAAGAACCTGAAGCGTGCTGCTGTGAACAAGGAGAACCGAAAGAAGTTGAAGGTGTACAGCCGCCACGGTTCCAAGTCATTGGCCGCTATTCGCCACGACTATGTAAGACACATTTTATTTTTATAAAAGTATTTTATTTTTATAAAATTATTTAATTACAACAACGATAAAAGTAATTAATTTTAATTTTATAAAAGTATTTAAGTTTAATTAGAATAAATATGGTGTTTGATTTGCCATTTTTAATTTGTTTCATCTTATATATATGCATGTGTATATACAGTTTCTGAACAACAAGGACAAAGAATACCCGTCCCTCATCCAGTCGTTTTACGACACACACTGCGACAATGATGGTATGTGGTTGCAGGATGAGGCTCGTGTTCAATATGTAAGTATCTTTTTTTTTTTTTTTTTTTTTATTATTATTTATTTATTTATTTATTTCCCCAAACACGCACTTTAATGATTCATTGAAACATAATCATGTAATTAACCCGATATATATATATATATATATATATATATATATATATATATATATATATATATATATATATATATATATATACACACACACACACACTTACATATATATATAAATTTTCTCAATTTTTTTCTCAATTAAATAGGAAGAGATGGTCCGGCTGCGAGATCTGGGAGCGAATACGCCGGAAGGGGTGGCGTATACGGAGGAGCAGATACTTGCGATGGTTTTGAAGGGCAAGCAGCGGGGCCACATCGCCGGACGGGGTAGGGTCGTACCCGGGCTCTCCAGGCCACCGTTACCATACACCCCGCCTCCACCTCCAGGTATGTACAGTTTGATAATATATTAATTATAGATTACTCGATCATGACTCAAATTAAGTATTGCAATAGATGTTTTTAAATTTTGATTATTTCATTTTCAGAATATGCTGAGATGGAGAAAAAGCTTGCTGAGGCCGAGAAGAAGATTGCTGAGGCCGAGGAGAAGAGCCGTAAAGAAGCTGAAGAGCGTAAGGTCTTGAAGGCGCAGATTGATCTGGTCACAGGTTTTATGTCCTCCAACCCGCGATGGAATGAGTATGTTAGTCAGGCGGGTTCTCAGCACGTGGATGGCAGTGGCGTTGGAGGTAGTGGCATTGGAGGTAGTGGCTCAGCTGGAGGGAGCGGGAGTCGCAGAGGCGATGAGGATGATTTTGGCGATGATGAGGGTCCTACTGATGATCACGAGTGATTTTGGATGTAGAGGTACAAACTTGGGTATTTTGTGTTGTACTTATGCTTGAAACAATATTTTGGCGACCCATATGTTAGTATTGTATAGTTTAACCTTTTGGCGACTTGAACGTCGCGGATATTAAAACATTTGTGGATATGGCAGCTAGGTTTAGATATTACCACACCCCGTTTTGTAAACTTTATATGTTTTTATGCATTTTGAGGGTGTTTAGCGATATTTTGCAAGTGTTATAGCCGATGGCGAGTTATACGTTTAGGACATGTTGATATTGAGTGGTTATAGGTGCTATTATAGTTACAGGTTTTGGTAGATTTTTTCCGGAAAATCCGGAAAAAATCTGGAATATTGCAATATTTGCAGCCTGCTGTTAGCAGGATATTAATAATGATGCCGTCGACATGTCGAAGGCATCATTAAAACATAGTAATTGGGTATTTATAATACCGTCGACATGTCGACGGTATCATTAAAACAAAAATAATGTTTTTAATTTTATGCCGTCGACATGTCAACGACATAATATAATAACACTATTATTGTTTTAATAATACCGTCGACATGTCGACGGTATTATATAAAACATAATTATTATTAACTAATTAAAACATTAATTAGTTATATGTTCCTGTCGACATGTCGACGGGAAGGGGTTTGACGGACAACAAATCCTTTGACTGGAAAACGATGTGGGACCCACCGTGTCGACGGCGATTTTCGACGGGAACACGGTTCCCGTCGAAGGATAGCCGTCGATATGGTGCCGTCGACATGTCGACGGGACGGTATTATTCCGTCGACATGTCGACGGGTAGGGGTTAAAAAAGTCGTCGGGGAAAGCCTGTTTTGTACTAGTGATTACATCAACAATAAGCAGTCTAAAAATTAACAACGTATACGTACACTATGTTGATTCATACATAAAATACTGACCTTGAAACCCCAAAAAAAGCCCGACAACGCACACTTCACCTTTGTAGTTTGATACTACATTCATAATTTTGTCGTACAAATGCCTCCATATGTGCTCACCCCCATGGAAAGGCATTCCATGCTTCAAGATTTTCAACCAATCTCATCAGTGTATCATCCACTTCATTAACCAACTCCCGACCTATAAAGATAACCTATAAGGCTAATAAAAGACACACACGTATTGCGTCTTTGTCATATAGTTTACCAAAGAACTCTTCATCCTCAATCATACCAAGAACATCTAAGTTGGTAAAGCTTAACCCTGTCCTGTGCGGAAATTCCCTGAAATGAAAGTTGAGCACACCCGACCTATCTAACCGAAAACTTACCATTCCAAAACGAAATCCGATGAGACGGGAAAACTCTAAATGACCAAAATGTAGACTACGTCAACGTAATATATCAGGGGCATATCAAAATGAGAATCATCCACATAACCTTGTTTTCATAGCATATAATCTATCTGTTGGGTGAACTCAGTACTCAAGTAGTCTTAATCTAGGATTGAATATAAAATAACCTAACTGTTACATAACCTAAAACAACATTCAAATCACTGAGTGAACAGTCACTCAGTGAGTCACCTTCAGGAAGTCTAGGACGAGCCCAAGAAGAAAGACTCTCTATTCAGTGAGGTGAAACTCAGTGAATGATACCTAAGCTAAAGAAGAAGGTGGTGGCTTCAGGGAGTGATGACAATAACTCACTGAACTCCAAGTCTCCTCAACAATAAA
Organism: Artemisia argyi; assembly: GCA_030686995.1. Taxonomy (NCBI): domain Eukaryota; kingdom Viridiplantae; phylum Streptophyta; class Magnoliopsida; order Asterales; family Asteraceae; genus Artemisia; species Artemisia argyi. Next base: position 231,696,176 of record CM060709.1, on the reverse strand, counting down.
GAAGACTGAAGACTTAGAGACTCAAGGTAAGGCGGGACAAGGAGGGAAAAGTTCGAAACGTATAAGGAAGGGTCCTTATCAAGCTAGGGTCAAACTTTTCTTGAAAGGTTAAAGATCATAACACTGTCATCACTATTCCTTAGAAAGCATTGTTATCCTTTACTCAAAGTGGAAAATTGTAATAGAGACAAAATACGTAAGTATTTTTGTCCAAACTAGCTTAGGTCATATTTGTCTTCAATGTAACGGTTGTCAAATATACTTGTGTATAAATAAATGTATAAGATGGAGTAAAAGTTAAGTTTGGGCACTAAATGCTTAAGTCATTCACAAACACTTTTACTCCTCCAAAGATAACTAAGTCCCTGAGATTAACTCGGTTGGTTAGCATAGTTGTACTCAAGCTTAGCTTGAGTTTAGAGATGAGATTACACCATACTTAATCCCAAGTGTCATTCCGTAAACACTTGGATATAAGTTCTTTGATTTACTTCTAATAAGGATTTAAACGTTGAAAAACTCTGTGTCTATTTACTTTAAGTTTTTATCTCTTATTAACAAGTATTTCTTTACATTACTTAAATATGGAACACTGGTACATTAACTTTAACTTTCTAGTTAAACTATTCGTGTAACGGGACTACACTATCATATGTGATTCCTAGTCAAAAAAACGAAAGATACAACCATATGCCGAAACAAACATTTCTAAACAAGTTCCTTCGATTTTCTTCCAATTTGTCTTTTATTAACAAAAGGTAATTCAATTTACTTTTGATGATGACTTTTGCTTCATATTCTTTAAAGAAGAATAAAAGACACATAAACAATAGATACAAACACTAAACACCACAAGTAGTTAATCACCAAACGCCACAAGCAGTTTAAACACCAAAGACCAAGCATACAAGCAATTTAAACAAGAGATACAAAAACCAAACACCACAATACTTAACACCTGAATCACGTGTCCAATAAAATCAGTTTAAAATCTGAAATATGTTTCACATAAAATCAGTTTAAAACCCAAACACATAAGTAGTTAAAATCATAAAATCACGTGTTACATAAACCCATTTTCAGCAAACAAGTAGTTAAAGATGCATTTTAAAACCCACAAAATCACGTGCCACCTAAACTCGTTAAACATTAAAAAGAAAAAAAATTACAAAAAAAAAAAAAAAAAAAAAAAAAAAAATACTAATGAAGGCACACAAAGTACATAAGTCGTCAATCACCCAAAAATTACAAGGTCTATTCAATGAAGTACTAGCTTACACCAAATGTACATTATTATTTAAATATGTGATACGTGTCCAAAACTAATGAAGGCGCACTGATCTATTTTGAAAAGTTAATTTTTTTGCTAGATCTGGGACAACTCTTTGAATTTTGGGCTGGTTTGAGAATTTTCTCTTGAGGCAAGTTATTTGGAAATCCCCCCCCCCCCCCCCCCCCCCCCCCCCCCCCCCCCCCCCCTATATGGAAGGTTTCTAATCATTGCACCCATCGCTAGTTTGTACGGTATGCATCACGAGTTGTACGATTTGACCAAAGCCTCCTGATGTGACAATATAGGAAGGGTTCACTTTTCTCTTATATAATTACTCTAACTTTTCCTAACTTAGGAAAATAAGGAGAAACAACAAGACACAAGATCCAAGGATTCTACTAACAGGTCATGGTGGGGGAAGAAGGTTGGAAAAGTGAGGAACAACAATGCTACAAACAATGTTGTTACTAGTAGGATGTTATGTGCAAGCCTCGAGATTCTTGAAGACAAGGATATACAATTGAACATAAACACTTTTCCATAAGCATAACAAACAAGATCATGACACATGATTCTAACACAGCACATCTATGCCACAAACTCTAATTTGTTCTATTAGGTGCAACCCCTTTTGACATTTTTGCACATAACAAGAAAAGACATCTCAAAAAGGCAAATTTTTCTTCCATTAAAGCATCAAAACCTTTTGCTTAATCTCTAGAATAAACTTTAAATTTAGCTGGCACTGAGCCATCTTAATTTTTTTAATACCAGAAACAAACAAATTTTCTTAGAAGGTCAATGCATTCATCTTTAAATAATTATTATTTAAATTGTTACGGGAACTAATATACCCTTGATTTATGTATCTTTATTTTACTTTATTCTAATAAAACCATGATCTTGAAGTTTTTACACTCTTTCCCTTCATCTCCAGCTTCTGAGATGGCTTTCTTTATGTCAATTTTCTAAATCTTTGTTCCCCAAGTTGGACGTTTTTTAAATTGTTTCATTTTTCTAGTCAAGATTTTTGTTTTCTAGTGGGTATGATAGTCAGTGAAGGTTGGCTAGTTCACATGGATAATGAATTAATTTTATCAATATACATATTCTTTTAACATAATGTGAAGATTAAATTAAACATCTTGATTAATTAACGCGTGATAAGTACCTTTTCAATATTAGTTTATTGCAATCCAAATTTTGAACAGATTCGGATCAATGTCACTTCAAACCAAGATATGCTTGGTTGCCTAGTTGAAGTCTTAAAATCGCTTTGGAACAACGTCAACGTAAACCAAAATAAAAACTAATAACTTATGATTAATTGCACGTTAAGTATGTCCATGATATGTCGTTATTGGAAACCAATAGTTTTATATGCTTATATAACTTAAAATTTCTTAAGAAATATGGGATTAGGATCAACATCAACTTGATTAAAAGATACTACTAATTTACAAAGTCTCTTGGGCTTGCAATATTGTTTACATTATTATATGTGAAATGCAAGAATAACCAAGTAAAAGGTGTATGAAAAGCATCTTCCATGTTATGATGTTGAATGAATCATAAATCATACAATAGCTATGGTTTAAGAGGCTCTATATACTTTTAGTAATATGATGGAGAAAAGTAAAACAAAAGGACAGAGATGAACAAAATGAACACTTTTTTACCATTTCAACTGCCCTAAGAAAAATATGAAAAAGAAAATAAAAGTGGGAAAGAAAAAAAAAAAAAAAACATAAAATTTTCACAAACTTGGTCTTCCCTAGTACTAGAGATCATGATGTTGATGATAATGATGAATATGGTCATCATGATGATGACCATGTTGAGCATCCATAGGTGATGTCATGACTAGTAGTACATAACTTTTTCTACTTCCTTGGTTTCATCAACAAAAAAGTTGAGATTGTTGTCAATGTTACTGCTGCAAAGATTTGTGCTAATGAGCTGCTTAATCTCCTCAAGACTTGAGTCCAATGAAGCATCCTCATAATACCCTTTTTCCTTCTCATAACCCCCGACAAACTCCTTGTAAGTATCATACACATAATGACCACTCCCATCAGAATTAGAACTACAACTAGCTTGATCACCTCCAAACCTAACAAGGTTTGAACTATCTTTTACTCCTTGGTAACTTTCCATGGGACCTAAACCAAGGTGCCCTTGTTCATGTGATTGTAAAACAGGAACAGTTTTTGTAGGGCTTGATGGCACAGATAGGGTTTGATCATGATAGCTAGAATTAGTATTATACATATTATATGAAGATGATAATGGAGCATTACCATTATGAAAATATGATAATGATGGATAGCTGTAGTTTGTTGAGGTATTCAAAGACTGAAGATGATTATAAAGTGATGGTTTTCTAATATCAGGCATGGAGACTATGGTGTTCATCATCATCATCTTCTTTTTTAACTTTGTGTTCCAGTAGTTCTTGATATCATTATCTGTTCTTCCTGGTAATTGTGCTGCCATTATTGACCACCTGATCAACCACATTCAATTATTATGTTAGCTTTATGAATATTTAGTATCACACTTTTAACATAAAAAGTTTGTATTACAAAAGCTACTATTGGCCTATTGCAACATGGTGTGCCACAAGGTTACACAAAACTAGACTAATCAATAATTAAAAATTTCAAAGAGAGTGTACCTGCTTCCAATGCTAGCAAAGAGGGCACAAATAACTTTATCTTCATCATCAGAAAATTCACCATGTTTGATATCTGGTCTAAGATAGTTCAACCATCTTAATCTGCAACTCTTTCCACATCTTTTAAGGCCTAGAAATATCAAGAAACAAACACTTGTCAATTTTTTTTAACAAGTACTCAAATAACCTCTTGTTAAGTAGATTATATATATACCGCTAGACCAAAGGCATGTTGGTACTTGGTACGAATATACGAATCATATATAGAAACTATAGAAACTAAACAAATACCTGCTTTTTGAGGGAGAGCAATCCAATTGCCACCAGTGCCATGGGTTTGTATGTATTCTTTTAGCCTAGTATCTTCTTCAGGTGACCATGGACCCTTTTTCACATTTGCTTTGTCACAACATGGAGCTCTTCCCATCTCTTGTTTTGATATGGGCTTTTGTGTTTGTAATTTGAAATGGAGAAAAGAGATTGATGAGAGTTGTGGGGGAAATGAAGGTTGGATTTATGTGCTTAAGAAGAAGACTTGTGGATGTTTAGAATACAACTGTTTTGTTCTATTCAAAATAGAGCTACACAAGTCAAAGGACAATTATCTTTTAGGTCACGAAAATTCAAAAAGCTTTTTAGCTGTTGATTAATCTAATTAATGTATAGTATGTGATGCATAGAGGTGGTGTACACAAATTTATACACCGTGAGTAGTAACTAAACTTTAATGAGCTTGGATCAAATTAAAACTTGTAATCTTTTATTGTGAACTAGTTATAATACTCGCGCACGTGCGGGTTTTTTTAAAATTTTTTGAAATAATTATTTAAAAATTTTAATTCTATTGTTAATTACATCTTATCTATATTTTTTGTATTTATCTTCTACTTGTGTTGTGGATAAATATAAAATAAATAATATTTTTTTAAATATCTTATCTATATTTTTTGTATGTATCTTCTACTTGTGTTATTAATAAATATAAAATATTACCTAATAAGAAAATAATTTTTTTTTAATAAAATTATTACTAAATCAGGTATGAATTGGTTTTATTGAAATGCAAAATTTTCGATACAGGTTTTATTTTATTATATAAAAGATTTGTTTATATGCATGTTAACTAAGAGAATTAGTCTCGCATATTTAGTATTTATCACGTTAGAGATAGAATATCACTGAACTGATTTATATAATCATCAAATTAGTAAAGATTATTGTCATTACCCACATTAGGCACAAGTTAGAAAAACCCTTGTCATTAAAGTTAACACCAAATAAATTATACACCCGAAATACAAATTTTGAAATATTAAACGATAATTATTACTCTCACCGTTTCAAAATATAAGTTCATTTTAACTTTTTCAAAATCCCTTAATTCAAACTTTGACTTTAATTATTAATTTTCGTATTATATAATATTTATGCAAAATATATAAATAGACTTGTGTTTTAAATGCATTTTCATTAGTATACTTTTAATCAAATATTATATAACAAAAAAATAATAATTAGGTTAAAGTTAAAAAAAAAAAAAAAAAAAAAAAAAAAAAAAAAAAAAAAAAAAAAACTTACAAAATAAAAAATAGACTTATATTTTGATGCGGATAATTATTTATTTATTTTTTATTATTTATTTATTTATTATTTTTTTTAGTAAGGATTGGTTCTTCTAAAATATGTTACTGAAATTACTTACATTGAATTATATGTTCCTTTTAATTAAAATATATATCCACAAGGTAGAGCCTTTTTTACGTGAGGTGTCTTCATTAGTGTGCTACTTTCTCAATGGATCCAAATTAGTCTCTGCCCAAATAATAGAATACAATTCATGTACGAAAATGATGGCCACTTTTTTATTCAAAAAAAAGTTGATGGTCATTTCAATTTAATTTATTTTATTATGTGTTATATCGTAGGTGGTAGAGCCAAGTCAATGCGGGGACAATTTACTAAAGTTTGCTAAATAATGTGCACAAACTTTTTGCCGTTAAAAAAATATTTGCGAAGATTTATGGTTTGTTACAAACCTTGTTTCTTATATATGACAGAGGGTTTTTAACGATTGAAGAGAATGTATGATGAGTTTGATCAAAAATATATAGTAATATTCATGATAACCATAAATATATGGAATTGTGCAATATGGCCGGGCATCGAGTTCAAAACATGGTTGGAGCGTTGGAATGGATCTATTATCAAAGAACGCTTGTTCTCAAAATTGTAACCTTTAGTTTACGGTAATTGTTTAAGCAACTTGCTAGTGCCCTTCCAAGAAACTTTTTCAAAACAAACTGAACATTAGGTTCATAATAAGTATCAATCCTTGATACTTACACATATGAAATTGAGGGTGCGTTTGGTTTGTAAGTGAGATTGGATTTGAATTTGAATTTGGGAAAGGTTTGAAAGAAAATATGAAAAGAGAAAATTAACCAGCTCAAGTCCGTGTACCTTTTTGGTACCGAGCCCCCCACCCAACAAGGAAGGCATATCCCGGTAAATTACCTAGGCAACACTGGCTGACCAAGTTGGAGTCCGGATTCGAACCCCCGCCTTTAAGCTTTGACTTGGTCAACTGCGCACTTTTGCGGTAGTTGGTGGCCAACTGCCCTAAGGTAGCTGGTTATTATTTTTTTTTTTATTTTTTTTAAAGAGAAAATTAATTAATATTTAATTTATATATATATATATATATATATATATATATATATATATATATATATATATATATATATATATATATATATATATATATATAAATAGGTTTTACCTTTCTTGAAATAAAAAAAGAGTATAAGACAAAAATATATATATATATATATATATATATATATGTGTGTGTGTGGCTAGAAAAAAAATATAACAAATAATACAAAAAATTTGATTGGTGTCTTTCATCAAAAACCTTCCTAGGGAGGGTGGTATGCAAATTCGAAATTAAAATGACGTGGGAGGAATCAAAATGTATACCAAACAAAGTATTGAAAATGTCAAAACTCGTAATTTCAGAACTTTTTTCAGACAACGAAATTTCATTATTCATCTCGGAAAGGTTACTACTCACCAGTTACAATTCACCAATCACTATTCATCATTTTACTATTCATCGTTTTTGGAGTCAGTTTGAGATTCCGAGAAGCGTTCAGAAAATTTACTATTCACATGACACTATTCATTTCCGAAGAGAAACACACTATTCATGTACTTTATTCATTTCATCGTAAATTTAGTTTACGAGTATTTACATTCGCGTAACCAGTCAGGTTAAGCTGCGAATTCATGCTTTATCAGTAGGGACATTTCATACGGACTAGAAATAGTCCACATATCATCATAATAGCATTTGCATACTATTCCACTCGTAGAATATTCAAATTAATACTTTTGATATATTTAACGTTTTACGTATATTTATTTTTAAATAAACGTTAACATACGATTAATAAATATGACTAACATATCTAAAAATCCCCACAATGGTCCCGATATATTTTTAAACCCCTTACAACATCACAAAAATTATAAAATTCATTTACCAGGTATTTTTGAAAATTTATTTAATTTATATCGTAAGCTTAATATAATTACGACGGTTTTCTTGGAAACTAAATAATAATCATCCAAACACCCAATACTTGTACCCAATATATTTTCACAACTTTTATAACCTTATTATGTCCTGATTAACTTTGTCATATTTTATTTTAAGTCGTCACGATTTATTTTTAGTTAACTCGATACCCGATAACGCCTAACAGATACACAAAACAACAAATACTACCAAACTTCCCCAATACTCTTCCTTAATTACCATGTGCCGCCCCCGCCCCCTCCTTTACTTCACATTGACCAATTATTTACCACTTTGCCATCACTAGTAAATATCTAAAAAGCTATAACACTTTTCATCCATAAGCTTTAGATCAAAACATCAAATTTTTCTTCTCCTTTTCCTCTCAAAACCCACGACCCAAATTAAAATCAAGAACAAAACCACCATTTTTCCAAGATCAAGTTATTTCCTAGTTCTTTTAGTGATCCTTGTTCGGGTTTTGCAATATAAACTCAAGGATCCTTAGGTTTTCATCATCCAAGATCCATAATCATTCAAAGTAAGTTTACAAAATTTATTTTCATCATTTCTTCAAGTATTTATTATGATCATGTGATTTCTATACATGATTTCATGCATATGCTAGCTTATACCACTTCATTTTATAAACTTTTAACTTATAAACCCAAGAAATGTTTATTTTGGATTTCCTTGTTAGATCTACTAGATTGATGTTGTTTAAGAACCCATGACACCTTAAGAAGGTGTATGGTAGGAATAGACTAGATTTGTGTTGATTGGAAGTGATTTGGGTGGATTAGAAACTAGTTTGGAACATTGGAAATTAGTTTAGAACATGTTTATGAACCTACTGTCCCAAAATATAAAATCTGGAAAACTCAGGAACTCAGGGGAGATTTTTAACCAAAGATTTAAAAAATACTTTCAAAAACGAAACTTTAGGCGAATGAACGGATTACAACGGGTTTATAACGAAGGAGATATGATTTTTGCAAGTTTAATGACGAAAACTATTTTTCTGAAAATTATATGCTGTTGGACGATTTTTGGTGGACAAACCGAGGAGTTAGACGTAACCTAGAGAAGCTGAGTTATCAAAAATATATTAGTACATACTAAGACGAATCCGTGGATATAAAGAACGAGGAAAATGAACTTATAACGACAAAGATATTCACGTTTCAATATCGGCAAAACTATATATATTTTGACAGCTTTTTAACAAGAAATAATAATAATACTACTTCTACGTACTAAATCCTAGATTTTCTAGAAATACTACCAAAGTGCCAAATTCATAACTAATGAAGTACTAGTGATTACAAGTTTATTTTTACGACTATTAGACGTTACTTCAAGGTTTTCAAGGCGAATATTATAACACTAACATTCTATATACGATATACTACGACTAGTTTTTATAAGTCTAGTTAAGACTTATTTTTCTTAAGTATGGAATATATTTTACTATGACTATAACTAGTATTTTCAAGTTATGAGTGGTATAGGTATCATGTGCATGTACATTCATTACACCATTGCATGATCTAAATTAGATCATTATCATTCATCATAGGTTGCGGTTGATTTCGTTCCTTGTTGTCCCTATCATATCATCTCATAGTATCATCACTTCAGGTGAGTTTTCATAGCCCCGTTTTTAATTCAATACTTTGATTCCAAATCCCACGGGGGAGAATACATTGCATCACTTATTTTTGTACATGCCAAAGTATTAAATTCCTTACATTGCTTAAGTTGCCTTATTACCACGTCACGACAAGTCCCATTTATTATCATGGACCGTTAATTAATCTACAAGCGAGAGTGAGTGAATAGATCTATTGAGGGTGACTCCTCCCTCCGTGTTTGGGTTGCTCCAACGGAATTACGGATGCATTTCATGTCTAATATATTAGAGTGTCTGGTAAACACTCATTTGGGGCCAAGTAACTATGTCTAGCTTCGGGGTCATGAGCTTAAGAGCCAATGTAAATTTTATGACTGAAATCTTATTACTTTACTTTTTACTTATGGCTAATGTACATCCGATTTAACTTATAAACCTATGATTTCTCACCAACTTTATGTTGACCGTTTTACCAATGTATTTTCAGGTTATTAAGGTAGCTCATGTTGCATACATTTGGACCTTCATGGAGTCGCGGAGTCGATGCGTCTCACCTTATATTTCTGCACTTATGAAACGTTTGATCTAGCATGACTTATTTCTTTTATAAACTTGCAACACCTTTTGGGACCTATGTTTTGTAAACTCTGAATGTTTTAATGATCAAACGACGTATTTTTCCAAACGACACTTTAGGTCATTCAATGTAACTGTAACTGTGATGCTATGACCGTCACCCCCAGGTATTCCATTCTGCTGCCATTCAGGTATTTTGGGGGTGTGACAGATTGGCATCAGAGCTAAGGTTATAGCGAACTAGGATGTATCTTGGACCCTAGACTATAACGACATCATCATAGCATCTCATCATTTCATCATAGGTGCATATTCATTATACATGTTGTTTCATGCACACACTGTGCGAGTTATTTATATCCATACTCATATATAATTTTATTGACCTGTTTCACAAATGACATGTCTTCAGATACCACCCTGTCATCCTTTTACCGGATTCCGACATTGAAGATGCCTTGTCATCTTCCACTACCATTATACCACCAGTTGTACTTACACCACCATTAACACCATTGATTTGTCATAGGAACATAGTTTTCCTATCATTCAGCCCATACATAGAATGCCGTTTGGTAGTGTATTCAGACTTAATCTTAATGGACTTATTATGATGCTTATTGCAAGGAAGATAGTATGTTTTTTTTCCTTCACTAGTAGAGCACTCACTACTCAGGTAATACCACCACCATCAACTACTTATTACACTATTGGTCGTCCCAAAATGCGTACTTCTGTTTTACCTCTTAGATGTCACGAGATAGCGCGAAAGAGGGTAGTATTCCATTCACTATTATCACCATCACATCTCAGAGACCCTACACCCATATATGACGGGCCGCTTGAGAAGCAACCACTATTTGACATACCATTACCATCTACCACACGTTACACCACCTTATAGGTTTGAGGTTGGTGAGTGTTTGGGAGCCTCTACTGCTTGACAACCTACTACTCTTCATCGTTAGACGATGATCTTTAATTATTTGAGATTACCCACGAGTGTTTGGACGATATATTTTTAAACACCCAATACTTGTACCCATTTCAATTATTCCCGATAAGGGTAATCGAATCACCTCAGACTCCTATCAATCATTTTAAGATTTCCTTCGGAACCCCATTTAGATGTAAAGACCGCCTACCATCCTCAGACCAATGGTCAAAGCGAAAGGACAATTCAAACATAGGAAAGATATGCTCAGAGCATGAGTGATTGACTCTAGAAATGGTTGGACTAACCATTTACCATAAATCAAAATCATTTGCAAACATAGTTATCGCGCGAGAGTAGAGACTACACCATTTGATGCACTCTATGATCGAAGTACCAATTACCCAATTGCAGACCGAAATCGGAAAGTTAAATTCACTGGTCTAGAACTAAACTATGGAACAACAAAGGAAATTTCACAAGTCAAGAACCAGTTACAAGCAACGAGAAACTGGTAGAAGTAGGGTTGGTGCATGACGCACATCAAGCGGATTGGGTATCCCGGAACAACAAACCATCTAGATTCAAGTGGGAGAACGAACTAAGTTGAAAGCTTTGCCTTGGAGAGGCATGATATAAGTTTGGTAACACGAGAGATTGAACTTCTAGTATATTGGACCATTTAAGATTCATTTTAGAATCGACTAGCTCACATACAAATTTGAGTTCTAGCAGAGTTCAGCAACATATATTGCCCATATCACATTGTAAACCTCAAGAAGCGCTGATCATCTATTTGACGGACCGAACGCGGAAAAAGCCAAACTCACTGTTCCTGTAAGCACTCATGAAATAACCAGGAATTTCCTGCAAATCAAGAATCAGTTACAAGTCGATAAGTTGTAAACCCTTAGAATTTCAAGTTGATGGTAGGGTCATGTTAAAAGTTCTACATAGAAAAGGCATGATACTATTCAGAAAAATTCGGGAAGTTAAACCCAATATATACTAGACCATTAAATATTTCAGACAGAGTAAGCCTAGTGGCCGTCAGACTTGAGCCTTGTTAGAGAACAGAAGGTTATACAAACATGTTTCACAATTTCAAATCCCGAGAAACGACTTTCAGATTATTGACTCATGATTCCATTGAAAGGAATCCAACCCAAAGACCAACGCAAACCTGGTAAGAGAACCAATAGAAATCATTGACCATGAGGTCGAACAGTTGAAGCAAAGTCGAATTCCTATCGTGAAAGTTCGTTGGAATTCTCAAAGAAGTCCCTAGTTTACTTAGGGTACGAGAGGACTAGATCCAACTCAAGTATTCACATCTTTTTACCGAATATACTTCAGAGACCAACCAAAACTGAACTTCGAGACGAAGTTCCTTTTAGAGGGGAAGACTGTCACAACTCGTAATTTCAGGACCTTTTTCAGACAACGAAATTCCATTATTCATCTCAGAAAGGTTACGACTCACCAGTTACTATTCATCATTTACTATTCACCAATCACTATTTATCATTTTACTATTCATCATTTTTGGAGTCAGTTTGAGATTCCGAGAAGCGTTCAGAAAATTTACTATTCACATGACACTATTCATTTCCGAAGAGAAAACACTATTCATGTACTTTATTCATTTCATCGTAAATTTAGTTTACGAGTATTTACATTCGCGTAACCAGTCAGGTTAAGCTGCGAATTCATGCTTTATCAGTAGGGACATTTCATACGGACTAATATCATCATAATAGCATTTTCATACTATTCCACTCGTAGAATATTCAAATTAATACTTTTGATATATTTAACGTTTTACGTATATTTATTTTTAAATAAACATTAACATACGATTAATAAATATGACTAACATATCTAAAAATCCCCACAATGGTCCCGATATATTTTTAAACCCCTTACAACATCACAAAAATTATAAAATTCATTTACCAGGTATTTTGGAAATTTATTTAATTTATATCGTAAGCTTAATATAATTACGACGGTTTTCTTGGAAACTAAATAATAATCATCCAAACACCCAATACTTGTACCCAATATATTTTCACAACTTTTATAACCTTATTATGTCCCGATTAACTTTGTCATATTTTATTTTAAGTCGTCACGATTTATTTTTAGTTAACTCGATACCCGATAACGCCTAACAGATACACAAAACAACAAATACTACCAAACTTCCCCAATACTCTTCCTTAATTACCATGTGCCGCCCCCGCCCCCTCCTTTACTTCACATTGACCAATTATTTACCACTTTGCCATCACTAGTAAATATCTAAAAAGCTATAACACTTTTCATCCATAAGCTTTAGATCAAAACATCAAATTTTTCTTCTCCTTTTCCTCTCAAAACCCACGACCCAAATTAAAATCAAGAACAAAACCACCATTTTTCCAAGATCAAGTTATTTCCTAGTTCTTTTAGTGATCCTTGTTCGGGTTTTGCAATATAAACTCAAGGATCCTTAGGTTTTCATCATCCAAGATCCATAATCATTCAAAGTAAGTTTACAAAATTTATTTTCATCAGTTCTTCAAGTATTTATTATGATCATGTGATTTCTATACATGATTTCATGCATATGCTAGCTTATACCACTTCATTTTATAAACTTTTAACTTATAAACCCAAGAAATGTTTATTTTGGATTTCCTTGTTAGATCTACTAGATTGATGTTGTTTAAGAACCCATGACACCTTAAGAAGGTGTATGGTAGGAATAGACTAGATTTATGATGATTGGAAGTGATTTGGGTGGATTAGAAACTAGTTTGGAACATTGGAAATGAGTTTAGAACATGTTTATGAACCTACTGTCCCAAAATGTAAAATCTGGAAAACTCAGGAACTCAGGGGAGATTTTTAACCAAAGATTTAGAAAATACTTTCAAAAACGAAACTTTAGGCGAATGAACGGATTAAAACGGGTTTATAACGAAGGAGATATGATTTTTGCAAGTTTAATGACGAAAACTATTTTTCTGAAAATTATATGATGTTGGACGATTTTTGGTGGACAAACCGAGGAGTTAGACGTAACCTAGAGAAGCCGAGTTATCAAAACTATATTAGTACATACTAAGACGAATCCGTGTGTGGAAAACTAGAAGGGGGGGGGGGTTGTATAGTTTTACGTCATTTTAAATTTATAAACACAAGTTTGTTTTAAAAAACTTCGATTCTAGTTTATGTGAATTCAATACTTGCACTATATGAACAATTGTATGGTAACTAACTAACAAAACTAATATAGTGAAGGTAAATAAATAAGTAATGAGAAGAGTTAGAAAGATCAAACCACAACACAAGGATTTATAGTGGTTCGGCTACAAGGACACCTTCCTTGTTCCTACTCCACTCCCCGAGTCACCTACTCGAGAGTTTTCTTCACTATGTCAACAAAGTCCCTTTTGGCTGAGAAAACCTTACACACCAATTTACACACCACACAACTTCACAACTTGATTACGCCTTCTACACAACTTCTTCACACCAATATACTACACACCAGTCTTCTTCACAACTATCTTCTACACACCAATCTTCTACTTCACACCTATCTTCACAACTATCCTACTTCACTACTTATCAACTTCAATTATCTACACAACTAATCACAAGCACAACACAATATTCACAAATGAATATATATATATATATATATATATATATATATATATATATATATATATATATATATATATATATATATATATATATATATATACACTATGCACAACTATTCTTCAACACTTCTTGAGCTTGGTTGTAGAGAGAGTGTTCTTCTTTTGCACTTTGGATGAGAATGGATGATTAGAGATTGAATCACTTGAAACAAGGATTAATATACTAATGATCAAAGGGTTTTAGAGAATGTTTAGAGAGTTATAGATCTGAAAATTTTGTGCAAAAGGTGGGGAAAAATTCCAGAATTAAGGTGGTATTTATAGGAGAAGAATTCTGACAGGGGAGCCTGGCCGGTCCCCTTAAACCATGGTCGGCCCCCTTAAAATTAAGGGGACCGCCCCTTATAATTAAGGGGGCCGCCCAACTGTAACGGCCAGAAAACTTGTCTTTTAGTGGGGAAAGTTTATTTGGTGAAAAACTAACTGATTTTGGTTAAATATTTGAAATCATATATTTAGTATGATTAAAACATTTTTCTTTATTACCAAAAGTGTTTTTCAAAAATATATAATATGTTTATATGATTAAATAAACTTTGTGTTAGTTAATTAAATATCCCTTTGATCATGAGATGTATTAAGCACTTGTTTATCCATACCTTAAGTGATTAAGTTGGATATAGTGATATAAACTAGCTTAATACTTGTTTACGTAGTAATCTTACGATTGACGAGTTTAGATTTTGGATAGTCAAGATATAGAGATATCGAAAAATATAAATAACGTTTTCATACATTATTTATGTCAACAATCTCCCCCTTTTTTATGATTACAAAATTTAAACTCATTAATCTAAAATTAGTATATATTCAAGTATTATTGTGAGTTTATATCACTTCTCCCCCTTTTTGTTAGCATCAAAAAGGTTATCCCATATTAATGTAAACTCCCCCTCGAAGTGTACTCCCCCTCGTTTTGAGGCCAAAAGAAATCGAGATATGGATATCTTGCAAAAAATATTTAGTGGCAAGCAACATATATATGTATATAGCATGCAAGAGTAAAGACTAAGCATAAGCATAACATTAATAATATAAAAAAAATTACATCAAGCATTACAACCATAACAAGTAATGCAACAAACAAAAGCCTTAAAGGCTTAGAATCATCATTAAAATAAAAGACCAAGTCTCAAACATGAGAGTCCTTCTCTAGAGCTTGCCATCCAAAAAGTGTTAACACAATTTTATTTGTAAAACACCAAGCATGTTTAATTGGGAGGAATGGATGGTGAACATGGGGATGGGGATGGTGATGGTGGAGGTGTGTTTGTTGATGGTGGTGGAGGTGTTGTGTTTGTTGTTGGTGGTTGATGCAACATGTTTTCAATATGAGAAAACATGTATTGGATCTCATCTCTTAATCCGAACACAATTGTTCGGTTGTGAATGCAACAAAGGCAAGTGTTTCCATGAGCTTCAAGTAAGCTCCATGGGACGGGGTTATAGGTTGGTGGGTTGATAGGAGATGATGAGAAATGTGCATCAAGAGGTGTTAATGGTGATAATGAGAGAGTGATTGCAAGAGATGTGTTCTCATTGGTAGGTTGTGATGGTTGATCAATTGTTGGAGGAGATAAGTGGGTGTTGATGTAGTCATTTATGGATGAAGTGGATGGTATGGAGGAAGTGGAGTTTCCATTTGTTGAAGGTGTTTTGGAGGGTGCATTTGGTGCACTAGGAGATGAACATTGAGGTGGTGGAGATGGAGTGGTGTTGTCTTCATTTGTAAGATCAATGAAGAGTTGTTTGGGTGGAATGATGACAAGTTTTTGTTTCTTGGCATTGTTTGAATAGGTGGTTCTTGGTGATGACATGATGATGTTTGATGAATGTTTGAGGATGAGGGAATGTGAATTAAACATGCATGGAGATTATATAGTGGGAAAACATGTTTAGAAGGGGAATTAATTTGAAATTGTAATGTTATATTCCAAAATCAGTTTAGTTTTTAAGGGAAATGGTAGCTGGGACTAGCAAAAGGGATCACAAGATGCAAAAGAAAACAGTGTAAAAACTGTTCCAGATGGCCGGTCCCCTTAATTTTAAGGGGGCCGCCCTTTATGATTTAAGGGGGCCGCCCATCTAACGACCCAGAAACCAAAATTTTCAAAAATTTTCTGGAAAAATGTTATGTTCTGTTTTGTATTTGCAGCAAGCTCTATTTAGACATTTCATATTTGTTTTGGTCTATTAGAAAGCATACATGTCATATAGTTATATAAACATTAACAAATCATGCAAACATATATATAGATTAAGAGAAGCATGCATAAAAATATCAAAGACAATCAAGTTAGCATCCTAAACACATATCCAAACAACAAGTATTTCCGAATAAACTTCGGACAAATAGCACACAAGACATAAAAATAAGATATTGTTTAACAAACATAATCCAAGCACATTATTTCTTTTTCTTCCCGAAGATACCCTTCAAAGTCTTCCCAATAGATTTGAAGCCACCTCTAACTTCTTCGTGCAAGCTCTTTTGTCTTCTAAGCATCTCGGTAGTTCGTTCATGAAGCACTTCTTCAGTTTGATCACTTGGAGATGGAGTAGAATAGTTGGGATAGTCAAGATCCTCTAAATCGTCAACGAACTCAGAAAACGAAGGGGTACTAGCATCATGGATGTTTTCCTCCTCATCGTCATCGTCTTGCCTTGAGGATGATCCATGAAAGCTATGACGACGAGGTTTACCCTTGTCACTTCGAGTTCGTCGAGCTTGTTTTAGAGCGAGAGAACGTAGAGTGGGGTAGATGGACTCATAGATACTATTGTCAAGATCGGGGTAGTACTCGATAACATGACGATAGATACGAGTAAGGAACATTCCATATGGAAGGTTGGCTTTGGGAGTTTTTCTAGCACACTCAATCCGTTTGATAAAGAAGTAGGCCAAATTGTACGGCTTTTCGACAGCTATACAATACAACATGTGAGCAAGGCTAGCCGGGAGATGGTCCCGGTGACCTCCAGTACCAAACGCATTCTCACGAATGAGTTCTTCCCAACGCTTCATGTGAGGGCTTAATTCTTTGAGGAGAAGTTGGTATGGAGAGATTTGAACGTTTTTGGATTTTATTTTTCGACTTGTGGTGGCACGATCAATACCAAAGACTTGACGAATTTCGTCGGGATGAGGAATTTCGTCGAGATAGGGACCGAAGGTTGGTCGATAGCGATTAAGAGATTCGAGGTCCCACTCGTTTGAGAAAACGGCTTAACCTCTAAATGGAATTTGGAGGATATGACCAAATTGTTCGAGAGTTAGGGTGATAAATTCATTTTGAATCATGAAAGAGATGGTGATGAAACCAAGATCATTGGTTTGGACGGTGACTTGGCTATAGAAATCCATTATGAAGCGAGGAATGATAAGTTCATTTATTTCATAAAGACAATTGAAGTTGATGCTTGAAAACAAGCGATTTATGTACTCGGATTGAGCAAAAGCAAGATCTACTACACGTCCCTCATGAATATTTCTATCTTCAATTTGATGATAGAAAAGTCCAATGGAAGGAGATGTGGTAGGGAGTTGAGAAACTTTGGGAATGTAGTTTTTAGTGTGAGAAAGATCTTCGGTAGTTGCTTTGGGCATTTTCACCTAAACACATCAACAATACAAAAAGACCAAAATAAATATAAAGAAAGATAAAAATATATGTTTATTGTTAAGGCTTATGTTGGAACGTAAACATACTTCATCACTAATCCTAAGAAGTAGATTACCATGTTCCTTAATATTGTTTTTAACTCGTTCTAGATATATTTTACGAAGTTTAATAAGTGGTTATGGACAAATCTAAACGCCCCTTTAAACATCTTAATATATCACGAAATTTGCTAGATTTACATTAGATTGTAAAACTAGCTATTTCTTGCGAGTTTCTTATGCATGTGATTTGTTTTTGAAAAATATGGTTTGTATTTTTACCTAAAAATGTTATTTTTAGTAATAAACCAAACGCTTCCTTAACTAGTGATTTATACATCTAGTATGTCAATATATATATGAATTATATATCTTGACGAGTTCGATTAACAATTTTAAGGTTTATAATTATAACAAAGTTTTATAAAAATTATAATGATTATGTTTCGATATTATTTGGACATAATCCAAACACCCCTATATTGTGAACCAATATAATTTTTCTTAGTTGCGAAAATGTAATTTCAAGTTTTACAAGTTACACAAGTATAATGTGATTAGTATTAACACGTTTTCAAATCATTATTCAACAATAAGTTTACTAAATATTTTGAAAAGGGGTGTATGAAATTTTTCAAAAATTTTCGACATGATAGTTTATAATAACTAGTTTCTAGTGTTGATCAATCATCCTAATCCTAGGGGAAACATTTGGTTATGAAGTTTTAAGGCTTAATTCGAAAGAAATTATGGAATTTGACGAATTTTATAAAACATGCATAATCATGAGTATGATCAAATAAGATGAAATTAGATGAAATGTGTTATGAAAAACTTACAATATGTAATGGTGATTGTGTTAGATGAATTTGCCCTTTGCGAATTAACCCGAATTATATGATTTGGAAGTGATTTGAGAGGTTTTTGGGTTTATGTTTTCGTCACAGCAGAAGCAGTGGAAGGGGGGGTTAAAAATGTGGAGTGTTTGGCAAAAGGAAAAAGGAGAAAAATGAATTTGAACAATCAGATGGCCGACCCCCTTAAACATTAAGGGGGCCGCCCTTCATTTGGCAGCCGGTCCCCTTAAACATTAAGGGGGCCGCCCTCCAAAATTCGATTTTTGTGATTTTGGGTTCTGGAAAGAGCAGAAAATTATTCATATGTATGTATTAGATTTATATTTAATCAAAAATACGTTGGAGGGTATTCGCACGAAAGGAATTACTTGACACTTTTAATCGACAATTTGCCAATTAAATTTTCTTGATCGTTTCGGATGAAATTTATCAAGTTGTCAAGTACACGAGAACGTTGTGGAAGGTTAATAAGTATATGTATATATATAAATATATATGTATGTAGTATGGGCTTATAAGACGAGAATAAAGGAAGGAGACGAATGCAACGGAAGTCGGGAGTTTGTTTCATCCATAGATTTTTCGACTCATCTCTCTTCATCAGCATGAGTGTTGTTGAACAATAAAGTTCAATAAGGCAAGTGGGGAAAAGAAAAGGTTCATAAACGAACAATTTCTAGTTCTAGAAAATCAACAAATGAGTTTTCTAGGTTATAAGATCCTAGATATAACTAAGTGTATATATATATATATATATATATATATATATATATATATATATATATATATATATATATATATTTAGATATAGTATAAGTAAATAAGTATATATATGTATAGAAGTAAAGACTAGAGAGAATAATGAACCAATCAAAATCACATAAAAGCTAGATACTAAACTAAGTATGTATTTGTTTACAAGGAAATAAAAGGAAATGTGTACCTTTCGTCTTCAATGTGTTAAACTTCAAAATCTTCAAAGGAAAGTCCGAACACGAGGTGACATCAAAGATTTCCATGTATGAATGGCGAAAGTTTTCACGTTGGTCCCCATGGTCTTATTTGACCAAAGTTGTTTGTCCCGAACATGTTATGTATTTGACTTGGGTGCATATATGGTGGAAACATTCCCCATGGATTGAAGTTCCACATTTGTTGATTATTGTTAAAGTTTTGTCTACTTTGGTTTACTCTTGATTGAGGTGTTTTAGGTCTAGGGTAAGAATTATTTGGTTTCCTAGGTGGTGGTGTTTTAGATCTTGTTTTAGTTTTGGACGATCCTACTTCGTTTTTTAAAGATGGTTTATAAAATGGTTTTATTTCTTCATTACTAGCTAGATGTATTTTCTTATCATTTATGAGTATATACTCTGGATTAGGTTTTGAAGGTTTTAGTTCCTTAAGTTCGCTTTCAAATTTAACATTTTTAACTTCACTTGTTGAGGCTTCGGTTGAGTTGAAACCTAGACCGGTTTTATCTCCGGATATTCTTTGAAAACTTATAATTTTACTAAGTGAGTTACTACTATTTTCAAATTTATCAAGTTTACAAATTTCTTCCTTAAGTTTGTTGTTTTCACTTCTAAGTACTTGACATGATTTACATTCTTCAAAAGTTTCTTTACCTTTCTCAAGTTGGTGTATTTTAATTTTTAGTTCAAGTACTTCATTTTCTAATTGGTTATTTATGTATTTTAGTGATTTGTTTTTAGCCATAACTTGTTGTCCTAGTTTGCATAATTTATTGTATTCACTATCTAAGTCTTTTTCATCTAATGATAAATTTTCATCACTAAAATATTCGGTTTCGGAACGTACCTCACTTGATGTTTTAGCCATGAGACACTTTTCTTCCTTTGTTGTTTCTTTCTCATCTTCATCGCTATCACTCCAGGCACCTCCAACAAACGCTCTTTGATTTTGATCTCTTGTCATCATTGGACATTTTCCAATAAGGTGATTCGGATCACCACACTTGAAACATTTTCTTTCATTCTTGCTATACTTGTCATCATTATTCTTTTGAGATGTTCTTCTTTCATCGTGCGATTGTCTAACGAATCTTCCTCGCCTTTTGAAGAATTTCTTGAAATCTCTTATGGCCATGGCATATTCTTCGTCTTCGCTTTCGGAAGATGAGCTATCTTCGTTGTTGGATTCCTTTCTAGCTTTCAAGGCGATTGACTTGCTTTGCTCTCGTTTCCCTTTAACCATTTCGGAGTCCTTCTTTATTATAGCTTCGTAGACTTTTAAATTACCAATTAATTCATCAAGTTGTAGCGTTGACAAATTCTTCGATTCTTCAATAGCCGTCACTTTAGCTCGCCATTTTGGGTGAAGAGCTCTAAGAAACTTCCTAACAAAATTCTTACTAGAGAAATTCTCATCTAGTGCTTTTAAACTTGTGATTATCGTGTTAAATCTAGCAAAAGCATTATCAATTGATTCCTCTTCCGGAATTGTGAATTGCTCATATTGTTGAACAAGTAGATCTATTTTGTTATCTTTGACTTGATTATTACCTTGGTGGGTTATTAATAAAGAGTTCCAAATTTCTTTTGCGGTTTCACACATAAAGATCCTTTCGTACTCTTTACGTGGTAGCGCATTGTAAATAACCATTTTTGCTTCATTATTTTTAGCAAGTTTTCTTTTTAAATCATCATTTTATTTTTCAAAAGGTACGATTTCATCTTTCTTAGTTTCGGGGTTATTTTGAATAGGTAAAAAATCACCATTGGTAATAATATGCCAAAGATCTAGATCTTTTGATTTCACATAAGTTTCGAATCGATTTTTCCAATATAAAAATCCATCACTTTCAAATAGTGGTGGTCTTTGCATGGATTGCCCTTCTAAATATTTTTCAGATTCCATAGATCGTTACAAGTTTTAAAATACAATATATTTTAAAGATCTTGCTAGACGTGGCTCCTGATACCAATTGTGGAAAACTAGAAGGGGGGGGGGTTGAATAGTTTTACGTCCTTTTAAATTTATAAACACAAGTTTGTTTTAAAAAACTTCGATTCTAGTTTATGTGAATTCAATACTTGCACTATATGAACAATTGTATGGTAACTAACTAACAAAACTAATATAGTGAAGGTAAATAAATAAGTAATGAGAAGAGTTAGAAAGATCAAACCACAACACAAGGATTTATAGTGGTTCGGCTACAAGGACACCTTCCTTGTTCCTACTCCACTCCCCGAGTCACCTACTCGAGAGTTTTCTTCACTATGTCAACAAACTCCCTTTTGGCGGAGAAAACCTTACACACCAATTTACACACCACACAACTTCACAACTTGATCACGCCTTCTACACAACTTCTTCACACCAATATACTACACACCAATCTTCTTCACAACTATCTTCTACACACCAATCTTCTACTTCACACCTATCTTCACAACTATCCTACTTCACTACTTATCAACTTCAATTATCTACACAACTAATCACAAGCACAACACAATATTCACAAATGAATATATATATATATATATATATATATATATATATATATATATATATATATATATATATATACACTATGCACAACTATTCTTCAACACTTCTTGAGCTTGGTTGTAGAGAGAGTGTTCTTCTTTTGCACTTTGGATGAGAATGGATAATTAGAGATTGAATCACTTGAAATAAGGATTAATATACTAATGATCAAAGGGTTTTAGAGAATGTTTAGAGAGTTATAGATCTGAAAATTTTGTGCAAAAGGTGGGGAAAAATTCCAGAATTAAGGTGGTATTTATAGGAGAAGAATTATGACAGTTTCTGACAGGGGAGCCTGGCCGGTCCCCTTAAACCATGGCCAGCCCCCTTAAAATTAAGGGGACCGCCCCTTATAATTAAGGGGGCCGCCCAACTGTAACGGCCAGAAAACTTGTCTTTTAGTGGGGAAAGTTTATTTGGTGAAAAACTAACTGATTTTGGTTAAATATTTGAAATCATAAATTTAGTATGATTAAAACATTTTTCTTTATTACCAAAAGTGTTTTTCAAAAATATATAATATGTTTATATGATTAAATAAACTTTGTGTTAGTTAATTAAATATCCCTTTGATCATGAGATGTATTAAGCACTTGTTTATCTATACCTTAAGTGATTAAGTTGGATATAGTGATATAAACTAGCTTAATACTTGTTTACGTAGTAATCTTACGATTGACGAGTTTAGATTTTGTGATCGTCAAAATATAGATATATTGAAAAATATAAATAACGTTTTCATACATTATTTATGTCAACACCGTGGATATAAAGAACGAGGAAAATGAACTTATAACGACAAAGATATTCACGTTTCAATATCGGCAAAACTATATATATTTTGACAGCTTTTTAACTAGAAATAATAATAATACTACTTCTACGTACTAAATCCTAGATTTTCTAGAAATACTACCAAAGTGCCAAATTCATAACTAATGAAGTACTAGTGATTACCAGTTTATTTTTACGACTATTAGACGTTACTTCAAGGTTTTCAAGGCGAAGATTATAACACTAACATTCTATATATGATATACTACGACTAGTTTTTACAAGTCTAGTTAAGACTTATTTTTCTTAAGTATGGAATATATTTTACTATGACTATAACTAGTATTTTCAAGTTATGCGTGGTATAGGTATCATGTGCATGTACATTCATTACACCATTGCATGATCTAAATTAGATCATTATCATTCATCATAGGTTGCGGTTGATTTCGTTCCTTGTTGTCCCTATCATATCATCTCATAGTATCATCACTTCAGGTGAGTTTTCATAGCCCCGTTTTTAATTCAATACTTTGATTCCAAATCCCACGGGGGAGAATACATTGCATCACTTTATTTTGTACATGCCAAAGTATTAAATTCCTTACATTCCTTAAGTTGCCTTATTACCACGTCACGACAAGTCCCATTTATTATCATGGACCGTTAATTAATCTACAAGCAAGAGTGAGTGAATAGATCTATTGAGGGTGACTCCTCCCTCCGTGTTTGGGTTGCTCCAACGGAATTACGGATGCATTTCATGTCTAATATATTAGAGTGTCTGGTAAGCACTCATTTGGGGCCAAGTAACTATGTCTAGCTTCGGGGTCATGAGCTTAAGAGCCAATGTAAATTTTATGACTGAAATCTTATTACTTTACTTTTTACTTATGGCTAATGTACATCCGATTTAACTTATAAACCTATGATTTCTCACCAACTTTATGTTGACCGTTTTAGCAATGTATTTTTAAGTTGTTAAGGTAGCTCATCTTGCATACATTTGGACCTTCATGGAGTCGCGGAGTCGACGCGTCTCACCTTATATTTCTGCACTTATGAAACGTTTGATCTAGCATGACTTATTTCTTTTATAAACTTGCAACACCTTTTGGGACCTATGTTTTGTAAACTCTGAATGTTTTAATGATTAAACGACGTATTTTTCCAAACGACACTTTAGGTCGTTCAATGTAACTGTAACTGTGATGCTATGACCGTCACCCCCAGGTATTCCATTCCGCTGCCATTCAGGTATTTTGGGGGTGTGACAGAAAAAATCTTTGATGACATACCCGGTCACACCGTGAACCAAACGGGCCCTCATTCATACACATAAGAATCATTATAAATTGACCATTATGCCCTCCAAATAATATATGGCTAATGTATAAATGAGGCCATAATGGCTAGATCGTATTTAATTTTGATCAAATTTAATTAGCTTTATTTTGACTTTTATTGTTTAAAAAAGTTATTTATATTATCATGTATCAAAATTGAGCTTTCTTATTTATTCAATTTAGTTGCGATATGATGTATATGCCCACCCTTCGATACCCTTTTTCACTGCTTTTGCAAACAAGAAGAAATTCGTCAATTTGTCAAGTATAAGAGATCGACACTTTTAAATTTATCTCATAGCAAACTTTTTGTTAATGAGAACTAAATGAAACAGTTCGAAAAATCAAACCTAAGGCATGGTTGTTATAAGGATAGTATTGACGTATTATGAAACTCATAAAAAGCAAAATAAGAAGAGTTTTGATATCTAACGTGATGATCACCTTATCAAACGAATTACTCCGTACATGTTTACTAGTTATAATGCCCGCGCACGCGCGGGGCTTTTTCTAATTTTTTAAAATAATATATATTTATCTATTAAAAAAAGAATAGTTTAATTTTTTTTGTTCTAATAATGTTTACAATGTTGCTCTTTGTTAGGTCTAACAGTTATAACATTTTATAGGTTTTTTTAAATAATAAAAAAAAAATACTAATATAAGATATTTATAGATTTATCAACTTTTAAACAGAGGCTATACTTTCATATCCTTCGCATGAGCTCAAAGTCTGCATATGTAACTTGTTACGTCAAGCTTTTTAAGCTTAAATGTAATTGTTAAGCTTAGTAAAGTGCAACAAAATCACACTCAAAGTCTGCATATGTAACTTGTTACGTCAAGCTTTTTAAGCTTAAATGTTATTGTTAAGCTTAGTAAAGTGCAACAAAACTCACAAGTGTGCAACAGGTATTCCCATCCTTAAGAATAAGTAGAATCATTAGTAAGAAAGTTAAACCAATAGATGGGAACTACCAATAGAATACATGAGTAAACACGGTAAAAAGTATAACCACTAACAAATGGTTAAATTTACACAACAGTTACTTTCGGACATCCTTGCGCGTTAGTGGTTATAAATAACATTATTTTTATTTCTGTAACGATGAAACTTTAAAACTTAGGTTACTAAAAATTTCAATCCAATAATCATTTGGCTCTTCATGCCTGATGCATTATTGCTTTTCAAAATTATTTGCAATGCAATATATTGTTTATATTATAAATAGTTGAGTTAAATGGAATATATGAACATCCCAAAATGACGTAACATAATTATACCATAAGGCATAAGCATGAATATTTTGGTCCACTTCCGCAACCACAAATGGTTCATTTTTACTATAATTATTTACTTGTTTACATAATTATACCATTGTTATCTGTTTAGGATAAGTAGTATAATGTCTCATTCTTGTCATGTAGTCTTTTCAATATTCCACATTTTGCCAAGGCTACAATATTACCTGGTTGACCAGCTGTATTCTTTTCCAGCAATCGATACGAATACATTAACAATAGACATTTCGATATCGGTTTTTCATCAAAAAGGCTATACTTTTTATGTAAACACATTAGAAACAAAAACTTATTAACCCGAAATGTTACTGTTTATATTCAATGTTACTGTTTTCAATTTTAATGGAGTCGCGATCGAAACTTTCTTTTTGGTCGTAGTCGATGATGTTGAATGGTTTTAAGTTGTGATAGACTTGGATGATGTTGCTATAAAGGGTTGAATATTCTTTATATGATCTTGTTTTGAAGAATTTTGTTTAGCTCTCACACTTTTCATTGATTTTCGATCACTTAAATATGTTAGCCCCAACGGGTCAACAGTAGAATGTAGCTTAAGATGATGAGCTGAAAGTCGCCTAGAGTTTATATAAATGCCTCTAAATCACGTAATGGGAAAACATTAGCATTATTTTTATAGTGTAATTATCTTGAAATAAAATCAAGAGCCAAAAAAGTGTTGGAGGGTCTGCACGCTTTGACCTGTTTAGAAAATTGTTTTATTTGGCATTTGACCTGTTACACGTTTTGCTACCTTTGCTAGATATACATATAGCACACATCAGTATACTAAAAAGCATTGTTTCAGAATGGTGATAAATGCTCCTTGGACCTTTCCTTATTAAGATGGACTTCTTGACCTGTGCCATAGTAATGGGTTGGTTTGAGTATGTTCTAACTCTAACAGGTCAAATAGTCTTCATTTAGCATGTGGTATTTGTTGTCAAGCTATGTTATTTTATTTATGATATTAGGCAATTTCATGTTTTTTAATGGCAAAACAAACCTTTATAAACAATTTCAAAAAGCAAATCCTGAACAGCCGCTTTATGAGAAGCAATTTGAATAAGCGATCTCAAACAGTCCCTTCCTACAATTTCGATAAAAGAATTCCAAAAACATTACCTAACTTGATTTTGTAGCTAAATCTTTGGACTCTGTCATATCACAATTTACACATGGATTGGTTTAGTCGTTACATTCAAACGGGTCAGACTCCTTATTATGCATAAATATGTTTGTTGGGTCTTTGTATTCTTATGGGTCAGTTTAGGTTCAATTCCAAGATATTGTCAAATATATCTGAATGTAAATAGATTGGTTTGCTTGTAATGGTGTTATAGAGTTGCATCAAATAGGATTGCTTATTAAGACTTCTTATGGGACTGTTTGGGTTTGCTTTTTAAAACTACTTATAAGGAGTTAAATAAGCAATCCCAAACAACCAAGGCATACAACACATCAGACCCTAATAAGTTTCCGACTCCACTTTTATGATTTCCCCTATCTGCCTCAGATCAAAGTAAAGCCAATTTCACCCAAGGGCGACATGTCTACACATCTCAGAAATTTGACCAGAAACAAATACGCAAAGGTGGCACTTAGAAGTCTGGCACGCAGAAAAACCTTACAAACAATCATAAAGAAATACCAATGGTGCGAAAGGGTGAAAAACAGGTCCGAAGTCCCAACGATAATGGGCCAGATCCTAAATCCTAACAGCATTCCTACAATGCAGCAACAAAATGAAAAAAAAAAAAAAAAAAAAAAAAAAAAAAAAACACACACACACACACACACACTCAAGATGTTGCACAGTTTCACCACTCAACGCAATTGTAGCCGCAGCCAATCCAATCAACCCACCCTAAAACAAAACACAACACACAACAACTCATTAAACAGTCAAAAAAAAAAAACGCGAATAAGCAAAGTCATTAGCTAACAACTTAATGACACCACTAATCTTATCATGCTCACCAACACTTGTCAACTGCTTCACTATTCCTTCAACCTTAACAACACAAACAAACAACAGCATTAAAAAAAAAAACCATACATCCTCCAGAATGTTTGTTTTTCCAGCAGAATTCACATTCTGGCGCAACCACAACCACAATTCCAGTAATTTTGGTATACTATTTGCAAACTAATAATGATATATCATTCTGATATCATTATATCTGATATGTGTTATTTTTATGAAATCAATATCTACCTGATGTCTATTCACTATATAAAATTGTACCTTACAGTGTATGTGGGAACACTGTATAAGTGATCCATTCATACCAGTATACAACCAACAAATACATGACACTTTTCGATGTGGCTTTTCATTAGGGTTCAAAAATCTCACAACTGCCCAACTTGTTTGGTTGATCGTACTGTATCACCATGATGAGAAAGATTTCAATGGGACACAATTTTGAATTGCAGAAAATAAGATGGGTTTTTTTTTGGTGATTATGAGATGAGATGAGAAGGCTTTCAATGGGATTTGATACTTTTGCTTTTATTTTCAAATCTACACTTTTGGCCTGAAATTATAAAAAAAATATCACTCAGGCCCATGTGTATTTATAGGTTTTTTGAACATATGATATATAAAAACGTTTTTTAAACTTTTTTAGGTAAATTAGGAAAGAAATAGATTTTATTATTTTTTTCAAAATTCAGGAAAAATAATCAATTAAAAAAAAATACTAAATAAGGTATGAATTGATTTTTTTGAAATAAGAAATTCTCAATAGGGGTTTTGTTTTATTATATAAAAGATATAACTAGTAGTGTGGAAAACTAGAAGGGGGGTTGAATAGTTTTACGTCTTTTTAATTCGTTATAAAAATTAGTTTTAGAGTTTTGCTTAGCATTTAAAAAACTTAGATTCGATAATATGTGATCTCAAGTCTTGTACAATATAAACAATTAATACTACACAATATATTATAAAGATAAGTAATGAAATAAGTAAGAGATGGAAAGATCGAACCGCGAGACAAGAGATTTATAGTGGTTCAGCTACAAGGACACCTTCCTTGCCCTACTCCACTCCCCGAGCACCTAACTCGAGAGTTTTCTTCACTATATCAACAAGCTCCCTTATGGCGGAGAAAACCGTACACACTAATATACACACCAATATACACACCAATCTACACACCAATCTACACACCACTTTTCACACCACAACTTCGTCACACCTAAGTCACAACTTCTTCAAATCAATCTACTTCACAACTAACTACTCCACACCAATCTTCTTCACACCAATCAAGTACCTAGCTTATCTTCTTCACACCAAGCTACTAACTAATCACACAATCTATATCTAACACAACTAACTACAATCAAATATTCACAACAATCTTCACAAATAATAATGTAAATGATCTTTGATGATGCACCAACAACTTGGATGTGGAGATCACAACAAGTTGTAATACTTCTTGTCTTGAGGGATAGAAGTATTCTTCTTTTGCACTTGAGAGGATGAAGGTTGGATCACTTTGAAACAAAGAATTTATATACTTATGATCAAAGGATAAAAGAATGGAGATTTGGATCTAGATCAGAAAGTTTAGTAGTGCAAAAGGTGAGGAAAAAATCCAGGTTTAAGGTGGTATTTATAGGCAACAGATTCTGACAGAGGAGCGTGGCCGGTCCCCTTAAATCATGGCCAGCCCCCTTAAAATTAAGGGGACCGCCCTTTATAATTAAGGGGGCCGCCCAGCTGAAACGGCCAGATTCTTTGTCTTTTAGTGGGGAAAGTTTATTTTGTGAAAAACTAACTGATTTTGATTAAAAATTTGAACTCATATATTTAGTATCAATAAAACATTTTTCTTTATTACCAAAAGTGTTTTTCAAAAATATATAATATGTTTATATAATTAAATAAACTTTGTATTAGTTAATTAAATACCCCTTTGATCATAAATTGCACTAAACACTTTGTTTATTCATACCTTAAGTGATTTGGATGTAAAGAGAAATATTAATCACTAAATACTTGTTTATGTCACAAGTTTTAGTTCTATGAGTTTATATTTTGTGATAATTAAAACAAAGAGATATTGATAACATGTTAATAATGTTTTTAGGCATTATTTATGTCAACAATCTCCCCCTTTTTGATTATTACAAAACCTTAAACTCAATATATCTAAAACTTGTTTTTAGACAAGTATTATAGAGTTTACATTTCTCTTCTCCCCCTTTTTGTAAAATTAAAAAGGTTAAGCCGAGTAAGCTTCGCGAGGGAAGTTTAAACGGGTAGAATGCTCCCCCTTGATGTATGCTCCCCCTCATTTGAGAGCACCAAGGGAACGAGCTATGGAGATCTTTGCTACAAAAATATTTTAAGAGAGCAAGATACACATATATGCAAGGCAACAATTATGCAACTAAACATAGATTCATTCAAGCATTATAGAAATGATAAGCATTACAACATTCAATATGCTTGAAGCATATTGATAAAAATAACACAAAATAAAAGACATAGTCCTATATTGCCTAAGAGAGCACTTGGACTTGCTTGCAACCCATGGTTGATTGTTTTATTTGCTTGAAGGGAAACATAAGCATAAAGCTTAGATGTTTGATTGAGAGGGATATGGAATTGAGTGTGGAGCGGAAGAAGTGGATCTCACGATGTTGTATCGTGTCAAGGGTGGTATTGGATGATTACGAGTGAGAAGATATTCAATCCAAGAAATATCTTCACTCAAGTAGAGGATTTATTTTTGAAGGAATATGCAACAAGGGTAAAAGTGAGTGTGGTTTGTAACTTGATCCAAGTTGAGAGAGTGGGGAAGGCAATTTGCATAGGGTGATGATAGAGGTTGCCCTTTATTGCGTTGTGCAAGATGCATAGCAAGGAGATCACTAAGATCATGGATTTGGTTTATTTCATCACGAAACTTTTGTTTTTCTGTGGCAATGTGGAGGGGATCATAGGTTTGGTATGGAAGAGTTGGGTTTGTGTAGTTGGAATTGTAGTTTGATGGTTGATCAAACTTGTATGGATCATTATAAGTGGTTGGAGGTTGAGATGTGTAGTTTGGCTTGAAGGAAGATGTTTGGCCAATGTTGTATGGTTTGTAAAGAGGATCAAATGAATTACCTTGTTGGTTTGATGCAAAGTTTGAGAAGTAAGAAGTTGGGGGTGTGGAATGACTTCCAACTTCATTAATGATGATGGATTTGTTTCGAGGGCTTTTTCTTCGCCAAACGGGTTTTTTCCGTTATCCTTGCTAGCCTTGAGGCTTTTGATTTTGGTTTGTTTGGAGAGTTCATGATGAGATGAATGGAGAGTTTTGAGGATTGGGGATATTTATAGTGTAAGATTTGTGTGTTTAAGGATGGATAAGGTTTGTTTGGGGGATTAGGACAAAATGTGTTGGTGAAAAATGGGAAATGTAGGTTGAAATGGGCTAAAAAGCAGAAAAGATTTTGTAAACCCGTCCATCAGATGGCCGGTCCCCTTAATTAAGGGGCGGCCCCCTTAAAATTAAGGGGGCCGCCTTACATAATTAAGGGGGCCGCCCATCTGGTGATTTTCAGATTGCCAGAATTGGGTTTTTGGCAGAAAATTTGCAGAAAGGTTGTGTTTTTGGACTTGGATTCAAGCAAGTTCAATTCCTTTAGGCAATATAGCATCTAATCTAATCATTAAATATCATGCATGCAAAAACACATAGGCACAAGGGCAAATAATCAACACATAATAAGCAATAGGAGGTAAGTAAAGGCAAGCACACTTAAGCTTTCTAAGGCACCTATCTTAGATTAAAGGCAAAGGCAATTAGTGAGTGAAAAACTAATGATGGATCAAGATGACACCATTACTAGTGAATTTGTCCTAGTGAGTGTCTATATGCAACAAATGTGGAGTTGTGATTGTTTCGACTCCTAGAAGCAAAAAGAAATAAAGATCCTAAGAAACAATCCAAATGATCTCCTTGATTCAATTTTTTCTCGATCATGAATGTCAAAGACATATATTAGATTATATACCTTGACAATTTATGTGAGAGTTTATGCATGATTTTGAAATACAATATTTTTAGAATTAGTCAACAATGCAAGGAAAATGATCTTCATGTGATTCCTAGATTGTAAGAATAATTTTTTTTAGAGAAAATTGATTGAGTTTTACAAAAAAAAAATATGCAAAGAAAATAAATCTTCTCAATCTTTAGTTTTGTGCGAAATAGATTCCTAGACTCAGAAAAGGTGAAATGGAAGAAAAATGAATTTCATGCAAGTATAAATTTGAGAAAATTCAATATAATTTAGTCAACTTGTTCCATCATTCCTAATCCTAAACGCAAGTGTTGTCTTCCGATGCAACCTTTTCTATAGATATATTTCCTTTTTGTACATTATCCCTAAGAAAATGGTGACGTATTTCTATGTGTTTAGTCCTAGAGTGTTGCACCGGATTTTTACTTAAATCTATCGCACCTTTGTTATCGCACATAATGGGGACATTTTCTAACCTAATGCCATAGTCTACGAGAGCTTGTTTCATCCATAGTGCTTGTTGACATGCCTTTCCGGCGCTTACATATTCGGCTTCGGTGGTAGAAATAGCAAGAGCGGTTTGCTTCTTCGAAAACCAAGACGTTAGACAACATCCCATAAACGTGCAAATACCGCTAGTGCTCTTTCTATCTACGTAGTCTCCCGCATGATCCGAATCCGCATAGACAATGGTTTCTATGCCGGATTCCTTAGGATACCATAATCCTAAGTGTATAGTTCCTTTAACGTATCGAAAGATACGCTTAACCGCTTCTAGGTGAGAGGTTTTGGGATCCTCTTGAAAACGGGAACAAAGGCAGACACTAAACATGATGTCGGGTCTACTTGCCGTCAAGTATAGTAAACTACCTATCATTCCTCTATACTTGGTGTTATCTACGGACTCACCTTCATCATCCTTTGTGAGCTTTACCTCCATAGACATGGGAGTTTTCATGGGTTTTGAGTCTTCTAGGCCAAACTTCTTAAGCATTTCCTTAATGTACTTAGATTGGTTAAAAAATATTCCATCTTCTAATTGTTTTATTTGTAATCCTAGGAAGAAGTTAAGTTCACCCATCATACTCATCTCAAACTCATCATGCATGATTTTGGAAAATTCATCACACATGTCTTGACAAGTCGATCCAAATATAATGTCATCAACATATATTTGGACAATGATGAGATTTGGGTCTTTCCTTTTAGTGAAAAGAGTGTTATCTACCATTCCCATGGAATAATCATGTTTAATAAGAAAAGCTTTTAATCGATCATACCAAGCTTTGGGAGCTTGTTTGAGTCCATACAAAGCTTTCTTTAACTTATAAACATAATCAGGTTTTGCGAAGTCAATGAATCCTGGAGGTTGTGCCACATATACCTCCTCATTGATAAAACCGTTAAGGAATGCACTTTTCACATCCATTTGGAATAACTTAAAATCTAGGGCGCAAGCATAGGCAAATAATATCCTAATCGATTCTAGTCTAGCTACAGGGGCATAAGTTTCGTCATAATCAATTCCTTCTTGTTGATTATAACCTTGGGCAACTAACCTAGCTTTATTCCCAGTAACTATTCCATTCTCGTCTAACTTATTCCTATATACCCATTTGGTTCCTATGATGGTCATATCCTTTGGATTTGGGACTAATTCCCAAACATTATTCGCCTTAAATTGATTTAATTCTTCTTGCATAGCTATAACCCAACTTTCATCCTTTAAAGCCTCGCTAATATTCTTAGGTTCTATTGCTGAGAGGAAACAAAAGAAATTATTTTTATCTTGGGCTTGTGACCTAAGGGTTCTTTGGTTAAGATGTCCTATTATATTGTCTAATGGATGAGATCTAGATTATTTAATATTAGCAGTTTCGTTATTTTCTAAGTGAATGTCTTCATTATCATTTCCTATGGGTTTTGTTTTACTAACCTCAATAGCTTCATCTTCGATTAAATCATCATCTTCTAAAGGTAATGTTTTAGGAGGTGGTGGTGTTTCATCAAATGTTACATTTAGTGATTCCTCTACTTTCATGGAGTGTTTGTTAAGTATTATATATACTTTGCTATTTTGTGAGTATCTTAAAAATATTCCTTCATATGATTTTGGATCAAACTTAGTGAGATAGTCCTTAGTGTTTAAAATATAGCATTTACTTCCAAATACCTTAAAGTAGCTTAAGTTTGGTTTTCTACCTCTTAATAACTCATAAGGAGTTTTTCCTAGAATTTTTCTAATTGATACCCTATTTAAAATATAAGTTGATGTATCTACGGCGTGACACCAAAATTTTTGTGGGATGGATTGTTCATTTAACATAGTTCTACTCATTTCTTGTAGTGACCTATTTTTTCTTTCTACTACGCCATTTGATTGAGGAGTACGAGGAGCGGAGAAATTGTGAGATATTCCATTTAACTCGCAATATTTTCCGAATTGTACTTCGTTATCAAATTCCCTACCATGGTCCGTCCTAATGGCAACTATTGAGCATCCTAATTTATTTTGAATCATTCTACTAAATATTTCGAATTTTTCAAAGGCTTGGGTCTTGTCACTTAAAAACCTAGTCCACGTGTATCGTGAGTAGTCATCTACTATCACTAAGGTATATTTGTTTCCTCCATAGCTCCGCACAGCGGATGGACCAAAAAGATCCATATGTAATAATTCTAGGCATCTAGTAGTGGATACTATATTCTTGGCTTTGTGACTAGCATGAGCTTGTTTTCCAATTTTACATGCATCACAAAAATGCTTGTCATATTTTAGATTAGGCAAATTTCTAACTAATTCCTTAGAGGCCAAAGATTGTATTTGTTGCATATTAACATGTCCTAATCTCCTATGCCATAGTGTAGAGTTTTCATCTAGGGTCGTTAGGCATATCCTATCCTCAGGTTTGTTTCCTAGTTTCATAACATATATGCCACCTTTTCTAATTCCTCTACCTATAATTTTTCCATCCTTAACTATTTCGCTATCATCTTCGGTAAATGTGACTCTACATTTATTATCACATATTTGTCCTACACTAAGCAAGTTGTATGTTAATTTATCTACATGCTCTACATTTTCAATAGTAAGTGAGTCTTGAGTGATCGTACCTTTGCCAATGATTTTTCCACGTAAGTCACTACCGAAAATAACGTTACCTCCGTTGTATGCCATGTATGTAGAGAATAGATTGCGATTCCCCGTCATGTGCCTCGAACATCCGCTATCTTTGATCCATTCGTCAGGTTCCAAGTCAGTTCCTAAACATATTTCGTCGGTTTCTTTTGCCATAAAACACTTTTCGTCTCTTGGCTTTTCAACTTGTTCTTTGTCACTATCACTCCATGTTCCACTAACAAAAGCACCTTGACTTTCATAACCCGGTGGCTTTAGACATTCGCCAATGAGATGATTTGGACTTCCACATCTAAAGCATTTTCTCTTCCCGTAGTTGTCACTTCTATTTCTTTGGAGTGCTTTTCTTTCGTCTCGTGATGATCTAGTGAATCTTCCTCGTCTCTTGAAGAACTTCTTGAATTCTCTTACGGCCATTGCATATTCTTCGTCTTCACTTTCGTCACTTGAATCATCATCATCACTAGGTTCCTTTTTGGCTTTTAGAGCAATTGATTTGGTTTGTTCTTTCTTGACTTTGACCATTTCCAAATCTCTTCTTATGATTTCTTCATGAACTTTCAAGTTGCCAATTAGTTCATCTAGTGATAACGTCATCAAGTTCTTTGATTCTTCGATTGCCGTGACCTTAGCTCGCCATTTTGGATGCAATGCCCTAAGAAATTTCCTAACACAATTTTTACTAGAAAATGTCTCATCAAGTGCTTTTAAACTTGTGATGATAGTGTTAAACTTAGCAAAAGCATTATCAATTGATTCCTCTTCCGGAATCGTAAATTGTTCATATTGTTGTACAAGAAGATCTATTTTATTATCTTTGACTTGGCTATTACCTTGGTGAGTAATTAGTAAAGAATCCCAAATTTCTTTGGCGGTTTTACACATAAAAATTCTTTCATATTCTTTGCGTGGTAGCGCATTATAAATTACCATTTTAGCCTCATTATTTTTTGCTAATTTCTTTTTTAAATCATCATTTTATTCTTCAAAAGATACAATTTCATTCATTTTAGTTTCAACATTATATTGAATAGGAGGAAAATCACCAAAGGTAATAATATGCCAAAGATCAAGATCTTTTGATTTCACATACGTTTCGAATCTATTTTTCCAATATAAAAATACATCACTTTCAAATAGTGGTGGTCTTTGCATAGATTGCCCTTCTAAATATTTTTCAGATTCCATAGATCGTTACAAGTTTTAAAATACAATATATTTTAAAAATCTTGCTAGACGTGGCTCTTGATACCAATTGTGGAAAACTAGAAGGGGGGTTGAATAGTTTTACGTCTTTTTACTTCGTTATAAAAATTAGTTTTAGAGTTTTGCTTAGCTTTTAAAAAAACTTAGATTCGATAATATGTGATCTCAAGTCTTGTACAATATAAACAATTAATACTACACAATATATTATAAAGATAAGTAATGAAATAAGTAAGAGATGGAAAGATCGAACCGCGAGACAAGAGATTTATAGTGGTTCGGCTACAAGGACACCTTCCTTGCCCTACTCCACTCCCCGAGCACCTAACTTGAGAGTTTTCTTCACTATATCAACAAGCTCCCTTATGGCGGAGAAAACCGTACACACCAATATACACACCAATCTACACACCACTTTTCACACCACAACTTCGTCACACCTAAGTCACAACTTCTACACAACTTCTTCAAATCAATCTACTTCACAACTAACTACTCCACACCTATCTTCTTCACACCAATCTAGTACCTAGCTTATCTTCTTCACACCAAGCTACTAACTAATTACACAATCTATATCTAACACAACTAACTACAATCAAATATTCACAACAATCTTCACAAAGAATAATGTAAATGATCTTTGATGATGCACCAACAACTTGGATGTGGAGATCACAACAAGTTGTAATACTTCTTGTCTTGAGGGATAGAAGTATTCTTCTTTTGCACTTGAGAGGATGAAGGTTGGATCACTTTGAAACAAAGAATTTATATACTTATGATCAAAGGATAAAAGAATGGATATTTGGATCTAGATCAGAAAGTTTAGTAGTGCAAAAGGTGAGGAAAAAATCCAGGTTTAAGGTGGTATTTATAGGCAACAGATTCTGACAGAGGAGCGTGGCCGGTCCCCTTAAATCATGGCCGGCCCCCTTAAAATTAAGGGGACCGCCCTTTATAATTAAGGGGGCCGCCCAGCTGAAACGGCCAGATTCTTTGTCTTTTAGTGGGGAAAGTTTATTTGGTGAAAAACTAACTGATTTTGGTTAAAAATTTGAATTCATATATTTAGTATGAATAAAACATTTTTCTTTATTACCAAAAGTGTTTTTCAAAAATATATAATATGTTTATATAATTAAATAAACTTTGTATTAGTTAATTAAATACCCCTTTGATCATAAATTGCGCTAAACACTTTGTTTATTCATACCTTAAGTGATTTGGATGTAAAGAGAAATATTAATCACTAAATACTTGTTTATGTCACAAGTTTTAGTTCTATGAGTTTATATTTTGTGATAATTAAAACATAGAGATATTGATAACATGTTAATAATGTTTTTAGGCATTATTTATGTCAACAAGTAGGGTACTCGCGCATTACAGAGGCGGGTAACCTAAAACAAATGTTAACATAATCAAAAGGCAAAAGTGATGGCTAGGAGTTGTACGCTTGAGTTATGTTTATATGATTGTCTTTTAAGTGTTGGTCTTTTAGTAGCTTTCTTAGATTGTATCATGTGATAATATAATTGTAATTTTAAATGAATGAGTGTTTTAAGAAGAGCATTAGTTATATTTGTTGAATTTATGTATTTGTGCATTAAGTATTTATAAACCTAGTTATACAAGTTGTAATGTTTATATTAGTGCAAACGTTATGACGTTTAATCTATACAATGTCTTCATGTTTTAATGACGACAAACATGTAACTTATAATACATAACGTAAAGTGCACAAGTTACTCGTTTACAGAAATCATCAAGTCTGAATCACTTCAGGTACGAACAAACTCTATACCAACTTTTTTAAGTGATCAAATAATTTATTTTTCTCCAAACTTCCCATTTTTATGTGACAAGACATTTTTACAAAAGTATTTTTGCAATTATAAATAAATGTTTTAATAACAAAATAAATTTGGATTTCAAACTCTCCAACAACGAGTTTTCCCGCTCAAAGGAGATAAAAATTTCACCAGATAAATTTTCATCATACCAGGACAAAAACAGGAGCGTCTTTCGGGACGGTCTCGTAAATAGGCGAAGGTGACGGTCCCTTATATATAAGGGACCGTCCCCGGTCCTCCTGGTGCCTATAAATACTGCACTGTTTTCACAGAAAAATTAGACCTCTTGGCACAAAAATTTATGTTCTTTCTTTCTTTGATCACTATAACTCTTTGGTATGCGTTTATAAGTGATCATGTCATCCTCTATCTCAAGTACAAGAGAAGAACACTCGAAGTCGTCAAGAATCGAAGTGTTATAAAGTAGTCCACACATATACGTAACTTGTGTTACGATTCTCTTCTTCCACCAAACTCTCTCTTTTGTATATTAGTGTATCTGACTTGTGTGTGAGCCGTGATTAGGTGTGTAAGTGTAAATCCGGACAAAGTGTAAGTCCGTGGGTGATTGTGTAGATTAGGACGGTGTGTATGTTTGTAGGTGATTGTGTGTAGATTATGACGGTGTGTACGTCCACGGGTGTCCATGTGTAGATTAAGACGGTGTGTACGTCCGTGTGAAGATTAGGACGGGGTGATCGTCCGTGTGAAGATTAGGACATGGTGATCCTCCGTATGTAAAGACTAGGACCAGGTGAAGGTCCGTGAAGGCTTGGATTAGGTGAAGATTCAAGTGGATGAGGTGTTTGTCCGTATAGCCACGTGGGCTTGTGTGTAGATTGGTTCTACCTAGGATTAGGACTCGACATTACCCTTAGTGTCATAAATTGGTGTAAGTGTTGGTGTATGGTTTGTTCTACCTAAAGGGAGCTTATTGACTCTCGAGTTGGGTACTCAGAAAGTGGAGTAGAGCAAAGATGTGCTTCGTGCCAAACTACTATAAATCATCATGTCCGGTTTGCATTTTCTCTACTCATCTCTCAACTTTTTATTCTTGCATTTATCATTTGTAGTTTCACTTGCATTGAGTTTGTGTTTGTGTGACTTGTCGCTTATATTGTGAATGTGAGTGTGACATAAACTGAGATAACTTAAAATATGAAAATACATAATTTATCACCTGTCTAAAACACGCTACTGTTTGTGGTCCTTTAAACAGACAGACGGTCCCAAACATAGAGGGGACTGTCAGTATATATATATATATATAAGGGACCGTCTACAGAGTCTAACTAAACTAGCTCTAATTTCTCTTACTTGTTCTGTGTGTCTATTGTTGTAAGTTGGATATAAATATACATAGTTGTTATAAAATGTCATAACCACTATTCATGTTTAGCCACGCTTGAACGGAAATTTGATACAAAAGATTTCAAGTTTTTAAACGAAAACGTAGTCACCCTTCCCCTCTATGTTTCTACAGCTTAAAAAGAATTTATTATTTACAAGTAATGACATTTAATAAAGAGATTGTGTTTAAATTGGTTGTGCATTTATGTTTATTTACTTGTGATACTTAATTTTAAGTTTTTAGTGTCTTAGGTGGTAGGGTTTTTTTTTTAATGTCTTAACAACCTCTTAATACCTCTTAATGAGTCAAACCTCTTAATCGGTCAGACGTTTTGGGCGTTCAGACCGTTTATTTTTTTCCCGTTCAGACGCGGTCAGAGGCAGTTACATCTTAATGGTCTAGACTTAAGAGGGGTGTCTTAATGCCTCTTGTTGACACAAAATAACCAAAAAAATTTAGTATGAGCAAGCAAATGACAAAATATCTCACTTTAACGAGATTTTCGATTACATTTACGTCTCAGATTCAGATTCAGATGTGCGGTTCAAATTCAGATTCAAAGCCTATGAATAAACAAACAGAACCTTAGTGTAATTAATGCCCTAAAATGGCTTTCTCCATTATAAGATAGTAACATACGTGAAACAGAAGTGGTAAGACTAAGAGAAAACATAAAACTGAATGCATAATGACTACTGACCAAAGGGACAATAAAATGTATTATCTTAGTCACATTGATAGTATAGGCGCGTATGATCAAAATTGCATGACCATCAACAACGTAGAGAAAATTCTCAAAAGAGGCCAAAAAGTTAAGCTTTTTCTCAAAAGAAGCCAAAAATAACATGCTTTCCCAAAACGGTCATGTGCGAACGTGCGATTCCACTAATTTATCGACACGTGTCCAGACAAATAGTACAATACCAATCATTTGTTCCCAAGCAGATGTGCGAACGACGGTTGTGCGAATTCCGGCTAATGTGCAAACGTTAAAAAAATCTTTTTTTTTCAGTCACAATCAACACCACCATAGAGCCGCCATCACCACCACCATCACCACAACAGATCCGCCATCACCACCACCACCACCATGTAGCATTGTTTTCTACGGCGACTGATGAGGCGAAAAGTGAACCACTTTTAAGGGGTCATTTAAGCCCAAATTCGAGATTATTTGATCAAATATTGCCCTAAATCGTTTCTTTTGTCATTTTAGGTACTTTTGGAGAGAAATCTGGAAAAGGAGCATTTTGAACGTTTTTGGAGCATAAAAGTGAAGAAAACGGCAAAGTCTTAATTTTCCTTGCTGGGAAAAGTACCTGATGGCGTCACAAGTTCCTTAATGACGGCATCAAGAGTTACAAAAGAGGTGGATGTGGAAGATACACGTGACGGTCCAGAGGATTTTTAACTATAGGACATGACGGCGTCACCAAGGCCGTCAGGGTCATAACACAAGTGACGGCCTCTAGGCAATACGATTTCTATTATGGCGGCGAGTTGACGGCGTCACAACTTTACACATGACGTCGTCACCCTGTAAAATCTATATATAGTTTTCCAAATTTCATTCATTAGTGTGCAACTTTGAGGGAAAAACCATAGGTCGAATTTTACAGCTTTTTCAAGGGTTTGAACCCTTTGAATCTTTCATGTTCAATTAGAGATAAGTACTCTTTCAAATCAATCAATATGTCTATGTGTTGTTTGATTATATCTTACGCTTGTCTTCTATTTAACATGCTAGGCTAGATTTCTTTTGTGTTTGCTTAGACGTAGCGAAACCTAGATGTTAATTATGGGTTGATTGTTTGTTTATAGTTGTTACGGATGATTGTATTCGATGTTAGGCTTAAGAAAACTGGGAGACTTCCATTGGTAACTTGCTTGAAGTCTTAAGAAACATGATCGGAGGTGTACTACGATTTTTGGTTGTATTTAATGCGTAGGAGAATTCTAATGATCCCATGTTAGGAGCTTCTAACGGCTCGACATAGGAGTGAAGTAGGATCCTATAGAGTTAGGGAATATTGTACACGGCCCTACGACTAGTATTAAGGAATATGACCCGTCATCCATACAATTGTAACAAGCTATCAACCTGTAAAAGATATCTAGGGAGTAATGAAACCTAAGTAAACACAACTTTCTCCATCATTGTTTACACCACATTAGTATAATTAGCTTAATTTTCATTTCTGTTATTTAATTTTGATTGCATCTTAGTTTATTGGGTTAGTTGGCTAGCAACTAATTCCGCCCACTCCTTTAAAACCCGAGATTTTACTTGCTTTTATAAAATATAAAAATACAAAAAGAATCATCCCTCACCTCTAGACCTAGTTTATTAGGCTTTCTAATCCTAGCGACACTATTCCTGAGTTGAATGATCAATCCCCCGGTACTTGTCACTATACTATACTACAACGATCAGGTACACTTCATGGTGGGGGTTGTAAGCTTCTCGAGATCCCTCGAGAGGTAAAACCTTCTATGAGGCATATTCCAACAACGTCAAGGTGAAACCTTCTATGAGGCATGGACTCGTTTCAAGGACTTACTCCAAAAAGTCCCTCACCATGGTATAAATCTTTGGCTATTAGTTTAAATCTTCTATGACCATGTCGACTTTCACACCAAACGCTCCATTGATCGAGCCGCCGGAGGCAGGTTGCGTGATAAAAACGCCGAGGAATCTTGGGAAATTATTGATGAGCTTGCCTTCGACAATCAAGAGTTATGGGAAGTTACTCATGTTATAAACTCGGATATTAACGCAATCTCGACACCTGGAGAAACCAATCAAATCTCCGAAGAACTCCTTTGCAAACTTGAGACAAAGGTTGACTATCTCATGGAAAAACAAAAGAGACCTTTAAGTCCTAAACGGGCAACAGTCAATTCTGTCTCAAATACGATTCCGACACCGTTGTCTGAGTCACCCTCTAGAGAGAATGTCGAAACCTTTCAAAATTATACACCACCTTATTCACCTCCTTAGAGCCTTAGCCCGGAATTCGAAGCTCGAATGAGAGAGTACATGGAAACCCATTCTGAGCGGCTTGCTAAATTCGAGGAAGCTGTTTATAAACAAAAGGAGGAGATGCAAGAGAAAATGAAGGAGATGATGAGCCAAGTGTTTTGAGTATACCCCCATATGTGCGTTAATCTTAAAAGTACTCCAAGTGTTTTGATTATCTTAATTCGAGTCATTAGATTAGTTTATTGTAAAGTATGTAAAAATTCAAGTGTAAGGGGAATGTACATTCCCTATGATGTATTATTTTGGATGGTAGGGTAAGAGTGTATGCAAAAAAAAAAAAAAAAAAAAAAAAAAAAAAAAAAAAATTAAAAAAAAATCGAAAAAATCAAGAAAAAGAAAAAAAATAGAAAAAGAAAAGAGAAAAAACATACGGACTACCATCCCGTTTCATTTTATGTTTGTTTTATGTTTTTGTTATTTTTGGTTTATTAGCTTAAGTCGAGTCGAGTCTTGGCTTAGCAACGCCATATTGTACATGTAATTAACCAAGATGATTAACTCGCCACCAGTAAATATTGCCTTTATCCAACAAAACCGTGTATTCCATATCCCTACACCTAAAGTTATAACCCTTTAAAATACCTCTTTGATAGTTTATCCTAGGTGCTTACGCCAAGTGGTGGAGGTTTGATCCTTTCGCAAGCCTATGGTAATCTATTTGGTATGACAGGTAGTGAGAGATGTTTTCCATTTCCATATTGTGATATAAACATTATTACACTCGAGAGATGCGACTTGCTTGAACGTCTTAAGAAACATGATCGGAGGTGTACTACGATTTTTGGTTGTATTTAATGCGTAGGAGAATTCTAATGATCCCATGTTAAGAGCTTCTAACGGCTCGACATAGGAGTGAAGTAGGATCCTATAGAGTTAGGGAATATTGTACACGGCCCTACGACTAGTATTAAGGAATATGACCTGTCATCCATACAATTGTAACAAGCTATCAACATGTAAAAGATATCTAGGGAGTAATGAAACCTAAGTAAACACAACTTTCCCCATCATTGTTTACACCACATTAGTATAATTAGCTTAATTTTCATTTCTGTTATTTTATTTTGATTGCATCTTAGTTTATAGGGTTAGTTGGCTAGCAACTAATTCCGCCCACTCCTTCAAAACCCGAGATTTTACTTGCTTTTATAAAATATAAAAATACAAAAAGAATCATCCCTCACCTCTAGACCTAGTTTATTAGGCTTTCTAATCCTAGCGACACTATTCCTGAGTTGAACGATCAATCCGTCGGTACTTGTCACTATACTATACTACAACGATCAGGGACACTGCCTGGTGGGGGTTGTAAGCTTCTCGAGATCCCTCGAGAGGTAAAACCTGGTGCGATTCCCACATATCAAGTTTTTGGCGCTGCAGCCCGGGGAATATTTATTGTCTAGGTTAGGATTTCTTTTTATTAGGTCTACTTGCTAGATTCCTTTCTAGTAAGATTTTATTTTTATTTTTAGGTTTTCTTTAGTCTATCTTATTTCTTCGTGTCTTTTTTCGTAACCTTTACCATCCGACATCATGGAAGGTGGTAACCTCTTTGAACCCATCAACCCACCACAACAAAACCACCCACAAAACCCACCACTAGCAAACCAACCTCTTAGGCCCCGAACCTTAGGAGAGTATTCCCGTCCTAGCCACCAAGGCTATCGAAACACTATTGAGCTCACTCAAGGAGCCAATGTGTCCCCCTTGCGATCCGACACCATCCGGTTGGTGCAAAGAGGATGTGCATTCCATGGACTTCGTTCCGAATATCCTAATCAACATCTCAAGGATTTCCTTAAAATCATAGATTCTATAGACCTTGATGTTACAA
Organism: Artemisia argyi; assembly: GCA_030686995.1. Taxonomy (NCBI): domain Eukaryota; kingdom Viridiplantae; phylum Streptophyta; class Magnoliopsida; order Asterales; family Asteraceae; genus Artemisia; species Artemisia argyi. The sequence continues at coordinate 231,651,875 of CM060709.1, read as the reverse complement.
CTAGAGAGTCGACCCGATTACGCCTATTCCAATTCTCTCTACGTGATCAAGCTAGTCAATGGCTTGAACGTTTACCTGCGGGATCCATCACCTCATGGGATGATCTCACGTCTCGTTTCCTTAATCAAATTTTTCCCACCGGGGAAAACTGCGATTCTTAGAAGTGATATCTTGATGTTCCAACAACGTCAAGGTGAAACCTTCTATGAGGCATGGACTCGTTTCAAGGATTTAATCCAAAAAGTCCCTCACCATGGTATAAATCTTTGGCTATTAGTTTAAATCTTCTATGACCATGTCGACTTTCACACCAAACGCTCCATTGATCGAGCCGCCGGAGGCAGTTTGCATGATAAAAATGCCGAGGAATCTTGAGAAATTATCGATGAGCTTGCCTTCGACAATCAAGAGTTATGGGAAGTTACTCATGTTATAAACTCGGATATCAACGCAATCTCGACACCTGGAGAAACCAATCAAATCTCCGAAGAACTCCTTTGCAAACTTGAGACAAAGGTTGACTATCTCATGGAAAAACAAAAGAGACCTTTAAGTCCTAGACGGGCAACATTCAATTCTGTCTCAAATACGATTCCGACACCGTTGTCTGAGTCACCCTCTAGAGAGAATGTCGAAACATTTCAAAATTATACTCCACCTTATTCACCTCCTCAGAGCCTTAGCCCGGAATTCGAAGCTCGAATGAGAGAGTACATGGAAACCCATTCTGAGCGGCTTGCTAAATTCGAGGAAGCTGTTTATAAACAAAAGGAGGAGATGCAAGAGAAAATGAAGGAGATGATGAGCCTGTCGGAGGAATACGCAAACCAAAAAACCCCAGAAATGATGTTACTAAGAAAAGAAAGCGCTACCCCCACTACCCGGTTTGTTAATTCTATCACAATTGTCCACGAGGATAATGAGGAAAAGGAAACCCCTAGTGAACAAACCATTGAGGAATCGCTAAAATCCCAAACATTAGGTTACTACCTAAAACATGATATAAACGAGAATACCGTAACAAATTGGATAAAGGGTGATGGGCGTAACCAAACTTCCAAACAGGTTTCAAAGAAGGAGAAAGAGGGGAAAGATGAGTATACTACATTGCCTGGGGGACCGGTATTTGAGAAGATACTTATACAAAAAGTGGCTACTAAGCAGATGGCTTGTGGGAACTTTGAGATACCAGCCAGCATAGGGAATTTGCAATATCTGGATGCTTTCGCCGATCAAGGATCGGAAGTAAATCTTATGCCCCTAACTATTTATACTCAACTAACCACAGAAATGCCGGGCACCACCCGTGTTAGGCTATCCTTCGATGGTCACTCTTATGTATACCCTTTGGGAATTGTAAAGGATGTACTGGTCAATGTTGTAGGGTTCATGTATCCCGTCGATTTCATGATCATCGATCATAAAGGAGGTGGGTGCATGCCAATAATCCTTGGAGCACCATTCCTCACCACCGCGAGAGCTGTCATTAGGTATGAAAAAAGGGAAACTGAACTTAAGTCAGGAAAAAGAAAGATTAGCTTTCCTATGACCCCACGATGTGCAGAAGAAAGCTTGATGAAAAGAAAGCTCAAAAACAACATTGACACATCGCCTAATCTTGTTCAAGAAAAAATCCTTGCATGGGAAACAAGAATCAAAAGCTACAAAGAAACTAAGCCTGAGAGAGGCAAAAGCTGCAACAAGGTTCATGTCAAGTTTGAATGTAGTCAACCAATAGAGAATCATGTACCATTTGCAGAAGGAGACTTGGCACTCTTAAGGCATTCGGAGATAAAAGTACCTCCCGATGAGCCTAGTCCTTGGTGGTATGGACCATTCACAATTGAAAGCATACGCCAAGATGGGATAGCTACCTTGAGCAGTAAAGGAGGAGCGGAGGTGACTGCGAGTGTCGATCGATTGAAACACCACCATCACGATAGTGAGGATCATAATTATATGGGATACGTCATATCGAGAGATGAGGTCACGTAATTGCCCATGACCTTGAGTCTAGCTACAAGACTCGTAAAATAAAGAAAAGCGCTTCTTGGGAGGCAACTCATGTTTTGTGTGATTTTTAATTGTTTGAATGTTATTTGATTCCGTATGCATGCTTTATTTTTATTGTTGGTAGATCATGTTTCAAACTAAAATTGTGAACATGCTTTATTTTGTTGTTTAACTTCGTCTTAACTTCATATAAAGGTATTTTGCAAAAGCTAAGTGTAAGGGGAAACCCCAAATTTGTTTCTAAGAACGAAATTGATCTTGATTCGCCACAATATTAAATGAACATGTGTATTAGTACTTGTTAGAGTCAAATGCTTGTATCGAGTCATAATGATGTTTTGCAGGATTTTCCAGGAGGTAGGACATAAGTTTTTCCAGAAATTTTTCGGAAACTTAACATAAAGATTTCTGCAGGTCACTTCTGACGGCGTCAGGATTTAACTCTCTGACGGCGTCACGTGTAAAATTCTGGAAATTTTACGAGTTTTGTTTTTCTAACGGAGTCTTAAAGTTTTTGTTAATTCTTTAGTTTTATAAACTCCAGTAAATCTGCAACCATTCATTCCACAAGCATTATATCTTAAATTGCTTTCTAGGACTTGTTAGTATATATAGATTGCCGCCGATTTTATGCGAGGTTGCCTTGTTTGTTTTCTCAGGTTTAACAGGTTATATATGACAAGAAGATGATTTATATTTCTGTAAGGGAAGCTTTGAATGTTCATTTTCTTGGAGGAAGATCTAACCTTGTTACCACACTATCCACACCAAACGAATCAGGGGAGTATTTGCTTTCATTCTTTTACATGTTTTACTTTTACATTCTTTAATTGAACATTGGGGACAATGTTCATCCTAAGTGTAAGGGGAGGGTAAATGATGATACCTTATAGGATACTATTGCACTTGAGTTTGTTTGTTTGATGGTAGGTGTGTAATAAAACTAAGAGAAATACTTGTTAGTGTAATTTTAGCACCAAATTTAAAAGTTTTTACAACATTTAGGAGTGAAACTTTAGCTTTAGCAAGCGTCTCATGGATAGGAGTTGTATGACTAGCACAAAACCGTACCATTCAGAAAAATTTTCCACCCTAATATGTGAGGTTCGCCTTTAGATTTGATAGGAAAAACATTTATTATTAATGCTTATGAGTGTACCGGTAGCATTTAGATTCTAGAACTTGCGTTAGTGATGCATCCCGAGACCGCTAGTGAGACTACATTCATGTAGTAGGATTTACTACATGATAAGAGGCATTAGGATCACCCTTGTGTTAAACTCGTATCATAATTACTTGACCATTTAATTCATATTACTTGGCTAGTAAAGTCAATTAATTTTCCTACACCTTAGCGTTGTACTCATTTTTAGTACACAACCCACCCAAATGTGCAACCAAATCGCCTTAGCCTTCCTTGTATGCACTCATCTTTAGTGCATTATTGTTATTTTTTTAAACCCTTAGTTAATTATCTAATTGATTACATGGTTGCTAAGTCGAGTAATATCTTGTACATATTGTTTTGGGACGATTGGGTAAAGTACTTGTGTTTTGGAGTAATGGGAAGAACATCATATATTACCCCCATATGTGCGTTAATCTTAAAAGTACTCCAAGTGTTTTGATTATCTTAATTCGAGTCATTAGATTAGTTTATTGTAAAGTATGTAAAAATTCAAGTGTAAGGGGAATGTACATTCCCTATGATGTATTATTTTGGATGGTAGGGTAAGAGTGTATGCAAAAAAAAAAAAAAAAAAAAAAAAAAAAAAATCAAAAAAATCAAGAAAAAGAAAAAAAAAATATAGAAAAAGAAAAGAGAAAAAACATACGGACTACCATCCCATTTTATTTTATGTTTGTTTTATGTTTTTGTTATTTTTGGTTTATTAGCTTAAGTCGAGTCGAGTCTTGGCTTAGCAACGCCATATTGTACATGTAATTAACCAAGATGATTAACTCGCCACCAGTAAATATTGCCTTTATCCAACAAAACCGTGTATTCCATATCCCTACACCTAACATTATAACCCTTTAAAAGACCTCTTTGATAGTTTATCCTAGGTGCTTACGCCAAGTGGTGGAGGTTTGATCCTTTCGCAAGCCTATGGTAATCTATTTGCTATGACAGGTAGTGAGAGATTTTTTCCATTTCCATATTGTGATATAAACATTATTACACCCTAGAGATGTGAGTATCTAAACACTATTTGTGAGGTGCTAGTGTATGACCTCCGTGCTTGTCTTTGGTCTTTAGTGGAACGATTATTTGTTGTAATTACTTTTATATTAGTGTTAAATGACCCCTAACTTGTATTTTGCTTAGAATAAAAGCGCATTTGCTTGAGGACAAGCAAATCTCAAGTGTAAGGGTATTTGATGAGGTGAAAAGAGAACCACTTTTAAGGGGTCATTTTAGCCCGAATTCGAGATTATTTGATCAAATATTGCCCTAAATCGTTCATTTTGTCATTTTAGGTACTTTTGGAGAGAAATCTGGAAAAAGAATCATTTTGGACGTTTTTGGAGCCTAAAATTGAAGAAAACGGCAAAGTCTTAATTTTCCTTGCTGGGAACAGTAGCTGACGGCGTCACAAGTTCCTTAATGATGGCGTCAAGAGTTACAAAATAGGTGGATGTGGAAGATACACGTGACGGTCCAGAGGATTTTTAACTATAGGACCTGACGGTGTCACCAAGGCCGTCATGGTCATAACACAAGTGACGGCCCAGAAGAAATTTACACATGATGGCGTCAAAATCAGATCTAGGAAATACGATTTCTATTATGGCGGCGAGTTGACGGCGTCACAAATTTACACATGACGCCGTCAACTTGTAAAATCTATATATAGTTTTCCAAATTTCATTCTAGTGTGCAACTTTGAGGGAAAAAGCCTAGGTCGAATTTTACAGCTTTTTCAAGGGTTTCAACCCTTTGAATCTTTCATGTTCAATTAGAGATAAGTACTCTTTCAAATCAATCAATATGTCTATGTGTTGTTTGATTATATCTTACGCTTGTCTTCTATTTAACATGCTAGGCTAGATTTCTTTTGTGTTTGCTTAGATGTAGTGAAACCTAGATGTTAATGATGGGTTGATTGTTTGTTTATAGTTGTTACGGATGATTGTATTCGATGTTAGGCTTAAGAAAACTGGCAGACTTCCATTGGTAACTTGCTTGAACGTCTTAAGAAACATGATCGGAGGTGTACTACGATTTTTGGTTGTATTTAATGCATAGGAGAATTCTAATGATCCCATGTTAGGAGCTTCTAACGGCTTGACATAGGAGTGAAGTAGGATCCTATAGAGTTAGGGAATATTGTACACGGCCCTACGAATAGTATTAAGGAATATGACCCGTCATCCATACAATTGTAACAAGCTATCAACCTGTAAAAGATATCTAGGGAGTAATGAAACCTAAGTAAACACAACTTTCCCCATCATTGTTTACACCACATTAGTATAATTAGCTTAATTTTTATTTCTGTTATTTTATTTTGATTGCATCTTAGTTTATTGGGTTAGTTGGCTAGCAACTAATTCCGCCCACTCCTTCAAAACCCAAGATTTTACTTGCTTTTATAAAATATAAAAATATAAAAAGAATCATCCCTCACCTCTAGACCTAGTTTATTAGGCTTTCTAATCCTAGCGACACTATTCCTGAGTTGAACGATCAATCCCCCGGTACTTGTCAATATACTATACTACAACGATCAGTTACACTGCCTGGTGGGGGTTGTAAGCTTCTCAAGATCCCTCGAGAGGTAAAACCTGGTGCGATTCCCACGTATCAGCGACTGACCGCCACCGTACCATCATGCTACCGTTGTTGTACCACGATTATTTTGTCATCACTCAATCGCCATCGTCATCGCTTTCATCCACCACAAGTACAATCACCAACTAGATTTAAAAACATAAATCTACAAAACCCACTCCCCATACTCGATTTTCTTCCAAACCCATAAAACTAAAATCTGAAACTTGCAATCAGCCACTACCTATCATCTAATTTGGTCATCCATCTTTAAACAAAAGTCAACACCCACCCATCAGTTCAACCCAACAACCACGAACCACATCTTTTCTTCCTAATTCTATTTACTATATTTTATTTTGTTGAAGATTTCAAATTTTATGGGTTTTTTTTCATGTAGTTATCGTGGTGGCATTTTTTGTATTATGTAGATTTGGAAATTTAGAAATAAAATGGGTTTGGATAATAATGATAATGGGTTATATAGAATCTGTTGTGGTGATAAAGGATTATATAAAATCTGTTGTGGTGATGGTGGTGTTGATCAGGTGGTGATGGTGGTGTTGATTTGTGTTGATGGTGACCGGAAAAAAAAAGATTTTTTTAATGTTCGCACATTAGCCGTAATTCGCACAACCGTCATTCGCACATCTGCTTGGGAACAAATGATTGCTATTGTACTATTTGTCTGGACAAGTGTCAAAAAATTAGTAGAATTGCACATTCGCACATGACCGTTTTGAGAAAGCATGTTATTTTTTACTTCTTTTGAAAAAAAACTTCACTTTTTGGCCTTTTTTGAGAATTTACTCAACAACGTATCATCACAGTGGCCAACACATGCATGACTTATAGGGTATGCACTTTCGAAAAAAATGGGGATTTGTTAATTCTTGTTACTTAAGTTTTACAACGTAGGGTTTGCATCAATTTTTAAATTTTCACAAAATATTGTCTTCTTTTACATCATGAAAGATTTTCAAAAGATATGCATGTACATACCTTTTACCTCATATATGTCCGTCTCTTACCATTAGATTCATGTTGATAAATGGCTATTAATAACTAGATCATCTAGATTAAATAAGAAAAGAAATAAAAAGATGATGCCCGGTTGATGCTTTATCTTAATTGAGATATAAAAGCAGTGAATTTTTGGCTACTAGTTTGCTTATTCTTTGTACTTAGAATTTGTGCGAGCATCAAGTTTGGACACATAGTATAACAATTAATAATATTTCAATAACTTTGTAGTTGATATAAATAAATACCTAAAAACGTTATTCATATCTTTCGATATCTCTATGTTTTGATAATCACAAAACGAAAACTCATCAAACCAAAGATCATGACGTAAATAAGTATTTAGTAGTAAATACTCACTTTCACCATCTAATCACTTAAGGTATGAATAAACAAAGTGTCTAATGCATTATAAGATCAAAGGAACATTTTTATTAATCACTAGACTTTTATAAAATGTCACAAAACATTTTATATCTTTTATAAAACATTTTTTGAATTAAAAGAATATGTTTAATTCATTACAAATATATAAATTCAAATTTTCAACCAAAAATGGCAAATTTAATCCAGAAAAATTTTCCCCACAAAAAGACAAAGCTGGGGAACGTTCAGGAGGGGCAGCCCCCTTAATTATATAAGGCGCCCCCCTTAATAATTAAGGGGACCGGCCCCTAATTAAGGGGACCGGCACGCTCCTGATTCCCCCCAGCTGTCCCTTTAAATACTGGTTCATTCCACTAATTTTTCTCACCTTTTTGCACTCAAAACTTTCTGATTCAAACCTCCATTTCTATCCTCTAAATACCTTTGATCATATATACATTAATCTTTATTTCAAAGTGATTCAAGCCTCAACACTCAAGTGCAAAGAGAAGAATACTTCTATCTATCAAGACTAGAAGTATTGCAACTTAGTATCATCTTGCTATCTAAGTTGTTTTTTTGTTTCATCTTTTTAATCATTCATACTTTGGTGAATAAGGTGTATACATTGGTTAGCTAGATTTAGATATAGGTTCTAGAATTGTTGAAAGTGTGAAGTGGTACTAGAAGTGAAGAAAAAGAAGAGCATAGAATTAGTGATAGGAGATATAAAAAGTAGTAGCATATTGAAGTAGTGGTTAGTAGTGAAGAAGTTGAAGCCTTTAAGTTGTGAAGACATAGAAGACTAGGAGGTGTGAAGACATAGAAGCTTTGAAGCATAGAAGATATAGAAGCTTTTAAAGTAGAAGAATCATTGTAGTGGTATATAGATAAAGGCCCTTAAGTAGAGAGATAGAAGTATTGAAGTTGTGAAGACTTAGAAGCCTAGAAGTTGTGAAGTAGCAAAACCCTTGAAGAAGTGAATAGATTGAAGTTGTGAAGGCGTGAAGAATCAAGAGTTGTGAAGAAGTGTATAAGGCGTGAAAAGGGTGTGAAGAAGTTGTGGTGTGATTGTAGTTGTGAGATTGGTTCTAGCTACTATTATAACTCGACATTTAGCTTTGTGTCGTTAAATTGGTGTAAGCTAAGGTGTGTACGGTTTTCTCCGCCATAAGGGAGGTTATTGACTTAGTGAAGAAAACTCTCGAGCTCGGTGCTCGAGGAGTGGAGTAGGGCAAGGAAGGTGTCCTTGTAGCCGAACCACTATAAATCATTTGTCTTTCGGTTTGATCTTTCCATCTCTTACTCTTTGCTTACTTACTTATTTACATTTCATATATAGTTATAATTGCTTGTGTTGTGCATATATTGATTTCACATAAAGATCAAACTAGGTTCCATTCACAACATTAATTTTATAATAAACAAACCATAAGGATATATATATATATATATATATATATATATATATATATATATATATATATATATATATATAAGGGTGATTTATAAAATTATAAGTTCTACTCAATAATCTTAACAAGTAAGGTTCATACAATAATTGAGAACAAAACTTGTATCTATATTTTTGCATCAAAGATTTTGTATTTTGCGTCTATCCTTTAGAAGCAAACTTTTATAAAACGAAAAAGACGTAAAACTATTCAACCCCCCCCCCCCCCTTCTAGTTTTCCACAATTGGTATCAGAGCCAGGTTTAGCAAGATTTTTAAAATATATTGTATTTAAAACTTGTAACGATCTATGGAATTTGAAAAATATATAGAAGGGGAATTTACGCAACAACCACCATTATTTGAAAATGATCATTTTCTTGAATGGAAAAATAAATTTGAAAATTATGTGAAATCAATAGATCTTGATCTTTGGCATATCATTTCAATTGGTGATCTTCAACCAACTAAAATGGATTTTGAAAATCAATATAATCATCTTCAAACAAAGATAAAAAAAAATATATAAAATTTAAATTAGTGATTTACAAAACTCTACCAAGAGTTGAATATGAAAGAGTATTCTTTTGTAAAACAGCAAATGATATTTGGAAATGTCTTTTAAATTTTTACTAAGAGAAATGTAAAACCAAAGATGATAAACTTGATGTCGCATAAGAATTAGTCACTCTAGAAAATTTGATAGATAAATATTTAGTTGAAATAAACACAAGTACTACTAGTTCAAATGTGGTTATTGAAGGTATCAATAACGAAGAATACATGAGCCAAATCCGAAGAAAGAGTGTAAATAAATCATGGAGCGACAAAGACGAAGAAGATGATGAAAATATGGCTTGCGAAGATATTCAAACAAATGTAAATACAAGTATTGATGGCAAGGATTACATGCTCCAAGATCCAAGCGAAACTACATATAAAACATGGAGCGACATGGACGATGAAATTGATCATCGTATAGCATGTGAAGATTATACAATTACAAATAAGGTACAATCCGAAACCGAACATTTTTGCTATGATCAATTTATATTAGAATTTTCAAAATTGGAAAACAACTTCAAACATTTTTGCAACATAGACTCAAAAATTATTTTTAAAAATGAATCTTCAATATCCGTTGAAAATAACTTTGAAAAAGAAATAATTTTAGAAGATAAAATGTCTAGACTTGAAAGTAATATTGAAATTGATCTTGAATGTAAAAAATGTCAAGACTACAAACATGAAATTAAAATGGAAAATGAAAAGGCAAAAATATTAGCTAAATTAGAAAATAGTTCTAAATCTTTAAAATATCTACTTAATATTCAAAAGTCATTTTATGATAAAAACCGGTTTAGGATTCACTGCAAATGATCATTTAACAAATATATCAAGACAAATATAATTTGTAAAACCTAGTGGAGAAATTTAGAACTAATATTATTTGCATCCATTATTTATTACTCTAGTCAAGAAAGTCATTGTTTGTTAGTTAAAACAAACTATTGATGAATTCTTTTACTTCTCGACAACATCCTCATCATGTGCATTTAAATGCAATGGATGTCCCCAACTAACCATCTCGGACCCATGAGTATCTGGGTACCAAGCTCTTTTTCATATTTAGGTAGTAAATGAACAAAGAGACATATTTTTTAGGGACCGCTCACTTTTCTATCATACATATGAAGACTAGTGATTCATATTACTCGGATTCACATTCTACACACGATTTGCATATGACGTTGTTGCGGCCGTTTAAAGATTCGTTGTTATGATCTTCACTATTGGAGTGTTGATTGTATGATGTGTTCTTTACTACCTCAAGATGAAGGATTCAAGCGCAATTATTTTTTACTAACACGACTCATGATGATTGTTGTGATCGATTACGTGTTTCGGATCAAGCTACCTTGATCTTTATTGCGTTGGGATTATACCTTGCTACTTTAACATGCTTTGGGCAAACATTGAAGATGTCTACCAACATTCTCATGCCTACTCTTAAAGAAAAGCTGGACCTAAGGTAAGTTTTCTTTTCACAAACTTATTAATGTCACATTATATCAAATTATGCCATAATTAGTATATTAATATGATTAAATTTGTAGGTTGCCTGGTTCATATGCCATTAATATTACTAATATATGTATACATGAAATTAGTCTAGTTGATCCTCTTGATTTTGGGTCAATTGCCTATTTTCTTATTTATCATTGAATTTGGAAATCATCCATGATCACTAGTAGAATACTTATCATTTAGGATAAATGACCATTCTAGTTGCAAAAATAAATGTGCTATAATATAACTTATGATTAAGATAAGTTAATATTTTATACTATGAAGAAATTAGTGTATATATGTGTTGATCTTGCATCCTTAGATGTTTGGCTTTATCCTTCTTAATTATAGTGCATTAAGTTCATTAGTTTATATCATCATTTATCCATGTCTTTAGTTACCATAAAAGGTGATTATATGTGACATCGGGCTCAACCAATTCTCTTGAACACGATATTTTTTTTCCATTAGTAGTGATTTTTGCTTTCAAAAATAAAATATCATGTATAAAACCTCACATTTTGAAAAATAATCTTTCAAATAACTATTTAATCTTTCTTCAAACAGCATATTTGACTACAAGCTATCACAATTTTGTTTTAATCAAAATCAAGATTGGGAAAATTTTCTTATCTAATTTGTCAACATCTCATGAAGCAAAACCCAATCTATTTTACTCAAATACACACTTGAATTTATTTCAAAACATTGTTGAATAAAGATAAAAACGTTTTCTTAAAACTATCAATGATTATTTCACATTTGTCCTATACTTCTATGAATATGACATTCACAATAAGACCAAATCATTTCATGAGAATCATGGTTTGCCTATATGGATCTTGCTTGTAACAAGTCTTGAAGTCCATATAATCATAACTTCCCATTTGTTACTAATCATTATGTTTGAGCTAGCCCACTTATCATCATTTTCATATAGTTGAATATATGATTAGCATGTTTTATTGCTTCCATGGTTATATGACTTGTTTGGCCAAATAAGTAGATTGCATGTAAATTAAAAATTACTTGTCTACTAGATTTATTTAATAACATGCCCTATATATATATATATATATATATATATATATATATATATATATATATATATATATATATATATATATATATATATATATATATATATATATATATATATATATATATATATAGTATATCCTATATTGCCTCAAAGAGTTGAACTTACTTCAATCCAAACCTTAAAACACAACCTTTCTGAAAATTTTTTGCCAAAAATTCAATTCTGGCAATCTGGAATTCACCAGATAGGCGGCCCCCTTAATTATATAAGGCGGACCCCTTAATGATTAAGGGGACCGGCCTCTAATTAAGGGGACCGGCCATCTGATGGTCGGGGTTGCTGTTTTCTTTATCACTTTTTGACCCACTTCACCCTATATTTTCCAAAATTCACAAACATACTTTGTCCCATACTATCCATCAAAATTTACCTTCCTAAACCACATTTTTCCTACACTATAAATACCTTCTTTCCATCATAAATGTTCACACACCCAAACATGTCATCTCCCAACAACCAAAAACCCAAGGTTTCAAGAACCGCAAGGATCTCCGTCAAACCCGTTTGGAGGAGAAAACTTGACTCTTGTCAAAACTCAAGTGATGTTGTTCCAAGTCAACCAACAACTAAACCTCATACCTACTGATGAGGCGAAAAATGATCCGTTTTTAGGGGGTCATTTAAGCCCGAATCCGAATTTATTTGAACAAATATTGCCCTAAATCGTTCCTTTTGTGATTTTAGGTGTTTGGAGAGTGAATTCTGGAAAAGAGGCTATTTTGGACGTTTTTGGAGCATAAAGTGAAGAAAACAACAAAGTACCAAATCCAAGCTGGAATTACAAGGTGACGGCGTCAAGAACTTACTCTTGACGGCGTCAGAAAGGATGAATATTTTACCGAAGGTTGTGAAGGCGTCAGATGAAGAGATGACGGCGTCAAAATGACCAAGATTAATTTACCGAGGGTGGTGACGGCGTCACATAGGCCGTCACGATTGGATCTAGGGCGTCCGAGGAAGTATATGGCGGCGAGTTGACGGCGTCAGATTTTACTCTTGACGCCGTCAGGACGATTTTCCTATATATAGTTTTCTAGTTTTTTCATTAAAAAAGAGGAGAAGTTTTGGTGAAACCCTAAAGACGATTTTGGTGCCTCTTTTACAGGTTTTTCAAGGGTTCCAAACCCTTGAGACCTTGCATTGTAATTGAGATAAGTATACTCTTAATTCAATCAATATGTCTATGTGTTGGTTGTCTATCTTTTGTTCTTATCTTAATTCTACTATGCTAGGCTAAATTTCCTTTGTGTTTGCTTAGATCTAATGAAACCTAGATGTTGATTATGTGTTGATTACTTGTCTATTCTTGTTTTGAATGAATGATATTATATGTTAGGCTTAAGAAAACTGGCAGATCTCCAAATGGTAACATGCTTGAACGTCTTAAGAAACATGAACCGAGGCGTACTAGGTCTTTATTGGTTGTATTTAATGCATGAGCCACTGTTTACAATCCCTATAGTTGTGCTGGGTCATGGTGTAGGAGGAGATAAGAGCTCGTAGAGTTGGGGAGTTATGTATGCCACTCCACGAATGGTATTAAGGAATACAACCCGTCATTCATACAAGTGTAACAAGTAATTAACATGTAAAAGATATCTAGGGAGTAATGAAGTCTAAGTAAACACAATTTCTCCAACCACTGCTCACAACCTTAGTTTAATATTAGTTAATTTTATTTTCATTAGTTAATTAGTTATAAAGTAGTTTTTGGGTTAGTTGATTAGCAACTAATTCCGCCCACTCCTTCAAAACCCGAGATTTTACTTGCTTTCATAAAATATAAAAACACAAAAATAATCATCTTTCATCTCTAGAACTTTTAATTAGGTTTTCTAATCCTAGCGACACTATTCCTAAGCTGAACGATCAATCCCCCGGTACTTGTCACTATACTATACTACAACGATCAGGTACACTGCCTGGTGGGGGTTGTAAGCCTCGCGAGATCCCTCGAGAGGTAAAGCAAGGTGCGATTCCCACGCATCAAGTTTTTGGCGCCGCAGCCTGGGGAATAGTTATTGTCTAGGTTAGGATTTCTTTTTATTAGGTCTACTTGCTAGATTCCTTTCTAGTAAGATTTTTATTTTTATTTTTAGGTCTTCTTTAGTCTATCTTTTTCTTTGTGTGTTTGTTCGTAATTTCCATTGACTATTCCGTTCACCATTATGGAGTACGCGAATCCACCATACCACCGACCAAAAAGGCCATTCTACCCTGTTGACATCTCGAATTTCAAACAATATCAAGATGAACCCATATATGATGCATGGACTCGTTTTAAAATTTTACTTCGAAAATTCCCTCATCATAGTTTCTCTTTATCATCCCTAACCGAAACCTTTTACTATCGTGTCAGCCAATGTGACCAAATGCGCATCGATGATTTTGCCGATGGGGGCCCTAGGGAATTAAATGATGAAGAAGCGTGGGATACCATTGAAAACTGTGCCCAATATTATTATAGAGTAGACAACCCAACAAACAACATCACAAATCAATCAAAAACAAGTTTTATGGAGCAAACAGGAAGTTTGTTGGGGGATGAATATACTCATGTTGAGATACCTAGTTGGATGGCACCTAATATCATAGTACAAAACAAACATATAGGTAATCTAGGTACAATGGAGGATGAGGTGGATAATCCAAGCCCACAAAGTACCCCACAAGTCCTACCATCATTTGAGGCACATACACCGCCCGTGACTTACCCGGAAGAAGTAGAAGAGACTATAGGAACCCCAATTGAGGTAGAACCCTTGGACCAAGCACCACCAGAGGATATAGGTTTGAACACTTGTAGTGATAACCTTACTCCTAGTTCTAGGGAAGTTCCTAGTTTTGATGAACCGGAGCCTCAACCAAAACCATTACCTAATCTTTCATCCTTGGATGAAGATTTAGGAATTGAAATAGGTCCCGATCCACCCATCAAACCATGTAGTCCGGGTAGTTTTACGTTGAAGGTAGTAGACCCCAAGCCTTGTAGAGAAGAAGCCAACATAGGAGTGGACCATGACCTTACATACTTACATCACCCATTCATGATTGATCGTAAGAAACATTATGGGTTTAAACCGGGTTTATTAGGTCAAAATAGGTCCCCAACTAGGATTCTCTCGAAGTTGATAGAAAATGATCCCTTCTTAGGAGAAAACTTCAATTCACTCATTGACCAAAGTGAACTAGGTAAGGTTATGATGAAAGGAGCACACCCGTTTGAGCATATAATTCATCCACCACTCTTTTCTCACGAGGCATACTATTACCAAAATGGTGTGTATCGCTACTATCACCCACACTTAATCCTAAGTGTAGGGAAAACCTCCCCTATTTCCATTAAATAAGGGTAGAGTCAGGCTCGTGACTCGAACAAAAACAAGCGCTTCTTGGGAGGCAACCCATGTTTTGTGTGATTTTTATTTGTTTGATTGTTATTTGCTTCCGTATGCATGTTTTATTTTTATTGTTGGTTGATCATGTTTCTCTACTAAAAAAAATGGAAATACTTTATTATGTTGTTTAGCCTAGTCTTAACTTCAACCTAGAGGTATTTTTGCAAAAGATAAGTGTAAGGAGAAACCCCAAATATGTTTTTTAAGAAACAAACCGATCATGATTCTCCACAATATTTAATGAACATGTGTATTCGTATTGTTAGAGTCAAATGCTTGTATTGAGTCATAATGTAGTTTTGCAGGATTTTCCAGGAAGTAGGACAAAGTTTTTCCAGAAATTTTCCGGAAACTTAACATAAAGATTTCTACAGGTTCATTCTGACGGCGTCAGGCAATTGCTCTTGACGGCGTCAGGAGTCAAAAATCTGGAAATTTTACCGATTTTGTTTTTCTAACGGAGTCTTATAGTTTTTGTGAATTATTAAGTTTTATAATCTCCAGGAAATCTGCAAACTTCATTCCACAAGCATTATATCTTATTTTGTTTTCTAGGATTTAGTAACTTATATAGGATGCCGCCGATTTTACGCGAGGTTGCCTTGTCTACTTTTGTCAGGATTTACAGGTTATTTGAGACAAGAAGATGATTTATATTCTGGAAGGGAAGCTTTGATTGTTCGTTTTCTTGGAGGAAGATTTAACCTGGCCAACCTAAAATCCATACCGAGCGAATCAGGGGAGTATTTGAATTCATTCTCTTTACTTTTAACTTTTACATTCTTTACTTGAACATTGGGGACAATGTTCATCTTAAGTGTAAGGGGAGGGTAAAAAGATGATACCTTACATATGCACTTTCGCTTGAGTTTGTTTTGTTTGATAGTAGATGAGTAATAAAACTATGAGAAATACTTGTTAGTGCAATTTTAGCGCCAAATTTAAAATTTTTTACAACATTTAGGAGTGAAACTTTAGCCATAGCAAGCGTCTCATGGATAGGAGGTTGTATGACTAGCACATAACCGTATATTCAGAAAAATTTTCCACCCAAAAATGTGAGGTTCGCCTTTAGTTTTGATAGGAAAAGCATTTATTATTGGTGCTTATGAGTGTACCGGTAGCATTTAGATTCTAGAACTTGCGTTAGTGATGCATCCCGAGACCGCTAGTGAGACTACATTCGTGTAGTAGGATTTACTACATGATAAGAGGCATTAGGATCACCCTTGTGTTAAACCCGTATTACGATTACTTGACCATTTAAGTCATATTACTTGGCTAGTTAAGTCAACTAATTTTTCCCACACCCTTAGCGTTGTACTCATTTTTAGTACACGATACCCCTAGTACACCCCTCCGAGCCTATCTTTTCGTTTCTAACTTTAAGCATTTTACTTAAAGGAAGAATTTGTTACACCCCACTTAAATGTACACCCAAATCGCCTTAGCCTTCCGTGTATGCGCTCATTTTTAGTGCATTATTGTTATTTGTTAAACCCTAAGTTAACTTTCTAATTGATTACATGGTTGCTAAGTCGAGTCATATCCTTGTACATATTGTTTTGGGACGATTGGGACTCATGGGTAAGTACTTATTTTATGGAGTAATGGGGAAGAACAACACTTATTACCCCCATATGTACGTTAATCTTAAAAGTGCTCCAAGTGTTTTGATTTTCTTAATTCGAGTCATTAGAATAGTTTAATGTAAAGTATGTAAAGATTCAAGTGTAAGGGGAATGCTCAAACCCCTATGATGTATTATTTTGGATGGTAGGGTAAGAGTGTATGAAAAAAAAAAAAAAAAAAAAAAAAAAAAAAAAAAAAAAAAATCGGAAAAATCAAGAAAAAGAAAAAAAAAATAAAAAAAATAAAAAAAAAAATAATAAAAAAGAAAAAAAAAACATACGGACTACCATCCCGTTTTCATTCTATGTTCATTTTATGTTTTTAGTTATTTTTCATTTATTAGCTTAAGTCGAGTCTAGTCTTGGCTTAGCAACGCCATCTTGCACATGTAATTAACTAAGATTGTTAACTCGCCACCAGTAAAATCCCCTTTATCCAACAAAACCGTGTAATTCATATCCCTACACCTAACGTTATAACCCTTTAAAAGACCTCTTTGATAGTTTATCCTAGGTGCTTACGCCATGTGGTGGAGGTTTGATCCTTTCCCAAGCCTATGGTAATCTATTTTGCTATGACAGGTAGTGAGAGATATCTTCCATTTCCATAATGTTATATTACTTTATTACACCCGAGAGATGTGAGTATCTAAACACTATTTGTGAGGTGCTTGTGTATGACCTCCGTGCTTGTCTATTGGTCTTTAGTGGAACGATTATTTGTTGTAATTACTTTTATATTAGTGTTAAATGACCTCTAACTTGTCTTTTGAGTAGAATAAAAGCTCATTTGCTTGAGGACAAGCAAATCTCAAGTGTAAGGGTATATGATGAGGCGAAAAATGATCCGTTTTTAGGGGGTCATTTAAGCCCGAATCCGAATTTATTTGATCAAATATTGCCCTAAATCGTTCCTTTTGTGATTTTAGGTGTTTGGAGAGTGAATTCTGGAAAAGAGGCTATTTTGGACGTTTTTGGAGCATAAAGTGAAGAAAACAACAAAGTACCAAATCCAAGCTGGAATTACAAGGTGACGGCGTCAAGAACTTACTCTTGACGGCGTCAGAAAGGATGAATATTTTACCGAAGGTTGTGAAGGCGTCAGATGAAGAGATGACGGCGTCAAAATGACCAAGATTAATTTACCGAGGGTGGTGACGGCGTCACATAGGCCGTCACGATTGGATCTAGGGCGTCCGAGGAAGTATATGGCGGCGAGTTGACGGCGTCAGATTTTACTCTTGACGCCGTCAGGACGATTTTCCTATATATAGTTTTCTAGTTTTTTCATTAAAAAAGAGGAGAAGTTTTGGTGAAACCCTAAAGACGATTTTGGTGCCTCTTTTACAGGTTTTTCAAGGGTTCCAAACCCTTGAGACCTTGCATTGTAATTGAGATAAGTATACTCTTAATTCAATCAATATGTCTATGTGTTGGTTGTCTATCTTTTGTTCTTATCTTAATTCTACTATGCTAGGCTAAATTTCCTTTGTGTTTGCTTAGATCTAATGAAACCTAGATGTTGATTATGTGTTGATTACTTGTCTATTCTTGTTTTGAATGAATGATATTATATGTTAGGCTTAAGAAAACTGGCAGATCTCCAAATGGTAACATGCTTGAACGTCTTAAGAAACATGAACCGAGGCGTACTAGGTCTTTATTGGTTGTATTTAATGCATGAGCCACTGTTTACAATCCCTATAGTTGTGCTGGGTCATGGTGTAGGAGGAGATAAGAGCTCATAGAGTTGGGGAGTTATGTATGCCACTCCACGAATGGTATTAAGGAATACAACCCGTCATTCATACAAGTGTAACAAGTAATTAACATGTAAAAGATATCTAGGGAGTAATGAAGTCTAAGTAAACACAATTTCTCCAACCACTGCTCACAACCTTAGTTTAATATTAGTTAATTTTATTTTCATTAGTTAATTAGTTATAAAGTAGTTTTTGGGTTAGTTGATTAGCAACTAATTCCGCCCACTTCTTCAAAACCCGAGATTTTACTTGCTTTCATAAAATATAAAAACACAAAAATAATCATCTTTCATCTCTAGAACTTTTAATTAGGTTTTCTAATCCTAGCGACACTATTCCTAAGCTGAACGATCAATCCCCCGGTACTTGTCACTATACTATACTACAACGATCAGGTACACTGCCTGGTGGGGGTTGTAAGCCTCGCGAGATCCCTCGAGAGGTAAAGCAAGGTGCGATTCCCACGCATCACCTACACAAATGATCCATCTCACAACCTATCACACACTCTTGCCTTCATTAATACTCCTTCATATGATGAGCATGCGCAATCCCAAAACAACAATCCCAACCTCACTACTAATACTTCACATGTTGCTCATTCAACAAAAACACCATCCACTCATGAAGCATCTCTTCCACCCATATCATGCTTTCATGATTACCCAAGCTCAAACAAGTCTCCACCACCAAGAGTACCACCACCACATCCTACAACTTCACATGCCATTCCTATGTTGCACGTTCAAACCCTCACCCAAGACAACTATGTGGAAAACTAGAAGAGGGGTTGAATAGTTTACCGCTTTTTGATATCTTTTTAACTTGAATATTCTTCAAAAACTTTTACGTTTGCTTAAAGAAATAAACACAACGTTATATGTTTGATTCTTTAAAAAGCTTTTCATGTGAATCACAATTCTAATCTTTACTTATTTTATACTTTGAAAAGCTTTACTTTTGATGATCCTAACTTTGCTTGTTTGGTTCTTTGAAAAGCTTTACATTTGTTTAAAGACATATAAGCAACTTTACTTGTTTTAATTCTTTGAAAAGCTTTATATATGATTAACGATTCTAACTAAACAACAACATGTAATAGGCAAAGATAAAGAAAGAAACGATCAAACCACAACACGATTGTTTATCTTGGTTCGGCTACAAGGACTCTTTTTCCTTGCCCTACATCTACGCCCCGAGTTTCCAACTCGAGAGTTATAAGCACTAATCAACAAGCTCCTTTCACCGGCGAAGAAAACCTTTACAACGTCGCTTACACTTTTACCGACACTAAGCTAGATGTCGAGTTCTTTTACACGGGTACAACCACTCCCATCGTCGCTTACACTTTTACCAACACTAAGCTAGATGTCGAGTTCTTTACCAAGGGTACAACCACTCCCATTAGTTCTTTTACAAGGGTACAACAACTCCCAACACACTACGTATTTTGAGGCCTAAAATACTGACCATTCACTTCTACATACATGACACAAAATGAGGTATAAACTACCAAAGCTTATACATGACCAAGCTAACAAGACATACAACTTTAGAGTTGAAGCTTGTAACTTCTTGAATGAACTTGTGAAGTCCCTTGCTACATAAGAGAATCACACAAGTCAAATGTTACTGAGTTAGTTTAGAGAGTATGTAAAAATATGTCCTAAAGGGGTGACTCAAAACAAACAAATGGTTTGGTATTTATAGCAAACCATTCTGCAAGTCTGGCGGATACGACGGACCCCTCAGAAGGGTTCCGCCTGTGTATCCCCAGGGTACCGCCAGGGCTGCAGTTGGTTTTTGCAATAAATCTTCCAAACCAAACAAGGTCACATCACATTACTTCTAGTCAAACACAAGACTTGCAAGCAAGCATAAGGTTAGTCAAACACTCTTTCTTACCATAAATGTATATGGACAAAGCTTGCCCTAAATGTGATTTGACATTACTATTTTAAGAAATAAATGTGATGTGACAAGACACTTTCTAATTTAAGAAATAAAAACAATGTTTTGTTTAAAAGGAAATGTAAACTGATGAGGCGAAAAATGATCCGTTTTTAGGGGGTCATTTAAGCCCGAATCCGACTTTATTTGATCAAATATTGCCCTAAATCGTTCCTTTTGTGATTTTAGGTGTTTGAAGAGTGAATTCTGGAAAAGAAGCTATTTTGGACGTTTTTGGAGCATAAAAGTGAAGAAAACGGCTAAGTACCTAATTTGCATGCTGAAAATACAAGGTGACGGCGTCAAGACCAACATCTTGACGGCGTCAGACATGAAGAATTAAACTCCGAAGGTGGTGACGGCGTCAGAAGGACTCGTGACGGCGTCAAAGTGGCAAAATTAATATACCGTGGGTGGTGACGGCGTCACATAGGCCGTCATAAGTGGATCAAGGCCGTCCGAGGAAGTATATGGCGGCGAGGTGACGGCGTCAGAAGTTACTCTTGACGCCGTCAGACTGTTTTTCCTATATATAGTTTTCTAGTTTTTTCATTAAACCAGAGAGAAGTTTTGGTGAAACCCTAAAGACGATTTTGGTGCCTCTTTTACAGGTTTTTCAAGGGTTCCAAACCCTTGAGACCTTGCATTGTAATTGAGATAAGTGTACTTTCAATTCAATCAATATGTCTATGTGTTGGTTGTTTATATCTTGTTCTTGTCTCAATTCCATTATGCTAGGCTAGATCTCTCTTGTGTTTGCTTAGATCTAATGAAACCTAGATGTTGATTACTTGTCTATTCTTGTTTTGAATGAATGATTTATATGTTAGGCTTAAGAAAACTGGCAGATCTCCAAATCGTAACATGCTTGAACGTCTTAAGAAACATGAACCGAGGCGTACTAGGTCTTTATTGGTTGTATTTAATGCATGAGCCACTGTTTACAATCCCTATAGTTGTGTTGGGTCATGGTGTAGGAGGAGATAAGAGCTCATAGAGTTGGGGAGTTATGTATGCCACCCTACGAATGGTATTAAGGAATACAATCCGTCATTCATACAAGTGTAACAAGTAATTAACATGTAAAAGATATCTAGGGAGTAGTGAAGTCTAAGTAAACACAATTTCTCCAAATACTGCTCACAACCTTAGTATAATTTAGTTTAATTTCATTTTCATTATTTTAATAGCTTTGGGTTAGTTGAATAGCAACTAATTCCGCCCACTCCTTCAAAACCCGAGATTTTAATTGCTTTCATAAAATATAAAAATACAAAAATAATCATCTTTCACCTCTAGAACTATTAATTAGGTTTTCTAATCCTAGTGACACTATTCCTAAGCTGAACGATCAATCCCCCGGTACTTGTCACTATACTATACTACAACGATCAGGTACACTGCCTGGTGGGGGTTGTAAGCTTCTCGAGATCCCTCGAGAAGTAAAGCAAGGTGCGATTCCCACGCATCAAGTTTTTGGCGCCGCAGCCCGGGGAATAGTTATTGTCTAGGTTAGGATTTCTTTTTATTAGGTCTACTTGCTAGATTCCTTTCTAGTAAGATTTTTATTTTTATTTTTAGGTCTTCTTTAGTCTATCTTATTTCTTTGTGCCTTTGTTCGTAACTCTTTACCATCCGACATCATGGAAGGTGGTAACATCTTTGAACCCATCATCCCACCACAACAAAACCCACCATTAGAACCCCTTAGGCCCCGAACCTTAGGAGAGTATTCCCGACCTAGCCACCAAGGCTACCGAAACACCATTGAGCTCACCGGAGCCAATGTGACCCCCTTGCGATCCGACACCATCCGGTTGGAGCAAAGCGGATGTGCATTCCATGGACTTCGTTCCGAAGATCCAAACCAACACCTTAAGGACTTCCTCAAAATCGTAGATTCCATAGACCTAGGTGTTGAAACTAGAGAGACTACCCGTTTACGCCTATTCCAATTCTCTCTACGGGATCAAGCTAGTCAATGGCTTGAGCGTTTACCCGCGGGATCCATCACCACATGGGATGATCTCACCACTCGTTTCCTTGCTCAATTTTTCCCACCGGGGAGAACTACTAAACTTAGGAATGACATCTTGATGTTTCAACAACGTCAAAATGAATCTCTTTATGAAGCATGGACTCGTTTCAAGGACTTACTCCAAAAAGTCCCTCATCATGGCATAGATCTTTGGCTCCAAGTCCAAATCTTCTATGACCATATCGACATCTCCACGAGGCGAACCATTGACCAATCGGCCGGTGGTAAGCTACGTGATCTTAGTGCGAAACAATCATGGGAACTCATAGAAGATCTTGCTCTCTATGACAACGAAAGTTGGAATGATCCCCGTGATTTGAACAAAACGGTCAAGGCAATATCTTTGCCTTTGAATAATTCAAGCACTCCCGACCGTAGGATCATGGAACTTGAGGACCAAGTCAAGTTTCTCATGAAATCTTACGAAGCTCCGAAGCATTCAAGCCAAGTGAACAAAATCACTTCTTCATGCGAATTATGTAGTGGTCCCCATGACACTCGTGATTGTGTGGAACTCCCCGGAACAGCTTTTGCGGACTACGCATCCACGCGTACCGACGAAGCGGGAGATAAGTGGTACACTTTTAAGCCCGAGCCAAACACATACGGTGATTCATATAACCCCTCATGGAAAAATCACCCAAACCTTAGGTGGAAACAAAATCAACCAAATTCTTCCAATCCGCCTAATCGTTACCAATCAAACGGTCCCCCATCCAACCGTACCTTCAACAACAATCCTTCTAACAACTATGGTAGTACCAACAATCTCGAAATTTATGGCATCTCAAGAAGCTCGCATAGCTAGGTTTGAAACCGAATTCAACCAACAATAAACGGAGATGACCAACAAGATCGACAACTTGTTGAAAGCCCTCAACAACCAAACATTAGCCACACCTAGGAAGGACACTAGGGACACCAATAGTGGAATCCAAGTTAAGGACCCCTCATCATCCAAACATGTCCACTTTGTCAATGTTGTCACCATTAAGCCGATAGATAGGGAGATAGAGGAGAGTGACAAGGATGAAGTTAGAGTAGAAGCCAATAGTGAGGATGAGAGTAGGGAAGTTGAGGTTAAAAAGGATGAGAAATTGGAGGAGGTAGAACCTATAGAGGAATATTTTGATAAGTTGCCAACCAAGGAAGAACGGGAATACCATAAGGATTTATTCGATAGTCCCGAGACAACATATATCTTTGGCGATCCCCTGATAAAAATAGGAGACCCCTCTAACATTAACATCCCATGCAATATCGGGCACATGCATGTATGGAAAGCTTACATAGATCCTAGATCCCCCGTGAACATCATGTCTAGGACTTATTACAATTGGGTGATGAAGAAGCAACTCAATTTTAGGATGATGCCCGGTAAAAGTTGGATAAGTAATTTTGCAGGAAGAGTTAAGGGAGTACATGTGATTATAGGGAATCTCACCTATGAGATTGATTTTATGATAGTGGAAGACACGCGTCCGGTGATAGATGCTTGCCTAAGTTAAATAATATTTGGGAAACCATTTGTTGAGGCCACTAGGATGAGTTATGATCCGACGTTAGGGATAGTTAGGTTTAAGAAAGACAGTGATGAGGTTGCTTATCAAATGCCCTACAAGATTGAGCAATACCGCCTTCTCTCTAATTTCGAAAAGGAACGTAAGCAAGCGGCTTATTATAGGAATGATGAGGATAGACGTAGAGGAGTAGAGTATGTTAGAAATAGGATGCTTGGTTTCTACAAAGAATGCTTGCAACTAGGTCCGGAATACAAAACTGGTTTAGAAGACGACCTGGAGAGTGAAACCAATGATGAAGTCACGTAGTAACCCACGACTTTGAGTCTAGCTACAAGACTCGTAAATAAAGAAAAGCGCTTCTTGGGAGGCAACCCATGTTTTGTGTGATTTTTATTTTTTGTTTGATTGTTATCTGCTTCCGTATGCATGTTTTATTTTTATTGTTGGTTGATCATGTTTCTCTACTAAAATGTGGAAATACTTTATTATGTTGTTTAGCCTAGTCTTAACTTCAACCTAAAGGTATTTTTGCAAAAGATAAGTGTAAGGGGAAACCCCAAATATGTTTTCAAGAAACAACCCGATCATGATTCTCCACGATATTAAATGAACATGTATATTCGTATTTGTTAGAGTCAAATGCTTGTATTGAGTCATAATGAAGTTTTGCAGGATTTTCCAGGAAGTAGGACAAAGTTTTCCAGAAATTTTCCGGAAACTTAACATAAGAATTTCTGCAGGTCCATTCTGACGGCGTCAGGGTATTGCTCTTGACGGCGTCAGGAGTTAAAATCTGGAAATTTTACCGGTTTTGTTTTTTTTTTTCTAACGGAGTCTTATAGTTTTTGTGAATTATTAAGTTTTATAATCTCCAGGAAATCTGCAAACTTCATTCCACAAGCATTATATCTTACTTTGTTTTCTAGGATTTAGTAACTTATATAGGATGCCGCCGATTTTACGCGAGGTTGCCTTGTCTACTTTTGTCAGGATTTACAGGTTATTTGCGACAAGAAGATGATTTATATTCTGGAAGGGAAGCTTTGATTGTTCATTTTCTTGGAGGAAGATTTAACCTGGCCAACCTAAAATCCATACCGAGCGAATCAGGGGAGTATTTGATTTCATTCTCTTTACTTTTTAACTTTTACATTCTTTACTTGAACATTGGGGACAATGTTCATCTTAAGTGTAAGGGGAGGGTAAAAAGATGATACCTTACATATGCACTTTCGCTTGAGTTTGTTTTGTTTGATAGTAGATGAGTAATAAAACTATGAGAAATACTTGTTAGTGTAATTTTAGCGCCAAATTTAAAATTTTTTACAACATTTAGGAGTGAAACTTTAGCCATAGCAAGCGTCTCATGGATAGGAGGTTGTATGACTAGCACATAACCGTATATTCAGAAAAATTTTCCACCCAAAGTTGTAAGGTTCGCCTTTAGATTTGATAGGAAAAGCATTCATTATTAGTGCTTATGAGTGTACCGGTAGCATTTAGATTCTAGAACTTGCGTTAGTGATGCATCCCGAGACCGCTAGTGAGACTACATTCGTGTGGTAGGATTTACTACATGATAAGAGGCATTAAGATCACCCTTGTGTTAAACCCGTATTATAATTACTTGACCATTTAAGTCATATTACTTGGCTAGTTAAGTCAACTAATTTTTCCCACACCCTTAGCGTTGTACTAATTTTTAGTACACGAAACCCCTAGTACACCCCTCCGAGCCTATATTTTCGTTTCTAACTTTAAGCATCTTACTTAAAGGAAGAATTTGTTACACCCCACTTAAATGTACACCCAAATCGCCTTAGCCTTCCGTGTATGCGCTCATTTTTAGTGCATTATTGTTATTTGTTAAACCCTAAGTTAACTTTCTAATTGATTACATGGTTGCTAAGTCGAGTCATATCCTTGTACATATTGTTTTGGGACGATTGGGACTCATGGGTAAGTACTTATTTTATGGAGTAATGGGGAAGAACATCACTTATTACCCCCATATGTACGTTAATCTTAAAAGTGCTCCAAGTGTTTTGATTTTCTTAATTCGAGTCATTAGATTAGTTAAATGTAAAGTATGTAAAGATTCAAGTGTAAGGGGAATGCTCAAACCCCTATGATGTATTATTTTGGATGGTAGGGTAAGAGTGTATGCAAAAAAAAAAAAAAAAAAAAAAAAAAAAAAAAAAAAAAAAAATAGAAAAAGAAAGACAAGAGAGAAAGAAAAAAAAATAGAAAAAGAGAAAAAACATACGGACTACCATCCCGTTTTTATTCTATGTTTATTTTATATTTTTGTTATTTTTCATTTATTAGCTTAAGTCGAGTCTAGTCTTGGCTTAGCAACGTCATCTTGTACATGTAATTAACCGAGATTGTTAACTCGCCACCAGTAAAACTCCCTTTATCCAACAAAACCGTGTAATTCATATCCCTACACCTAACGTTATAACCCTTTAAAAGACCTCTTTGATAGTTTATCCTAGGTGCTTACGCCATGTGGTGGAGGTTTGATCCTTTCCCAAGCCTATGGTAATCTATTTTGCTATGACAGGTAGTGAGAGATATCTTCCATTTCCATAATGTTATATTACTTTATTACACCCGAGAGATGTGAGTATCTAAACACTATTTGTGAGGTGCTTGTGTATGACCTCCGTGCTTGTCTATTGGTCTTTAGTGGAATGATTATTTGTTGTAATTACTTTTATATTAGTGTTAAATGACCCCTAACTTGTCTTTTGAGTAGAATAAAAGCTCATTTGCTTGAGGACAAGCAAATCTCAAGTGTAAGGGTATATGATGAGGCGAAAAATGATCCGTTTTTAGGGGGTCATTTAAGCCCGAATCCGACTTTATTTGATCAAATATTGCCCTAAATTGTTCCTTTTGTGATTTTAGGTGTTTGAAGAGTGAATTCTGGAAAAGAAGCTATTTTGGACGTTTTTGGAGCATAAAAGTGAAGAAAACGGCTAAGTACCTAATTTGCATGCTGAAAATACAAGGTGACGGCGTCAAGACCAACATCTTGACGGCGTCAGACATGAAGAATTAAACTCCGAAGGTGGTGACGGCGTCAGAAGGACTCGTGACGGCGTCAAAGTGGCAAAATTAATATACCGTGGGTGGTGACGGCGTCACATAGGCCGTCATAAGTGGATCAAGGCCGTCCGAGGAAGTATATGGCGGCGAGGTGACGGCGTCAGAAGTTACTCTTGACGCCGTCAGACTGTTTTTCCTATATATAGTTTTCTAGTTTTTTCATTAAACCAGAGAGAAGTTTTGGTGAAACCCTAAAGACGATTTTGGTGCCTCTTTTACAGGTTTTTCAAGGGTTCCAAACCCTTGAGACCTTGCATTGTAATTGAGATAAGTGTACTTTCAATTCAATCAATTTGTCTATGTGTTGGTTGTTTATATCTTGTTCTTGTCTCAATTCCATTATGCTAGGCTAGATCTCTCTTGTGTTTGCTTAGATCTAATGAAACCTAGATGTTGATTATATGTTGATTACTTGTCTATTCTTATTTTGAATGAATGATTTATATGTTAGGCTTAAGAAAACTGGCAGATCTCCAAATGGTAACATGCTTGAACGTCTTAAGAAACATGAACCGAGGCGTACTAGGTCTTTATTGGTTGTATTTAATGCATGAGCCACTGTTTACAATCCCTATAGTTGTGCTGGGTCATGGTGTAGGAGGAGATAAGAGCTCATAGAGTTGGGGAGTTATGTATGCCACCCCACGAATGGTATTAAGGAATACAATCCGTCATTCATACAAGTGTAACAAGTAATTAACATGTAAAAGATATCTAGGGAGTAGTGAAGTCTAAGTAAACACAATTTCTCCAAATACTGCTCACAACCTTAGTATAATTTAGTTTAATTTCATTTTCATTATTTTAATAGCTTTGGGTTAGTTGAATAGCAACTAATTCCGCCCACTCCTTCAAAACCCGAGATTTTAATTGCTTTCATAAAATATAAAAATACAAAAATAATCATCTTTCACCTCTAGAACTATTAATTAGGTTTTCTAATCCTAGCGACACTATTCCTAAGCTGAACGATCAATCCCCCGATACTTGTCACTATACTATACTACAACGATCAGGTACACTGCCTGGTGGGGGTTGTAAGCTTCTCGAGATCCCTCGAGAGGTAAAGCAAGGTGCGATTCCCACGCATCATAAACTTTAGTTAAACAAGACTTAAACACTTAAAGTGATGATTTACTTATAGCTAAACTTCATACTTTGTCATTAACAAAACTTAGCAAAGATCGTAAAATATAAATAACGTTTTTTGGCGATATTTGTATTAACAATCTACCCCTTTTTGTTGATGACAAAACATAAACTTTATTTATAAGTAAGTCACTAGTTTTAGTGTTAAGTCTTATAAACTTAGTATAAAAACTTGTTTTTGCAAGGATGAGGTGATAAGCACAAGTTTATATAAATTCTCCCCCTTTTTGTCGAAACAAAAAGAAGAGAAGCGAAGCGGAAGTAAGCACTTGCTCCCCCTTGGACGATACTCCCCCTAAATGGAGTGCCAAGAGAGGAGACATGGATTTTGAACCTACAAGAAAAAAGGTTAGTTGTCGCTCAAGATAAGTCATGAAAGCATTTTGATGTTTAAAACACAACTAAGAGTTGTGAAGTGGAATAATACACCACTCATGCTCCCCCTTGAATATTACTCCTCTAAATGGAGTATCAAGGAAGAAAACATGGATAATGATCTTACAAAAAGAAAGGTTAGTTTCAAAAACACAAGATATATGTATGCTACCATAGCAAGGTATAGTTCACTTATTATACCTAAATGGTCAACAAACAATGAAAACCTTGTAGTAGAATGAAATTCATTTCATGTAAAATTTTGACTCTTAATATAACAACCTAAAATTTGGACTCACATTTTATTACGTATTTCGAAATACTAACCTAAGTTACGTTAAAAATCTCTACATATATTTTTATTGTGATCCTACAAGTTTTATGTGAAATTTAAAATCAATATTGCCTTTGAAAAATGCAAGTATTACACGTTTATATGAAAATTTATTATAAATTAAATTAGGAACATATCACATGTTAAGAGGTCCTAATTTGAAACCGAACATGTATATTTTCCGTTTACTTCACACGTTGGGACTTAAGATAGGAACATACAAGAATCATTTTAAATGAGTAAAAGATATGCTTCCTGATTTCTCGCCAAAGTTAGTCGGTTATCCTTTTATTTTGCTATCTCTCATAATTGATAAATCGTATATCTCCCATTTCCTTCCCATTCTTCATACCGTATCTTCACATTCAAAATCTCGCACACACAAAACCCTAGATAACAAAATAAATGACGGCATGTTATTTTTCCTTCTCTAATTCGATCATAAAGAGGAGTATACAAGGCTCAAGAAAGGTGTTGATTCATGAATATATTGGTACGAAGGTAGGGGTTCGATCGTGCTCATTTTAATTCAGAAGTGGTGGTGATCGTGAGAATAATTGGTTCGAAAAAGATTGGTTGTCCTGGTGTCGACCTCGTGTGGGCTAACATCAAATCTGGTCCTTGCTTCTTCGTGTGTCGCATCGAGGGTAAGTGTACGAAGCCTTGTTCGATATCCTTCTTGTTGTTTCTTTTCAACCATATGTTTAGCTTCTTATTCGACTATTGGTGTGTGTCTAATCGAAAATAAATGTCACATAAAATGATAAAAGCAAAGCATGCTAGTCGACATATAACTTCGGGTGTGTATGATACGTATTTGACTCGACATGAGCATAGTTCCTTGTTAACTTCGTACGGATTTGAGTGTCACTGGAACCACTAGTGCATGCTTTTCGAATCGAACGTCGCATAAAATCATAAATGTTTGCATGAAATCAATATAAGAAACCACCAACTGTCATTCTAATCTAAAAGTGTATATGAAATGTAAGACCAGTATGCATGCATGGGTCGAGCACGTCATCTATTATTTGGGTTTTGTGTTGACGTATGCATTTGTGTGAAGTACATATAGAACTAATATTTAGTACATATGATCATATGCTTAATAATAAAATGAGAAGTATAGAAACATGTAGTACATATGAAACTTTAATTGTTGTAAAAAGGTAATAGTCATGCGTATTCATATATGTATGTCACGTGTATATGTGTGAACATGAAACGGTGTCGAGTTTATAACGAGTCATCTATGGTTTATTAGAATTTTGGGTCGTCGCGATTAAAACATTAATGTCGAGGCTATGATATAAATTTAATGGCGGGGTCTAAAATTATCGTTTTAATATAAGATTATAGTATAAACTTTAAAATAATTTTATTTGACGTTCTGAATATTTAATTTTGATAATTTACATGTTGACTCTAAACTTTATTAAATTGACATGATTAACCCCAAACTACTATATTGGTCATTATTAACCTTTAAGTTTATTTAATAGTCATCTATGACCCTAGAGTATAAATTACTAATTCAAGAAACTTATTAAATATGGAAAGTTACTATTTTCGAAAAGTTACTAAAAATGGAAAGCCGACAAAAATGAGCAATCTGATTTAGAATAAGTATTAATAATAAGCCGATCATTAATTCGTGTAGATTTGCTGAAGAAGGAGTGATTTAATATTCTTATATTATGGTTTCGTTGGCGGTTTAAGGTACAGATATTCTATCCTTTCTCAGTAAGGATTCCGATCTCATGACTATTTGATCATTGACTTTGATTCATTTACTATGATATGATTCGTTGATATGATCCGTTTGATATGATTCCTTGATATGACTCTGTTTGCTATCCATTCTGTTATGATGATCTGATTACTATCTCTTTGATATGAGATTCTGTTCTGTTACGCTCTGGGAGCTTTGTTATGATTATGGATAGCTTTGCTTTGTTTGTTCTGATATGTTCTGTTCTGATGCCCGAGTTTTTAGTCTACTCATGGAGGTACCATGGGCGTGTCATTGAGGCACCAATGGCATGACACTATCTGGGGCGGTGTGATTAGTCCCCGGCGTCCCCGTCTGTTTATGATATGATATGTGATCACTTGGCAACTTTGGATATATGTATGTGGGGGGCGTATGGATGCATCCTAGGTATGTTTGATATGATATGATATGATTTGATTTTGTGACTGGCTGTACGTGCCTTGTACCCCTTTCACGTCTGGTACATTGGAGCTAGCTACTCTATGTACGCCCTATGAATTGACGGATATATGATTATGTGATTAGACCTATTCGAGTGTCTCTGGTAGGTCGGCTCGTGGCTTTCCTTTATTTCTTTTGTCCATTCGAGTGTCTCTGGTGGACAAGCCTTTGTTGATACGTGCTCTTTGATTCTGGTTACTATATGATCCATATTTTCACTTGACTCTTCATACTCATTATTCATTTGACTTATGATATTTCTTCAGTTATCGTTGATCTCTTATGCATTTGACAGATGATATTCGTTTCAGCAGGAGCTTATGATTTCCTTTTCATATACTTATATACGTTTTGATTATCCATTTGTTTTGTTATATATCTGTTCACTGGGCTTTTTAAGCTCAGCCGCATTTCCTTTCCTGCGGCAGGTTTTAGGTTGGAAGCTGGGTTTGGGTGAAGAGTGCATAGGAGCTTTAGTGGACTACCCCATGGACTAGAAGCCCATTACATCTGGACTAGTTTGGACTTGGATTAGATTAGACTTTGTTTAGTTTGTATTTTCCTTTCTTTTATAGTTTTAGTATTTCTTTTGTACTTTTAGATTTTTCCCTTGTAACCTTTTGTTTTAAGTCTTCCGCTTGCGTTGTATGCTTTGATATGTCACCATACTGTAGCGCTCCGGACCCATGCCGGGTTGGGGTGTTACAATTATGGTATCAGAGCTAAGGCTGTGACTTGTAGTACCTAAGTTATGGCCTGTGAGTTTTGGACCCTTAGGTTTGCACCTTAGAAGCTTTAGGAATAACTTTGGAAGGTTTTGCCTTAAGTATTCTTCCCTTAAGAGCTTTATTATGACCAGTGAGGATTGGGTAGATTATATGATAAGACGTTGGTTAGTTATCTTGCTTCCGCATCACTCTGATTTGGCCTCTGCTTTTTGATAAGACCTTATAAGATCATTCGTTCCGGAGATTTAGAAGATTTATCAGGATTCGCAACATAGGTTAGAATGCTTTAAGACCTCGTAGTTATGCCTTATAGGTTTCACTTCCTGAAGTTATCACTCTCTCTTTTGAACTTCGATCCTTGATTTGTTATCATTCGTTTAGATGCCTTTTGTTCGTTCAGAGATTCGCGTATGTATCCTACGTGTTCGACACATTCTATGACTTCTCCCTGCTTTTCATCCTTTCTTCATTGTTGATTTTTTTACCTTACCTATTCCACCCCTGTAAACATTTTGCGATTTTTCATCGTGTATATTCGATTGTCCGATACATTCTGGAGATATTTGGAGACGATTTTGTTATGCTAATCTGTTTACATTGGAGATGTTCGATTCGATGTTATTCTGGATTTTGATTTGTTGCCTGAGTATTATGATGATGACGACTTTCATCTTTTTTTTTTTTGTTTTGTCACCTTTGACATTCTGTGAAGTTCATATTCTACACCATGATTCTTAACCTGATAATCGTTTGTGACCACCTTCTTCTAAAACTCGTGCGTTGATTTCCCCACTGCTGTGAAGATACTTCTTTGATGAAACTCGCCTCGAGAGTTATTTGATTTATTTGAAACGTTCGTTGTGTATCCTTGTGTGTTTTTGTTTTATTCATGGAGGAGAATGATGATGGTATTTATTGTTGGAAGCTGAATCATGTCTTATTTTGTGAAAGGTTCGAGACATTCTTAGTATTTCCCATCGTATTTGTGTGTGTAATGCCAATTGTATTGGTTACCATTCCGACTATTCCCATGGATTTGATAAATCGTGTCTTTCATGAATACTTAGACAAATTGTCATAGTTTGACATATTAGGGTGTTCAGAGACGAAAGAGAAACACGAGACTCATCTTCGTTTACGGTGTTGAATTTCTACGATGGAAGGAAGCAGTTGAAGTGAAGCACACGGATCTATCAACTCTATTCATCTTAGTTGTACTAATATGTATAGAGTCTTGAAGCTGGAGCTGGACGGGATGGTATGAAGACGGTGGTGACTACGTCAGAGATTTCCACGCAGAGGAGGAAGGACTACACAAGTAGAGTTATAGTGGAGAATCAACTAGGACGGCTTGCTTGGAGGATTGGCGAAGATTTCTTTCGACAGAAGATTATTCAAGCTACATGGCGCACCTGCAATGATAGTGGCAAAGAATCGCATTTTGTAGCACGTTTCCAGAAAAGGTATAGAAGAATTAGACGTCTTAACATTTGAGGAAGTTTTGGTACGCGAAGCGTTAGATCTTGGTTTCATTTTATTCGTACGATTATTCTACATATTCTGTTATGCCTTCTGATACGTTTTGATACTCTGATTTGTGATTCTGATCATCAGTACGAATTTATTATCCATCTCTTTATGAGACTCTTGATGCGTTTGATGATTCGATTTGTGCTCCTCTGACCTTAGCAAATTCCTTTGTTCGTTCAGATTTAGTAGGAGTGGATGAAGATTTATCACTTAGCACTATCTCCATTTTCGCGTTGTAGGAATTTGTGTTTCGTGTAGGATTCCAACTATCATCTATCATCTATCATCTATCATCTGTCATCTGCTACGTATTTGTTTCATATTCGCTTGATCAGATTTATTGTGATTTGTGTTTTGTGAAGAGCTTGGGGCTATCCTTGTTGTCAGGATCGAGTCATGAGAAAGTTTCTGTTTGTGAAGATTCTTTTGGAAGAACCTCTTCGAGTGTGAGGATATTTTGGACGATCTTTTGCGATTCGCTATGACTCCGTCTAACTTTTGCGACTTCAATTTCGCGGACGAAATTTTCTTTTTAGAAGGGAAGAATTATAACAACCTAAAATTTGGACTCACATTTTATTACGTATTTCGAAATACTAACCTAAGTTACGTTAAAAATCTCTACATATATTTTTATTGTGATCCTACAAGTTTTATGTGAAATTTAAAATCAATATTGCCTTTGAAAAATGCAAGTATTACACGTTTATATGAAAATTTATTATAAATTAAATTAGGAACATATCACATGTTAAGAGGTCCTAATTTGAAACCGAACATGTATATTTTCCGTTTACTTCACACGTTGGGACTTAAGATAGGAACATACAAGAATCATTTTAAATGAGTAAAAGATATGCTTCCTGATTTCTCGCCAAAGTTAGTCGGTTATCCTTTTATTTTGCTATCTCTCATAATTGATAAATCGTATATCTCCCATTTCCTTCCCATTCTTCATACCGTATCTTCACATTCAAAATCTCGCACACACAAAACCCTAGATAACAAAATAAATGACGGCATGTTATTTTTCCTTCTCTAATTCGATCATAAAGAGGAGTATACAAGGCTCAAGAAAGGTGTTGATTCATGAATATATTGGTACGAAGGTAGGGGTTCGATCGTGCTCATTTTAATTCAGAAGTGGTGGTGATCGTGAGAATAATTGGTTCGAAAAAGATTGGTTGTCCTGGTGTCGACCTCGTGTGGGCTAACATCAAATCTGGTCCTTGCTTCTTCGTGTGTCGCATCGAGGGTAAGTGTACGAAGCCTTGTTCGATATCCTTCTTGTTGTTTCTTTTCAACCATATGTTTAGCTTCTTATTCGACTATTGGTGTGTGTCTAATCGAAAATAAATGTCACATAAAATGATAAAAGCAAAGCATGCTAGTCGACATATAACTTCGGGTGTGTATGATACGTATTTGACTCGACATGAGCATAGTTCCTTGTTAACTTCGTACGGATTTGAGTGTCACTGGAACCACTAGTGCATGCTTTTCGAATCGAACGTCGCATAAAATCATAAATGTTTGCATGAAATCAATATAAGAAACCACCAACTGTCATTCTAATCTAAAAGTGTATATGAAATGTAAGACCAGTATGCATGCATGGGTCGAGCACGTCATCTATTATTTGGGTTTTGTGTTGACGTATGCATTTGTGTGAAGTACATATAGAACTAATATTTAGTACATATGATCATATGCTTAATAATAAAATGAGAAGTATAGAAACATGTAGTACATATGAAACTTTAATTGTTGTAAAAAGGTAATAGTCATGCGTATTCATATATGTATGTCACGTGTATATGTGTGAACATGAAACGGTGTCGAGTTTATAACGAGTCATCTATGGTTTATTAGAATTTTGGGTCGTCGCGATTAAAACATTAATGTCGAGGCTATGATATAAATTTAATGGCGGGGTCTAAAATTATCGTTTTAATATAAGATTATAGTATAAACTTTAAAATAATTTTATTTGACGTTCTGAATATTTAATTTTGATAATTTACATGTTGACTCTAAACTTTATTAAATTGACATGATTAACCCCAAACTACTATATTGGTCATTATTAACCTTTAAGTTTATTTAATAGTCATCTATGACCCTAGAGTATAAATTACTAATTCAAGAAACTTATTAAATATGGAAAGTTACTATTTTCGAAAAGTTACTAAAAATGGAAAGCCGACAAAAATGAGCAATCTGATTTAGAATAAGTATTAATAATAAGCCGATCATTAATTCGTGTAGATTTGCTGAAGAAGGAGTGATTTAATATTCTTATATTATGGTTTCGTTGGCGGTTTAAGGTACAGATATTCTATCCTTTCTCAGTAAGGATTCCGATCTCATGACTATTTGATCATTGACTTTGATTCATTTACTATGATATGATTCGTTGATATGATCCGTTTGATATGATTCCTTGATATGACTCTGTTTGCTATCCATTCTGTTATGATGATCTGATTACTATCTCTTTGATATGAGATTCTGTTCTGTTACGCTCTGGGAGCTTTGTTATGATTATGGATAGCTTTGCTTTGTTTGTTCTGATATGTTCTGTTCTGATGCCCGAGTTTTTAGTCTACTCATGGAGGTACCATGGGCGTGTCATTGAGGCACCAATGGCATGACACTATCTGGGGCGGTGTGATTAGTCCCCGGCGTCCCCGTCTGTTTATGATATGATATGTGATCACTTGGCAACTTTGGATATATGTATGTGGGGGGCGTATGGATGCATCCTAGGTATGTTTGATATGATATGATATGATTTGATTTTGTGACTGGCTGTACGTGCCTTGTACCCCTTTCACGTCTGGTACATTGGAGCTAGCTACTCTATGTACGCCCTATGAATTGACGGATATATGATTATGTGATTAGACCTATTCGAGTGTCTCTGGTAGGTCGGCTCGTGGCTTTCCTTTATTTCTTTTGTCCATTCGAGTGTCTCTGGTGGACAAGCCTTTGTTGATACGTGCTCTTTGATTCTGGTTACTATATGATCCATATTTTCACTTGACTCTTCATACTCATTATTCATTTGACTTATGATATTTCTTCAGTTATCGTTGATCTCTTATGCATTTGACAGATGATATTCGTTTCAGCAGGAGCTTATGATTTCCTTTTCATATACTTATATACGTTTTGATTATCCATTTGTTTTGTTATATATCTGTTCACTGGGCTTTTTAAGCTCAGCCGCATTTCCTTTCCTGCGGCAGGTTTTAGGTTGGAAGCTGGGTTTGGGTGAAGAGTGCATAGGAGCTTTAGTGGACTACCCCATGGACTAGAAGCCCATTACATCTGGACTAGTTTGGACTTGGATTAGATTAGACTTTGTTTAGTTTGTATTTTCCTTTCTTTTATAGTTTTAGTATTTCTTTTGTACTTTTAGATTTTTCCCTTGTAACCTTTTGTTTTAAGTCTTCCGCTTGCGTTGTATGCTTTGATATGTCACCATACTGTAGCGCTCCGGACCCATGCCGGGTTGGGGTGTTACACTTAAAGAGGTCAAAGACAAGAAATTTGGATGACACCATCCTACTTCAAAAAAAATAAAGAAAAACTAAGAATCATAAAAAGCTACAAGGAAATCATCATTTTCCTTAATGAGAAACATTTTCCAAAATCAAGGCTAAGGTTGTTTAAGGATGAAAATGTGGGTTGGAGGGTTGTAGCGGGCTTTATTTTGAAGGTTGAAGGGATGACACGGTTTTGGTTTGTTGGTTTAAATGGGAAACATTTTCCAAAAGAAACGGTTTTGTTTCATTTTGGAGACTCTAGGGTTGAGGTGTGTGAGACAAGGATTGTAGAAGATCCAAAATGTGGTTTAGTATAAACCTCATTTCTTCGGATAGCTCACGAATTTCCCTTCGACACCCTTCACTAATGTGAGCGGTTCTTTCGCAATGATTGCAATCATGGCGGGGAAAGTTTGGTGGAAGAGTGGTTTGATATGTTGATGTTGGTGGTGGATGGTTTGAACTTGAAGGAGCAAAGGTGGTTGGTTGAGTAGTGTTTTTGCTTCCTTTATTTGTTGATTGAAGTGTTGTTTGTAAAACCATAATATGGTTAATTTGAGACTCAACCGTACGTTTGAAGGCATGAAGGTGGTTTAAATGAGTGTCAATCTCATTATTAAGGTTTGTAGGTTTTTCCCATATGGATGCTTCTATTTTCTTATAAGAAGAAAGTAGAGATTCAAATTGTTGGGAAGGTTCTTGTGGTAATGGTTGTTGTTGTTGTTGTGGTTGTTGATTTTGAACAAAATGGCGGAAGCTCGGTTCGCCGGAAGGATTGCCATGAAGGTCTTTGTAAATTGGGTGAAACACAAATGATTGTGAGTGGGTATGACCTTGATCATTTGAAAAAATAGATGGTCTAGCATAATGGTAAGCCAACCGTTCTACTAATGATGGTTGATGGGGTTCATCATCTAGTTGCTTACTAGGTTGTTGTTGGGTTTCCATTTGAGCAATGGTGTCAAAGAGTGACAAGGATGGTGGACTTGATGATTTGGGTGATAGGTCTTCTAATGTTTCCAAATAGGGTAGTGGTGATGTTGGAGGTGTATGGAAAAGTTCCATTGGTGTAGGTGTTGGTGATTGAGGTGATGGAGTTTTTGATGGTTGAGCTTGTTGAGAAGGTGATGATGAATCACTTGAAGGTCTAGTTGTTGGAGGAATGGTGGCCATGTTTGTGTAGCAATGTGTTGGAGAGGGTGTTGGAGTATCAAGATTAAGCAATTCTTGAAAGGTAATTACATTGGTATTACAATGTGTTGGGGATTGTGTTGAGGTAGTGAGGTTAAGGAAATCTTAGATAGGTGAAGAAATGTTAAGCGAAGCGTCACTTGAAGAAGATGAGCTTGACTTGACGGTTTTGTTGAAGTAACAAGGTTTAACACTAATTCTAGTGGTTTTTGAGAAGGATTTTGATGACTCGGATGATGTGTTAGATTTAGTCATTTCAAAGGTGTGGTTTTGATGTTTTGAGAGAAGAAGTTTTAATTGTGATGGTGTGATTTGAATTGTTGCAAAACTTTCAAATTTATAGGATAAAGGAGATGTTGAAATGGGTGTTTGGATTTGATGTTCTACCATTCAAAGATTGAGGTTTCAAATGATTTACAAAGTTTTCATGAATATGTCAAATCAATGGATGTCAATCCAATGGAATAAGGTGGAGTGAAAGACCAACATATGCACTCAATGCTTTGTGATCATGGGATGTGACTTGGTTGAAAATGTTTCAATGGTTTGAAGGATCCTTTAAAAGGGTTCCTTGGGTTAGTTATGTTTGAATTTGAATTTTTTGAGGGAAGTGGCTTCCTAATTGTTTTAATGAGTGAGAGTTGTTCTAATATGGTTATTGGAGTTAATGGAAGATGTTTCTCACTTAGGATAATGGTTTGACACTTTACAAGTTTTGGACTTGAGAAAAATGAAAAAAAAAATTCTGCAGGTGTCTGGCGGAACCCTCACAATACACAGGCGGAACCCTGTTTTGGGTTCCGTCTGGTCCGTTGGGCCAATTCTGGGTTACCCAGAAATTACACTGGCGGAACCCAATTTTGGGTACCGCTAGATCCGCCAGTGCTGAAAAAATTGGCAGTCCGCGATTTTGACCTGCGAGACGATTTTCAAATTTTTCGAAAACTCCTAAAATCAAAAACATATTGTATATCTAGTTAGGCAATGTAAAAATTGAACATGTAAACACACATATCATAGGACTTTGACCTTAAGATCGAGAATTTCACTATACTTAGTGAAAATTGCTATAAGCATAAAAAGTTGACAAACACCTCAAACATTGTCATTATGCATAAAAGCTCATACAAACATAATCTGACAAACGTAA
Organism: Artemisia argyi; assembly: GCA_030686995.1. NCBI lineage: Eukaryota > Viridiplantae > Streptophyta > Magnoliopsida > Asterales > Asteraceae > Artemisia > Artemisia argyi. Next base: position 231,612,433 of record CM060709.1, on the reverse strand, counting down.
TAAAACATGAACATGAAAAGCAAACAAATTACGTAGTTTAACACATAAATGGTTCTTAAAGCATTTATAAGCCAAACACTCCTTAATCTTATCACAACCAGTCTATCTTCTTATTGAGCTTGTTTAGGTACCTTCCAAAGCATTTGAACATTCCTTTGGTTTGCTTGAGCTCTTCGGATGCATTGTCAATGGCGGGGAGTGCTTGAAGGTATTCTAAAGGAGGTAACTTAGAGTTAGGAAGTTTATCGTCCTCGCTCATGCCAGATGATGATGGTGTAGGTGATCGAGTACGTTTGCCCTTACCTTTGAAAACTCGTTTATCACTTAAAGGAATGAAGATGTGAGGAACGAGATAATAGTCAAGGCGCATTCCATTATCGTTAGGAGAAATGGGTGAGATTGCTCTAAAGAGGCGGGTAAGAAGCATTCCATAGGGAAGAGCGGTTGTTCCAACTAAGGGTATGTCGGCCATTCTTTTGGCTAGGTAGTAGGCTAAGTTGAAGGGTTGACCGGTGGAAATGCTATAGAGCATGTAGCAAAGGCATGTGTTGATATGATCTCTATTTCCTATGGTACTTATGACGTTAGCTCTAAGAATTTCTTCCCACTTCTTAAATTGTGGTTTAAGCTCATTGAGCTCCATACCAAAAGGATCCTTATCTACAATATTCCCCGAACGATTCACCCTAGTGGTAGAGGTTCTATCAAAGAGATGTTCCTTAATAGTTTCCTTACTAGCAAGAGGTGTGTCGTATGGATAAAAACGCTCAATAGAATCAAGACTTGTAATGGGCCACTTATCCGTCTAGAGGCAAGTTCCCTCATTTGGGACACCAAGAATGATAGCTAAGTCTTTTAAATCTATGTCATGTGGTATTTGATTGGTTGTGAAGTTTAATGATATCTTACCAACAACACTTGTGGAAAGGTTTACTGTTGCATAGAATTCTAAGATGAACCTAGGACAAATTGGCTCATCTATATCAAGGAGACAATCAAAGTTGATTGCGGCAAAGTTTTGACGAATGGATGTTCCTTCTAGAAAGGATGGATCAATGGTTCTACCTTCGTGAACATAGCGTTTTTCTAGTGCCTTAAAGGTTTCTACTTGAACGGGGTTGAGACCTTTGGTCCTATGGTGTTTGGGCATGTACTTAAGGGTTTCCTTGTGATCGGATTTATTTGCCGGAGGCATGTTGATTCCTAGAAAACACAAAATTATATGTTAATGACTTTTAACAATGTGGATGTTCTAATGTGTTCCTATATGCAAACAATGTGGAGACTTGGTTATCTTGACTCATTTTGATTCCCAAATTGTTTTGTTATGCAAATTTTGTTACCCGAAGATACATATTAGTTATGTATCCCCTTTAGCATTCAAGAGATAGTATGCAAGTGATGTTTTAATGATGTTTTTCATTTGTTTTAACAATGTGGTGATGAATCATGTTCTAGTCTTGGATGCGATTTTTGAAAGACAATGCACTTGGTGCGTTTGGCAAATCAAAGTAACAACAAAAAGGATACAATTCTTAACTAATGAAAGACATAATTGACTAGCCACCAAGTTTTTCATGAATCAAGAAGTTTTATGCATAAACCCTAGGATTCTAGTTAATGATTGTAAACAAGAATGTTATACTTGAATCAAAAATGCAATTGTGATTAGAACACTTACAAAATTAGTTGGATTTGAAGAGATTTGATTGAAAGCCCTAAATTTCGTATGCTTATGTGTTTTTGAGAGGGTGATGGCTGTTTGAAAGTGAATGATCAAGTTAAGAGGGTGTTTGGTTTTGAAATTAAAAATAAAACAATCTGTGGCTTTGGCGGACCAGGCGGAACCAAAAAATGGGTTCCGCCCGTATGGTCTGAGGGTACTATGGGTGCTGCAGGGAAAAATTCAAAAGATATTGTCTTGATTTTTATGGTTTTATCCTAATATTCAAAATTAAGGTTTTAGGTCTTATGAGTCCTTGACTAAGCCTAGGGATGATGAATGCTTCTCATTCAAGAGGTTTTGTGAAAACGTTGATAGAATGGTTAACGAATACGACTTTCTTAGTTAAGATGTTCCTCAATGAACAATTTTACCAAGACGATGATGATGGATCACAATATGTTAATTAAGAACATAATGGATTGAATTGTCGCTGAAGTCGATGCTTCCTTTGTTGAAGGGATAACAATGTTGATGAGATGAATTTCGTTGTTGACGTGAGTTAGCTTGTTCAAGTGGAGATTGTTGATGTGCTTCTTCATCCGAAACTAATTTGAGAACCTTACGTCTTTTGGAGAATCATTGGATAAGTAAGTATAAAAGTGCAAGTACCACTTGTGCTTTTCTTATCAACTTATTACCGACATAATTCCATTTAGCATACACTATGGTTTCTACTCCCGTTCTTTTGGGATACCATAAACCTAGTTGTGTAGTACCTTATGATGTATCCAAACACGCTCAACTATATAGTTGTTTAAGGATCTTCTTAAACACGAGCACATAGACAAATGCTAAACATAATGTTGGATCTAATTGTTATGAGAACAAGTAGTCTTCCGAACATTTCTCTACGTTTAATTTTACCTACGGATTTACTAATCTCATTCTTGATAAGTCATCAATATCTTAACCATTGAGAACAAGAGAGTAACTAAGAATGTCTTTAAGTTAAAATCCCTTGCTTTTGGAGTTTGCTTTTATTATCAAAACGACTTTCAAATATTGACACTTATAATCACATGATTACTTTTAAACATATATTTTGTTTCATTAGTTGTTTTACTCTAAATTCCAAAAATTGTTTTTGTTGAATTTGTTTAGACACAACTATGACCTATAAATCAAGTTTTATAACTTATGTCAATTTTGCTTGATTCAATGTTTGACTCAAGGTGAGAAGATGTTATTTTGTATTTTTATTCTTAATGTTTTACACAACATACTTGTCTTGCCATCATTGGACTTTCGACTAAGTCGTCATCAACCAAAGATGATATCTTAGAAGGAAGAGATTACTCGTTAAATGTTATATTCAACGACTTCTCGACTCTTATGGTTTTCTTACTTAAGAAACTATGAACTCTACTTGTTTTGAAAAGGTCCAAGAGGTACACCATCATGAGACTATGTGTCACATTTGATGTGTAAATCCTAGATGTTGAAAACTCATTTTATTTCACACATCCAAATGTATGCTTGTGTGATTAATTTCACCTTGTGTGTTTTATGTGAGATTATCATAAAAGAGTGATTAAAAAAATAAAAATAAAAAAAAATAAAAAAATTAAGACTCAAAGTATAGTATTAGAGAATGTTGTTTACCAAAAGTTTGTTTTGCAAGCATCACAAAAGTGTTAGACATTTTAACACTTAGGAAATTCTAAGTTAACTCACTTGTAAGCAAGAGTTGAGTGAGACTCACTCAAGAGTTTCTCGTGTTTATCTCTTGATGGTTAAAGAACCAAAACGCCTTATATCTCCTACTAGTACTAATGACGAAATTCCTTGTTGCATAGAATCTAATCTTAGTTATTACTAATAGCAGGTAAACACTTAAGAGTATTACAAATAACACATATTCCAACACATAAGAGATGCTATCAAAGTCGATCAAAGTCGAGTTGAAGTAATGCATACCTTTAAAATTGCATAGAGATGCTATCAAGAGGATAAACACTATGCGTAAAATCCTGGTTTGACGATACGCTTTGAAACTCAATTACTCATGTATCCAAGAAGGTTAGATAATCATATAAAAGCATAGAGAATGATAATCCTAATCCTTTTATCATGAGTTTCTATTAGAGATTGAATTATCTCTATATCTCTCTTCTAGGTTTGACAAATTTTACTTGTTTTGTTTTACTAGTTGATAGTGCTTTTGAGTTAAATCCTAATCCGGTTTTATCTTTAAACAACCTTTGACTCCTCAAAAATCTTTCAAGAGATTTTGAGCTTTCACCAAATTTAACTAATATTTTTCCTTTCTTATTTTGCTTTTTAATCTTATGTTTGTAATCTAGACACGATTTACATTCTAGATCAATTTCAACATTACTCTCAATTCTAGACATTTTATCTTCTAACAAGATTTCCTTTTCAAAGATATTCTTAAAAGATTTTGAAGACTCGTTCTTGAAGATAGTTTTTAGGTCCATGTTGCATAAACGTTTAGACTCATTTTCTAGTTTAGAAAACTCTAGGATAAATTTGTCGAAGCAAAAGTGTTTGGTTTCAAAATGTACCTTGCTTGATGTTTTATCTAGTAGAGAATCACAAACCGGATGGTTGGCTTCATCTTTATCCGTGTTATTCCATGAATCGCAAGCAAGTCCACTAAGAGCTCAACATGAGTAATCATCTTCACTTACACCTTCATTTAAAACATTTAAACTAGTAGCACATGTATTTATCTCAACTAAATGTCTATCTATTAATATTACTAAGACTTCTAATTCATATGTGAGATCAAATTGATCATCTTTGGCTTGACATATTTCTTGATGAAAGTTTAACATATTTTTCCAAATATTATTAGCCGTTTGACAAAAGTACATTCTTTCATATTTGGTACTAAAGCTTTATAAATCATTGTTTTAGCTTTAGTATTTTTATCAAGTTTAAGATAGTTATCTTGGTTTTCAAAAACTTGTTTTCTTTGATTTGAAATTACCAAAAGAAATAATATGCCAAAGATCTTGATCAATTGATTTCACATAGTTTTCTAAATTACTTTTCCATTCAAGTAAGTTTTCTTTTTCAAATAGCGGTGGGTTTTTAATAGGTTGCCCTTCTTTGAGATTTTCAAAATCCATGGATCGATCCAAGTTTTAAAATACATTCTATTTTAAAGATCTTGAGTAACGTAGCTCCTGATGCCAATTATGGAAAACTAGAAGGGGGTTGAATAGTTTACCGCTTTTTGATATCTTTTTAACTTGAATATTCTTCAAAAACTTTTACGTTTGCTTAAAGAAATAAACACAACGTTATATGTTTGATTCTTTAAAAAGCTTTTCATGTGAATCACAACTCTAATCTTTACTTATTTTATACTTTGAAAAGCTTTACTTTTGATGATCCTAACTTTGCTTGTTTGGTTCTTTGAAAAGCTTTACATTTGTTTAAAGATATATAAGCAACTTTACTTGTTTTAATTCTTTGAAAAGCTTTATATATGATTAACGATTCTAACTAAACAACAACATGTAATAGGCAAAGATAAAGAAAGAAACGATCAAACCACAGCACGATTGTTTATCGTGGTTCGGTTACAAGGACTCTTTTTCCTTGCCCTACATCCACGCCCCGAGTTTCCAACTCGAGAGTTATAAGCACTAATCAACAAGCTCCTTTCACCGGCGGAGAAAACCTTTACAATGTCGCTTACACTTTTACCGACACTAAGCTAGATGTCGAGTTCTTTTACACGGGTACAACCACTTCCATCGTCGCTTACACTTTTACCGACACTAAGCTAGATTTCGAGTTCTTTACCAAGGGTACAACCACTCCCGGTAGTTCTTTTACAAGGGTACAACAACTCCCAACACACTACGTATTTTGAGGCCTAAAATACTAACCATTCACTTCTACATACATGACACAAAATGAGGTATAAACTACCAAAGCTTATACATGACCAAGCTAACAAGACATACAACTTTAGAGTTGAAGCTTGTAACTTCTTGAATGAACTTGTGAAGTCCCTTGCTACATAAGAGAATCACACAAGTCAAATGTTACTGAGTTAGTTTAGAGAGTATGTGAAAATATGTCCTAAAGGGGTGACTCAAAACTAACAAATGGTTTGTTATTTATAGCAAACCATTCTGTAGGTCTGGCGGATACGGCGGACCCCTTAGAAGGGTTCCGCCCGTGTATCCCCAGGGTACCGCCAGGGTTGCAGTTGGTTTTTGCAATAAATCTTCCAAACCAAACAAGGTCACATCACATTACTTCTAGTCAAACACAAGACTTGCAAGCAAGCATAAGGTTAGTCAAACACTCTTTCTTACCATAAATGTATATGGACAAAGCTTGCCCTAAATGTGATTTGACATTACTATTTTAAGAAATAAATGTGATGTGACAAGACACTTTCTAATTTAAGAAATAAAAACAATGTTTTGTTTAAAAGGAAATGTAAACTTTAGTTAAACAAGACTTAAACACTTAAAGTGATAATTTACTTATAGCTAAACTTCATACTTTGTCATTAACAAAACTTAGCAAAGATCGTAAAATATAAATAACGTTTTTAGGCGATATTTGTATTAACAAACTATCATGCTCCACCACCATCACCTTCCTTCGAACACTTGAAGTTCGTTGAGGAGCTAAAAGAAGCCCATGAGCTTAGCGCTCTTTTAGCATTACATCTTGCTCAACGCAATTTGGATCCACCTCAATCAAGCTCACCCTCATCACCACACAACATAAACCAAATTGAGAAGCATGCCAACAATTGCCCTTATTGCATCTTCTTCCAAAAACAAACAATTGCATTGAATGAGCACTTTACTTGGATTGAGTATCTTCTTACTAGATCTCAACAAACACCATCACTTGAACAACATCAAAACCCTCAACCAACAAACCCAACACCAAATTCACCACCTCCAAGCACTACATCACCAAACTCACCAACATCCATGAAACCAAAAGTTTACCTCCATTACGCCATCAACATGATCCCCATTTACCATTCTCAACCAAGCATTCTATATGCTTATGCTTTTTGCTTTTCAAATAAAACACTTCAACCTTTTTGGGATGCAAGCAAGTTTGATGACACTCTCTATTGGCACAATAGGATATTCTACTTGGTTTAGAATTCTAGCATTATGGATTACGTAACAATGATTATGTGGTTGACATAATCATTTTGAATTAATGAATGTTTCAATACGTGTTTCAAATTCTCCTTTGCCATTGATGAGTGTCTAAATACTCATCATTTTATACTAATCTGAACTGCCAAAACGTTTAAAAACACTCAAATATGCATCATAATACTGAAAATATCCTAGGAATGTGTTTTATATGTTTCAGATGCAAAATAATCAAAAACAGATGAAAAACGTACAAAGTTTGCATAATTGGCAGTTTCAGTCCCTCAACTTTCAAAAGTTGTCAAATCTAGTCCCTGGTTGTTCTCAAAACTTGAAAAAAATCACCAAAGGCCCCTTTAAATCAAAAAGTTACATAATTAGTCCTTTGGTGCAAAGTTTCACAAAATGTCAAGTTTAGTCCTTGAACTTTAAAAAATGACAAAAATGGTCCCTGGGATATTAAAACTTTGAGGAAAAACAAATTTTGTCCTTGTACTTCTCATATATGACAGGATTGGTCCTTGTTGCAAAGTTTGGTGAAATTACATAACAGGTCCCTGGAGTTTGAAAGTTTGGCAGTTTTAGTCCCTGGAAAAGTCAAAGGTGAAAAGTCAACATAAAACCTTGGACTATGGAAACTTCGCATAAAATACCCTCATGAATACTTTGGAAGAATGCCAAATGACACCCCCCAAACTTTCGGCTAATTACAAATTAAGTCCTTGTGATATAATAAACCAAACCGGACCCTTATATTATCAAAATCCAATGCCAAGTCCAATCCAACAACACAAAAGCCCACTACCTTTTTTCCTTGGCCCAAAACAAACAAAGCCCACCCTTTTATAAATACCAGGGTCAAACTTTGACCCTGAGTCAAATACCGGTCAAACGCACCCCTTTCCCTCTCCCTCACTCACCACAGCCAAACCACCAATACCACCCTGGTTTCACCCCACCACCACCACTTGCAATAAAATCATCATCACCTTCCCACACCCCCTACACCTCAAATCACCTCAGCAATTAATGCCACCACCCCTTGCCTATATCAGTCCAAACCAACTTTCCCGCCAAAATCATATAAACGGCTGAGATGAAATTCAGACATCCAAGGGTCAAGATTGCAAGTGGGAAATGCTCAGAGGTCATCACAAACCCAAATCCGTGGCTATAAAAGGGAAGAGAATGCAAGGAAGCAAAGTAGTAGTTTAATTAGTATCAATGTATGTCGTATAATTAAATTTTCAAATTCTAGTGTAATATTCAAGCTTTTAAGCATTTGGTTAGTTAATTCAGCTGTAATCCTAGCTTTTTCAAGTAATAAAATCAAGTTTCCTTAATCCTTATTGTTTATGCAATTTTCCTTTTTTATGTCAAAGTCTTAAATCATATTCTGTTATTGTTTATGTTTATATTATGGACTCTTAAGCTCATTTAGGTTCCAAGAAAGCTTAAGAAAGCTTTTAGAAACCCTTAAAATACTGCTTAGACAAAAGAGAATCAAAAACTCAAAAAAGTCAAACAAAGTCAACATTGCAGGTTTATTTGAAGAATAAGCTGGAGCACAGTAAAATTGGGATGGCTGTGGGTTAGAACTCCAAGGGGAGTGTTAGGATTGGTTCTTGTGGTTCTGGTTCTAGTTCTGCTTGTCTTGGATGGCATGAAGTAAGCAAAATTTCTGATTTTTCATAATCCTCATAATCTCAGCTCATTAACTGTTTATTCATGCTTATTTGAGTATATTAGATTGTTGTTAATCTGTTTCTAGTGTTAAATCATTGTATTGCTTGAAAATCATACCTTTGTAATCTGAGTAGGGGTGTTTGGATTTGTGTTTATTGATGAGTGCTCAAACACTCATCATTTTTGGTCAAATACGAACTGCAAAATATACAAAAACACTCAGTAATGCATCAAAATACTAAAAATATTTCAAAATTGTGTTTTATATGTTTTAGATGCAAAACGAGCAAAAACAAACGAAAAACGTATAAAGTTTGCAAAATTGGCAGTTTCAGTCCCCCAACTTTCATAAAATTACAAAACTAGTCCCTAGATATTCAAAATATGGAAAATTATCACCAAAGGTCATTTTAAAATCATAAAATGTCATATTTAGTCCTTTGGTGAAAAATTGGAAAGTTTTGGTAATTTACAAAATTAGTCCCTGAAGTTTCAGAAATTGTCAGATTCAGTCCCTGGTGGGATAATTTTGAATGAAAAATCAATTTTGGTCCTTGGGAATTCATAAAAATCACTTTTAATCCCTGGATGAAAATTTTGAGAAAATGGCAATTTTAGTCCCCGGATTTTGAAAATTTACATAAATGATCCCCGGGAATTTTGAAAAGTACAAAATTGCAAAAATGGGTTTTTGGATATTCAAACTATGCAAGTATGGTCCTTATTGTTATTTTGGAGATTTGGCAAAACAGCCCTTGGAATTTCAATTTCTACAAAATTGGTCCTTGTGATTTAGTTACTTAAACCAATTGGACCCTTATCTTACAAAACCAAAACCAATCCACCCTTATACCACCCCTGATCCAATAACCCACCCTCAGCCCACCACCAAGCCCAAAAACACAAACCGTTTTAAATAAAAAAATGGTCAAACCCAGTTTGACTCCTTCTTCCACCTCCCCCACACTTCTGATAACTCAGCCAACACTCTTCCCCCCCCCCCCCCCATCACTCCAACTCACCTTCCCCATATCTTGTTCCCCCTCCAAACACAAACATCGAAAGTGCATTTATTAATCCCAAAACCCTAACAAGCTACCCCTAACTGCCAAGTTGGTTTTTCCTGCCAAATGGAAATTGAAGGCCAAGATTTAATCCACTCATCCTAGGGCTTAAAAGAGTGGTGGGAAAGTCAAAGTGGGACTGCAGGACCTATATAAATCAAGAAATAGAGAGAGAAGTGGTAGTAGTTAGATAAGGTAGTTCTTAGTTTTAGTTAATGTCGTTGTAATACAAGTTAGGTTCTAAAGTGTTGATTTCAGTTTCCCTAGTGTATTTTCAGTTTCTTTAATGTAACTCAAGTTTAATTAATCAAGATTTCAAGTTTACCTTGCTCAATTCAGTTTTCAGTTAAAGTTGTTCAATAATTTCATTTTAGTTTAAGACTTGTTAAATGATGTTATTTGTTGTTCCTTTGAGCTCATTCAATAAGCTCTTATAAGCTCAGAAGGCATTATTTAGTGTTATTAAAAAATTTGCAAAAATACAAAAAAAATAAAATAGTGTAAAATAAAAAAATAAAACAAAATAAGAAAAGAAGCAGTGAAGAAGAAGAAAGGAGAAGCATGGATTAGTGTGGTTTAGAGCTCTGGGGAGCATAGGTTTGTGATCATATGAACTTCTGCTCAGCTGAGGTTGTTTAGGTGATGTTCATATTCCATCTTATACTTTGCATTTTATGTTTTTGTTGATCTATATTGTTCTTTTTGCTTATTTAGTTTTTAAATCAGTTTAGTCATAGGATTTGATCTTTGATTTGGTAGTTTTAGATTTAGATTAGCACTAGTTAGTGAAACTGCCCAGTTAAGAGGTGTTTGGATTTGGTAGTTTAGCTTTGTACTAGTGTGTTTCTATGGTTAAGTTTTGATGTATCATATCTCATTAGGTGTGACTAGAACATTTACTTCATTATACTCAGCATTGGTTTGTAAAAAAGTCAATTTGACCTTCAACTTCTTGGATCTCAGTCACTGTGGGATTTTAGGTTCTGTAATCATCATTTTTTTTGTGTACAAGATGCTCATTTAGCTTATTGTAATTTCATTTGAGCTTATTATCATCCTTTCAGCCAGTAGTTAGTGATTAAAATCCAAAATAGTCAACTGAGCATGAAAATGGGAAAAGTCAAATTGGTTGTTGTCAGTTTTTTCTAAAAATGGTAAGAATTATTTAGATTTTTGTAGTTAGATTTAGCCCTTGAAATTCTCAGGGTTTGAAGCCTCCCACCTCAACTTTGCAATCCACTCTTAAGTTTATTTTTAAGATTTTTCTGGTGGGTCCCATTGCTCTCCAAAATCACTTGCAGGGGGAGGTCAGTCCCCTGCATCAGCAGCATCTGTCCATCACACCACCCTTTGGTGGTGTTTTCCAGCCTACCCAGTGGACCCCACTCTCCCCATTTGGATTCCTTGGACACCCCACCCAGCTGGCTTTCTATTCCAAGATTTGTGTGAGCCAAAAGCTCACCTAAGCTAGCTTTTTCCTAGTTTCAAAAGTCACAACAGCAACTGCTTATGCAGTTGGGTTGAGTTGCAATTTTTGACCCATTTGGCCTTTTACTAGCTTTTGTTGATTGAACTTGCTTCTAACATGTCCTCTAAGCTAGTTTAAACTCATTTCCATCTGTTTTCTCATTTGTGAGCTTGTTTCATTCACTCTCATTCTCACAGTTGACCAAAGTCAACTGTGTTGGTTTAAGCTTCCCAAAAGCTTGATTTTGAGCTTCTAGCTAATCCACTTCACAAAAAGGTCCTTCATTTTCATTCTTAAGTAGATTTCAAACAAGAAAAACCAGACCAACAAGCTTTAAATTTAGTGATAGCTTCTATTTAATAGAAGCTATCCTTTTGATTTTTCTTTTTGAATTTTTAACAAGTAATCTTATGTTTTTATATTTTTCTTAGGTTTCTGGTAATATTAAGTATGTTTTAGAATTTTTTCAGATTTTTCCTTCCTTGTTTGATAATTTTTATAATTAATATTAGATTATTTAATATATAATTAATATTAATAATTAAAACAGTAGTAATAGTTTTTAATAAATAGTACCACCTTTTTATATTTTTCTTAGATTCTAAATAAGTTAAAATAAGTTTAGGAATTTTTCAAGATTTTTCTTTTGTCATTTAGTGATTTTTTATTAGTTTAATTAATAATTAATTAATAAATAGGGATTAAATAGTATAAGTAGATTTTATTAAGCAACACCTAGTTTTTATATTTTTCCTAGCTTTTATATGTTGTAAAATAATTTTATAAATTTTATTAGAATTTTTACTGTTCATTTGCTAATTTTCTTAATTTAAAATAGTTAATTAGATAATTAGTATTTAATTAGTAATTAATTAATAGAAAACCCACAAAAAGACAAAAACACTTATTTTTAATTTTAAAACTTATTTTTAGTTATTTTATAAGTTTAGGAATTTTATTTTCACCTTTTTAGTATTTAAACAATATTATATTGTATTCTAGTTATTTAAATATTAATAATAAGTATTAAATAGTTTTTATTTAATATTAAATAACTAAATAGTGTAAAAAGTAATTTTAATTTTCTAAAAAGTTTCTTTTATTATTAGGATTGTAAAAATGTAATTTTCACTTTTGTAAGTATTTTATTTTGTTAAAACTCGCGTTTTATTTCGTACGTCTACGTTTATTTAAACGTAACGTACGCGTTTTTAGGTTTTAATCGTTTCTGCTTTTTCCTCCTTTCCCGTCTTATTCATATAGCTTGTTTAAGCTATTTCATTGTAGATTCCTTAGCTAAATCACACACAAACCCTTTTCCCATCCAGATTCACCCGATCACGAAACCGTTTGTTAACAATTCACACCTCGTCGGGACATAACGACCCGGGGAAACCTTATACTTCCGCGGAGCATTGATCTAGGCTATCTGACTTTGTTGACCATTCCTAGGTCAATATAAGTTAGGTGGTTTAGCATCAATCAACTTTTGGCGCCGCTGCCGGGGAGGTTGTGCGCGTTTATCTAAACGGTTTTTCTGATTAGTGATTTTGGAACTCATTCCATTGTACATTTATCCATCTTTGTTCATATCTTTTCATAAAAAACCCAAAAATATTTTTCCTTACCCTCTATCCATTTGATTCTACCTTCTTATACCCCTCTCATGTATAATTCTAAATGACATCTCTCGATGACGATTTCTTCGAACAATGGGCCTTTGAGAGCAAAATTGAAAAACTTATGGCCTTGTCAAAAATATCGAGATGTCGTAGTGATTATGATGGACCTTCGATTCCTATTCCCTCTCTGGTGAGGGAAATGAATCAAGAAACCGATGTGACAAAGGATCCTGTACTTCCCTCTGACGATGGAAGTGCTAAATACGTCCAACCTACGGTTGTCCAAGAACCTAAGCTCACAATTGCTCCTAAACCTTCAAGAATTGATCCTAACCTTTCACGGTTTATGGTCAAAAGTTTATCAAGCATACGTGCTGAGCTTAGGGCAGAGACTGAAAAGAACGACTTACCTAACCTTCACATTTATCAAGAACCAAAACCCGAGACCATAACAGAAGTGGTGGAAATTGCTAGCTCTAAGAGCACACCACTTGTCCCACCTCCAGATTTTGTTCCTTGTGTCGTTTGTGGTGAGCCGCTTTTCGGTTTTCCATGTCGTTGGTGTACATGTGTACAATGTGGTAATGATATCCAAAACGGGAGTTGTTTGTTTTGTGGGTCGAGTAATTCATTTGCTTATGATCCTAATCCAAACTCATTCAATGACTCTTCAAATTTTTTCGATTACCCATCGCATTCATACGAGCAAGAATCATATTACCCAAATTTCAATGATGCTTCGTATCAAAATACACAAATCCAAACTCAACAATTTTACTATTGTGAGTACTGTGGAGGTCCTCACTTTAGCTCGGATTGTCAAACAAGGAATCCAATTCCTTGTAACAATTACGACTATTCGTTTTCAGACCCACCTCCACAGCACCAAATGATTCACACAACTCCTTCTGCTACTGACATTATAGTAGAGGTTCTTGAGGTATTGAAAGAACTTAAGGAGTTGGGTACCACAACACTTCATAATGCACCCAGTGTTTCTTGTGTGAATTATGGGGGTCCTCATGATGATTACAAATGTCAACCTTCTGGTTTTGACAAATCCCCACCCCCGCAATTTTCATTTACTCTAAATTCACATGAGAAATGCATGGCTAAAATATTGACGGAAGAGCAGGTTGCTAAAATTGATTCCATAGATGATTTTGAAAAAGCTGTTACGGAAGCTTATGCAAAAGAAAAAGCAGCCAAATCTAGCTCTTTGTTCCGTTTTATTCCTGATGACGATGATGATGAGGATTCTATCCAAATGAAAGAATATTACAAAGCTTCATTTAGTTCATCAGTTGAGATTCCTTCCGTGGAAGCACAGGGAGATAAGAGTATGCAAGAATTACTAGCAGAAGAACACATGAAAAATATAGAATCTATGTGTGCTAGTCTTTCGTATCTCCCTCAGTCTGCTGTTATCACACCCGAAGTTCACACTCACTCTCTGATCATGGGGGATGAGCATCTTAGCACTATTCCTAATAAGGAATCGGACGAATTAATAAAGTCTAGTGTTGAGATCCTTGTCCCAATCCCGAGAGAGCCACAGGGGACTTCTGACCATATGTGTGATATTCCTCCTCCTCTATTCTTCCCATCTAATCATGATGAGATGTTCTCCGATTCTACTGATGACAATTCGTTATCTTGTGTTTATATGGAAGAATTACCTTCTGAGCTAGTCAGCTTAGAAGAAGAGAATGGCGAGATTGACACCGAAATCAAGGATGAAGCACTTCGTGCAACATTATTGAATGTCGATCTCCTCATTTCTAAAATCGAGGCTTTCAAAATGAAACCTATTTCATCTCCTATCCCCATAAAGGATAATGACATTGTCTCCGATGATCCTATTCCGGAGTTTGAAGCCTTTACCATTGATCATATGGGAGAGAAGATTAGTGACAGTACCACTTCTCATTCTCAAATTTCTCTCCCCGATTATGATTCATTCACCTTTGAGGAGTTCTCCGGTGAACTCGCTCATATCATATCTCCACCGGAGTATGATAATTTTCACTTTGATCTAGACAAAGTTGATCTTTGTTTTCCGGAGGGAAATATTCTCAACCATGAGAATTTGATTGATATCAAAATCCCAACCCTCCCACCCATAATACGTCTAGATCATACGAGCTTAAATGATGAGATTCATGATACACCAATCATGAATTCTCTTTTTGATGATGATGAATCAATCTTGATTGTCATCAAGATCTTTCTACCTTTCTTCACCTATAAGGTGACTTCTCCTGTTCTTCACTCCTTAGGGAATGAAGACACTATCTTTGATCCCGGCATTTTCATGTTTCATTATCTTGAGCCGGGATCTTATCTCATCGGTGTGGAACTTTCACGTGCTTCAAATGTTTGTCCAAACATCTTGAATGAAAGTCCGATTGAGATTGTTTCTTCCACATCATGCTTCCCCAAGGACAAATGAATTCGGGGTCGAGTCAAGCTAGCGACTCGGTAAACAAAAACAGTAGCATGCTTATAGGGTTTTCACCCTAAGTGTGGGGGAGTCCCCCATGCTATGGTTACCAATGAAGTGAAAATACAAAATGGTGTTTTCCACGCTTAGCTTGTAATGTTGCCCTTTTACGTTCAAAATGTCGGCATAATAGACGGGACTTTGAATATTGAGGACAATATTCATCCTAAGTGTGGGGGGTATTTGCTATTCTAGCGAATTTTATCACATTTTACCATATAATACCCCCGTTTTTGCCAAAAATTTCAAAAATTTTAAAAATTTTTTCACTGGTGCTTCAAAATTTTTATGGTAATCAGTCCGCCTTGTCTAAGCGACAAAAGGGATTGGCTAGTCCAGGAGCAAACGGCTCTTGGTAAAGACATATCAAATCCGTTTATGGCTTGCAATTTGCCCAAAATTGTATGGTTCATCAACTCCCCAAAAACAAATGAGTTGGCTAGCCCGCAAGATTATGGCTTGTGGTAAAGGCCGTGGAAAATCCATAATTGGTAATCAGCTCACCAAGATGTTGACTATTCCATCAAGAGCTGGCTAGTCCAGAAGCAAACGGCTTTTGGTAAAGACTACTCAAATCCGTTGACAGCTGGTGGTTTACTCAAAATCACACGGTTATCAGGTGTGCCACAGTTCTTACTCCTGGTTACTCCAGAAGTGATGGCTTTTGGTAAAGAGTTTTTCAAATCCATCAAGTTTTCAAAACAGTATTGCTAGGGACTAGCAATAGTTTAGTGTGGGGGATTGATGAGTGCTCAAACACTCATCATTTTTGGTCAAATACGAACTGCAAAACATACAAAAACACTCAGTAATGCATCAAAATACTAAAAATATTTCAAAATTGTGTTTTATATGTTTTAGATGCAAAACGAGCAAAAACAAACGAAAAACGTACAAAGTTTGCAAAATTGGCAGTTTCAGTCCCCCAACTTTCATAAAATTACAAAACTAGTCTCTGGATATTCAAAATATGGAAAATTATCACCAAAGGTCATTTTAAAATCATAAAATGTCATATTTAGTCCTTTGGTGAAAAATTGGAAAGTTTTGGAAATTTACAAAATTAGTCCCTGAAGTTTCAGAAATTGTCAGATTCAGTCCCTGGTGGGATAATTTTGAATGAAAAATCAATTTTGGTCCTTGGGAATTCATAAAAATCACTTTTAATCCCTGGATGAAAATTTTGAGAAAATGGCAATTTTAGTCCCCGGATTTTGAAAATTTACATAAATGATCCCCGGGAATTTTGAAAAGTACAAAATTGCAAAAATGGGTTTTTGGATATTCAAACTATGCAAGTATGGTCCTTATTGTTATTTTGGAGATTTGGCAAAACAGCCCTTGGAATTTCAGTTTCTACAAAATTGGTCCTTGTGATTTAGTTACTTAAACCAATTGGACCCTTATCTTACAAAACCAAAACCAATCCACCCTTATACCACCCTGATCCAATAACCCACCCTCAGCCCACCACCAAGCCCAAAAACACAAACTGTTTTAAATAAAAAAAAATGGTCAAACCCAGTTTGACTCCTTCTTCCACCTCCCCCACACTTCTGATAACTCAACCAACACTCTTCCCCCCCCCCCCCCCATCACTCCAACTCACCTTCCCCATATCTTGTTCCCCCTCCAAACACAAACATCCAAAGTGCATTTATTAATCCCAAAACCCTAACAAGCTACCCCTAACTACCAAGTTGGTTTTTCCCGCCAAATGGAAATTGAAGGCCAAGATTTAATCCACTCATCCTAGGGCTTAAAAGAGTGGTGGGAAAGTCAAAGTGGGACTGCAGGACCTATATAAATCAAGAAATAGAGAGAGAAGTGGTAGTAGTTAGATAAGGTAGTTCTTAGTTTTAGTTAATGTCGTTGTAATACAAGTTAGGTTCTAAAGTGTTGATTTCAGTTTCCCTAGTGTATTTTCAGTTTCTTTAATGTAACTCAAGTTTAATTAATCAAGATTTCAAGTTTACCTTGCTCAATTCAATTTTCAGTTAAAGTTGTTCAATAATTTCATTTTAGTTTAAGACTTGTTAAATGATGTTATTTGCTGTTCCTTTGAGCTCATTCAATAAGCTCTTATAAGCTCAGAAGGCATTAAATTTAGTGTTATTAAAACATTTGCAAAAATACAAAAAAAATAAAATAGTGTAAAATAAAAAAATAAAACAAAATAAGAAAAGAAGCAGTGAAGAAGAAGAAAGGAGAAGCATGGATTAGTGTGGTTTAGAGCTCTGGGGAGCATAGGTTTGTGATCATATGAACTTCTGCTCAGCTGAGGTTGTTTAGGTGATGTTCATATTCCATCTTATACTTTGCATTTTATGTTTTTGTTGATCTATATTGTTCTTTTTGCTTATTTAGTTTTTCAATCAGTTTAGTCATAGGATTTGATCTTTGATTTGGTAGTTTTAGATTTAGATTAGCACTAGTTAGTGAAACTGCCCAATTAAGGGGTGTTTGGATTTGGTAGTTTAGCTTTGTACTAGTGTGTTTCTATGGTTAAGTTTTGATGTATCATATCTCACTAGGTGTGACTAGAACATTTACTTCATTATACTCAGCATTGGTTTGTAAAAAAGTCAATTTGACCTTCAACTTCTTGGATCTCAGTCACTGTGGGATTTTAGGTTCTGTAATCATCATTTTTTTGTGTACAAGATGCTCATTTAGCGTATTGTAATTTCATTTGAGCTTATTATCATCCTTTCAGCCAGTAGTTAGTGATTAAAATCCAAAATAGTCAACTGAGCATGAAAATGGGAAAAGTCAAATTGGTTGTTGTCAGTTTTTTCTAAAAATGGTAAGAATTATTTAGATTTTTGTAGTTAGATTTAGCCCTTGAAATTCTCAGGGTTTGAAGCCTCCCACCTCAACTTTGCAATCCACTCTTAAGTTTATTTTTAAGATTTTTCTGGTGGGTCCCATTGCTCTCCAAAATCACTTGCAGGGGGAGGTCAGTCCCCTGCATCAGCAGCATCTATCCATCACACCACCCTTTGGTGGTGTTTTCCAGCCTACCCAGTGGGCCCCACTCTCCCCATTTGGATTCCTTGGACACCCCACCCAGCTGGCTTTCTATTCCAAGATTTGTGTGAGCCAAAAGCTCACCTAAGCTAGCTTTTTCCTAGTTTCAAAAGTCACAACAGCAACTGCTTATGCAGTTGGGTTGAGTTGCAATTTTTGACCCATTTGGCCTTTTACTAGCTTTTGTTGATTGAACTTGCTTCTAACATGTCCTCTAAGCTAGTTTAAACTCATTTCCATCTGTTTTCTCAGTTGTGAGCTTGTTTCATTCACTCTCATTCTAACAGTTGACCAAAGTCAACTGTGTTGGTTTAAGCTTCCCAAAAGCTTGATTTTGAGCTTCTAGCTAATCCACTTCACAAAAAGGTCCTTCATTTTCATTCTTAAGTAGATTTCAAACAAGAAAAACCAGACCAACAAGCTTTAAATTTAGTGATAGCTTCTATTTAATAGAAGCTATCCTTTTGATTTTTATTTTTGAATTTTTAACAAGTAATCTTATGTTTTTATATTTTTCTTAGGTTTCTGGTAATATTAAGTATGTTTTAGAATTTTTCAGATTTTTCCTTCCTTGTTTGATAATTTTTATAATTAATATTAGATTATTTAATATATAATTAATATTAATAATTAAAACAGTAGTAATAGTTTTTAATAAATAGTACCACCTTTTTATATTTTTCTTAGATTCTAAATAAGTTAAAATAAGTTTAGGAATTTTTCCAGATTTTTCTTTTGTCATTTAGTGATTTTTTAGAATTAATATTAGTTTAATTAATAATTAATTAATAAATAGGGATTAAATAGTATAAGTAGATTTTATTAAGCAACACCTAGTTTTTATATTTTTCCTAGCTTTTATATGTTGTAAAATAATTTTATAAATTTTATTAGAATTTTTACTGTTCATTTGCTAATTTTCTTAATTTAAAATAGTTAATTAGATAATTAGTATTTAATTAGTAATTAATTAATAGAAAACCTACAAAAAGACAAAAACACTTATTTTTAATTTTAAAACTTATTTTTAGTTATTTTATAAGTTTAGGAATTTTATTTTCACCTTTTTAGTATTTAAACAATATTATATTGTATTCTAGTTATTTAATTATTAATAATAAGTATTAAATAGTTTTTATTTAATATTAAATAATTAAATAGTGTAAAAAGTAATTTTAATTTTCTAAAAAGTTTCTTTTATTATTAGGATTGTAAAAATGTAATTTTCACTTTTGTAAGTATTTTATTTTGTTAAAACTCGCGTTTTATTTCGTACGTCTACGTTTATTTAAACGTAACGTACGCGTTTTTAGGTTTTAATCGTTTCTGGTTTTTCCTCCTTTCCCGTCTTATTCATATAGCTTGTTTAAGCTATTTCATTGTAGATTCCTTAGCTAAATCACACACAAACCCTTTTCCCATCCAGATTCACCCGATCACGAAACCGTTTGTTAACAATTCACACCTCGTCGGGACATAACGACCCGGGGAAACCTTATACTTCCGCGGAGCATTGATCTAGGCTATCTGACTTTGTTGACCATTCCTAGGTCAATATAAGTTAGGTGGTTTAGCATCAATCATTTATCTCTGTCACATTGTAAGTCTTAGTAGAAACTTGTAGTGTAAACATAACTTTTAGGTTCATTGTAGTCTAGTTATAATCTAAAAACAGTAGACATAATTTAAAAAGTCAAAATTGCTCTTGATCTTGTTGATTAAGTTGTTTTAGGTATAATCAGGTTTCTTAGATATACAAATAGTTGCATAAGTTGGTTTCATAGCTTTATTCAGTTCCATTTTAGCTTAAAACATCATCTTAGTTCAGATTAGATCAACCAAAATTCAGAAAAGTCAAAGTGATTAACAAATTTTCAAAATTCAAAATCTTGCATTTGTCATTTTTGACCAATCTACCAGATCTTGCATAAGGTTCATTAAGGATGGATCTTAGATAAGATTTGTGTTTCTTGGAAGTTTGGTAGCTTGTTTACAGGTTTCAAAAAGAAAAATTTACTTTGGATTTCATTTGCTTATAAATAAGCACTCTTGAAGTGGCCTTGTTGGACTGAGACCTCCCCTGCATCAAGGGTGTGACCCTGAATTCACAAACTCACCTAGAGCTTCTCAGAGAGCTTTAGCCTTCACACCTTAGCAATTTAGGTACCTTGTCAACCCATCTCACTATTCTAATTGCTAGTTTGGACTTTAGAAGCTTTTTCCCTAGGCTGCTTGTACCCACAAGTCACCACCTTCATACTGACTACACTGAGTACTCAGTATAGGCATCAACTTTCATAAGCTTGCCAAAAGCTCAATAGTGAGCCATAAGCTCTGCTTGTTAGCTTATTTGGTAGCCTATCAGACCAGCTTTTAGGTACCATTCTCACTTTGGACCCTTGAGCTTATTTGTGGGCCCCACATAGGCCTTAAGTTGCCCTTTTGGGACTGCAAGCCACATAAGTTGTGGATTTTAGCTTATTTGCTCATTACAGCTTATTGCTCAAACCTTTTGCTTGTTCTAGCTTATTTTTGGTTTACATAAGTTGCTTATAGATTATTGTACCTTCTGTGATCAGTGTTTGGCTTATTTCATTTGAAAAATCCACAATTAAGCTTAATAAGCCGACTGTTTTGATAAAGGGGGTGCACACAGCTTATTTTTAAGCTAAAATAAAAGTTGTTTCACAAAAGTTTCTTATTTTCATCTTATTTTTAGGTGTCAAAAAGAAAAACACCAAAAAACCAAATATAAAATTAGTGATAGCTTCTATTTAATAGATTCTATCTTTTTCATTTTTCATTTCAGCTTATTAATAAGCACTTTGTCATTTTTATAATTTTCTTAATTTCCTTTTACCTTTAAGTATTTATAATAATTTTCTTAGATTTTTCCTAAACAGTTTACTATTTATTAGATTTAAAAATAGTTTAAATAATTAAATAGGTAATATTAGTAATTAAATAGTTTTCTTTAATTTTAATTAACAATAGTAGAATTTTATATTTTTCCTAGGTTTTATAAATTAGTTAAGACTTTTAGAAAATAGATTTATAATTTCCACTATTAATTTTCCAATTTTCCTATTTAATTTAGTTAAATTAGATTTAAATTAATTAGTTAGTAAATTAGCCTAAATATAATTTTTAGTAACTTTTTATAATTTTTTAGGATTCCTGTGATGGTTAATTAGTTTTATAAATTTTTCCATAATTTTCTAAGTCATTTAAGTATTATTAATAATTTAAAATAGTTTAATTAGCTTA
Organism: Artemisia argyi; assembly: GCA_030686995.1. NCBI lineage: Eukaryota > Viridiplantae > Streptophyta > Magnoliopsida > Asterales > Asteraceae > Artemisia > Artemisia argyi. The sequence goes on along the minus strand of CM060709.1, from coordinate 231,590,953 downwards.
ATTAAGATAAATAGTTTTTAATTAATAAAAAAACTCATAAGAAGACAAAAATATTTATTTTTATCTTTTATACTTTCTTCAAGTTCATTTTAAGGTTTAGAAATTATTTTTGCAAGTTTTTAGTTTAATTTGTAAATCTTTATAATTTTTAGTTAACTTAAATTAGGTTTAAATTAGATTTTAAATAGTTTTAATTAATTAATTAGTATTTAATTATTAAAATAATCATTTTTATAATTTCATTTTCAATTTAAATTTTCTTTTAATTTTAAGTTTTAAAAAGTTTCACTTGCACCCCTGTAGTTTGTAATTTTTTAAAACCCACTTTTCTCTGTCTGTTATCCGATTTCCCAAGTTGTGCTTTTTGTGATTATATCTGTTGTTGTTTATATCATTCCATATTGTCCAAATACCAAGAAATCAGTAGTATAATCATTCCCCAATCATCTTGGTTACTGTCCTCAGTACCACTTATTCCACAAATGTTCAAAATACAATTTCAATCTCGTTGGGACTTAACGACCCAGGGATTTCCCTATACTTCCACGGATTATAAACACTTGACTCTCCTCTCCCAGGTGGGCCTATCAACTGCACCCGGTTAACTGGTTGGTTTGGGAGGAGTCAAAATTTGGCGCCGTTGCCGGGGAGGTTGTTGCGTATTTCAAAACGTTTTAGGTTTAGTGGTTTTCAAAAACCCTCATGTACAAATATCACCACTTTGTAAATTTTTGTGAAAATCAAAATCATATCTGAAAAAGTTCATTAACACTTTTCCTGAAGTGTTAAAAACACCAAAAAAATCATAAACAACAAAACAAACTGTGAAGTTAAATTACTTCGTTTACTTTAAGATTACAACCTGAAACAGTTAGTATAAGGTAAGTTCTGACATTAAATTGCGAACTGAAGAGGAATCCATTTATTTCCTCCCGCCAGCCTGCGAGTAATCTTAAAGGAACGATTTCGGTTAACGAATCAGTTCCAAAAATATTGTCCAAGTTTTTTTCACCCATACACGGAAAGCCAAAAAAACAATTTTCTATTAATAAATACATAAAATCTTACCACCGCAAACCAAGGCAGAACACCTACCAACTGGGGGTGTGAACATAATAAGTTCCCAAACTTAAGATAAAAACTTGCCATTGTATCCCTGTGGGTGGTGTACCTTTTTCAAAGAAGCCATTCACTTGCGATTATTGGATTTAAGTTCACTGTGGTTTTGCCTCGATCTTGTTTTGAAAATTAATTTTAGTGCATGCGCACTCGTTCACAAACAAAGAATAAAAAACAGAAAAACGTACCCAAGTTACGTTCTGTTGAAGAAGAACACTCACTAAAAATGAACGACGAGCCCCCTAACCCTCCCAACGAGGATGCAGTTCCTGACACCCGAACTATGGAGGAACTATGTCAACCTACCATGCACGGGAGGGGTGGACCCATTGCACCACTCACAATTGGAGCCACGGATTTTGGATTGAAACACAACATGATACAACAAGTCCAGAATTCGTGTCAGTTCCACGGTTTTCCGGGTGACGATGCTAACAAGCATCTCGATAAATTTTTAACCGTCACTCAGAGCATGAAACAAAATGGTGTCACCGAATACGGCCTACGTTTATACCTGTTCCCCTATTCTCTCACTCATCATGCGACTGCTTGGTTCGATCGACTTCCTAAGAATTCGATCCATACCTTTGATGAGATGGTTACTAAGTTCTTGGCTAAATATTTTCCACCATCCATGGTTACAAAGCTGAGAAACGATATTAGTAACTTCATACAGCTTCCCGACGAGTCCTTATTTGAGGCATGGGAACGCTACAAACTTGCTATTGATCGGTGTCCTAATCATAACATGCTTCTTGTCACCATAATTGATACCTTCTATAATGGTTTGACACTTCGTCATCGTGACACCATCAATGCTGCTGCTGGGGGCACCTTTATGAAAAGGACCCCTTAAGAGTGCTATGGCTTAATTGAAAACATGACTGCCCATCATAACTTTTGGGACTCCTCTGTAGAGTGGAATGACTCATGTAAGTCAGTCACTCTGGCAAGTAATGAAATAGCTGCTCTTACCAAAAAGTTCGATGATTTGTCTGTTGCGGTTCTTCGAATTCACCAGACAAATCACAATCAGCAGAATAAAACTATCAGTTGTGAAACATGTGGTGGTCCACACCCATATCATGAGTGCCCAGCCTCCGGTGGCTTCACTCAAGAGAACGTATTCGTAGCCCAAGGTTCCTACAATACAGGAGGTAATTCCTACCAACCGCAAGGGGACCGAAATCTGTTGAGCTATCGTTCCAATAACTACATTGGACCACCAGGGTTTAATCAACCCCAGAACCAAAATGGTCAAAACAGAAACCAGAACTTTAACCAAAATCAGAACCAGAACCGAATGAACCAAGGTTTTAACAACCAAGGGAATTTCAACTCTGGTCAACACCAGGTTCAAAATAATCAAAACCAAGGAAACTACAACCGTAATCAAGGTCCGAACAATTACCATCAAGGTAATTTTCAACAAAACCACTTCCAGGGTAATAACAACCAGCAACATGGGAATTTCCAGAACAATCGGGCTCAAAATTTTCCAAATCAAAATCAAGCCATTGTTCCAACTGGACCATCATCTGATGAGTTGCTAAAACAGTTTATGAAATCCCAAGATGAATTAAACAAAGTGCTAGTTTGTCAAATCTCTGAATTGAAGAAGTCTTTAAATGATCGACCCTCGGGCTCAGGTATTTTACCTAGCAACACGATCGCTAATCCGAGGGGCGATGCAAAGGCGATCACCACAAGAAGTGGAGTTTCTTATAAAGGACCCACAGCTCCCTCTACCACTTCTCCTGTCCAGGTAGAGGAATGTGATACTGAGGATACTACGGATACGGTACTTCCTACTAATAACGGAGGTACCACTGACATCCCTCCTCCAGTTGTCCCGATCCCAACTCCCCCTAAAAGAGTCATGTTTGAAACTCCCAAAGGTCCTGTTGAAATACCAAAAGCCAACCCAAAACCAACGATTCCATATCCCTCACGATTGCAAGATCAGAAGCTCCGTGAAAAAGCTAATCATCAGATGGAAAAAATTTTCCAACTTTTCCAAGAACTACACTTTGATATTAGTTTCGCGGATGCTCTCATATTAATGCCCAAATTTGCATCGACAATCAAAAACTTACTGGGAAATAAAGAGAAACTCTTTGAAATGGCACGAACTCCACTCAACGAAAACTGCTCTGTAGTTCTGTTGAAACAGCTTCCTGGGAAGCTAGGAGACCCCAGGAAATTTCTAATACCATGTATTTTCCCGGGGATGGTTGAGTGCTTTGCCTTGGCCGATCTTGGCGCAAGCATCAACCTAATGCCCTACTCAGTTTGGAAAAAGCTTTCTCTTCAGGCACTTACTCCCACATGCATGACTCTCGAGCTTGCAGACCGTTCAATTTCACGTCCCCTCGGTATTGCCGAGGACGTGTTTGTAAGAGTGGGAAAGTTCCATTTTCCGACAGACTTTGTCATTGTTGATTTCGATGCAGATCCGAGAGTTCCTCTCATTCTTGGGAGGGGATTCTTAAGGACGGGTCGTGCATTAATCGATGTTTTCGATGAGGAAATCACGTTACGAGTTGGAAATGAAGCGATAACGTTCAACCTTGATCAAACCTCGAGATACTCCTCGAACTATGATGCTGAATCGGTCAACCGAATTGATGTCATTGACATTGCATCCGAGGAGTATGCTCAGGAAATCCTTGGATTCGCTGATAGTTCTACGAGTGGAAATTCCACTCCCTCTTCTCACCCCATAATCGCTAATTCGTCTCCTTTCCTCACTCCGTTTGAGGGAAGTGATTTCGTCCTTGAGGAATTAGAGGCCTTTCTCAAAAGTGATTCAGTTCCCGACGGAATTGATAACCAAGAGATGGACCCGGAGAGGGATATATTTCTCCTTGAGAAATTATTGAACAAAGATCCCTCTCCCATTCCTGTTCTACCTCCACAACTTCATAACGCGGAAGTCAAATATGTTGAGAAAAATGATGATTTCCCCGAGGTCAAACTTAAGGACCTGCCTCCTCATCTAGAATATGCATTCTTGGAAGGTAACGATAAGTTACCGGTCATTATTGCGAAAGACTTAAAGGATGAGGAGAAAACCGCGCTGCTTAAGGTTTTAAAGTCCCACAAGCAAGCAATTGCTTGGAAGCTCTCAGACATAAAGGGTATTAACCCGGATTTTTGTACACACAAAATCCTAATGGAAGAGGACTTTAAACCTGCTGTGCAGCATCAAAGAAGGGTAAATCCAAAAATCCACGAAGTTATCAAAGAAGAAGTTATCAAACTTCTCGATGCGGGATTGATTTACCCTATATCAGACAGTCCTTGGGTTAGCCCAATACATTGTGTTCCAAAAAAGGGTGGCATCACGGTTGTCACTAATGAGGATAACGAGTTGATACCAACTCGGTTGGTTACAGGGTGGCGAGTATGTATCGATTACAGAAAGCTTAACGAAGCCACCCGCAAGGACCATTTTCCTCTGCCCTTTATGGATCAAATGCTCGAAAGACTAGCGGGGAATGAGTATTATTGCTTCCTCGACGGCTTCTCGGGTTACTTCCAGATTCCCATTGATCCTAAGGATCAAGAGAAGACTACCTTCACATGCCCTTACGGGACGTTTGCCTATCGTCGCATGCCTTTTGGGTTATGCAACGCACCGGGCACTTTCCAGAGGTGCATGATGGCTATTTTCCACGACATGATCGGGAAAACCATGGAGGTATTCATGGATGACTTCTCAGTCATCGGGAATTCTTTCGACTCATGCCTCTCCCGTTTAGAAAAGATGTTTCAATGTTGTGAAGACACTAATCTTTGTCTAAACTGGGAGAAGAGCCATTTTATGGTTAAGGAGGGCATTGTCCTCGGCCATAAAATTTCAAAAAGTGGGATTGAGGTCGATAAGGCCAAAATTGATGTTATTGCTAAACTGCCTCATCCCACCACTGTTAAAGGAATAAGGAGTTTCCTTGGCCATGTCGGGTTTTACCGGAGATTCATTCAGGATTTCTCCAAAATAGCCTGACCATTGACTCATCTTCTTGAAAAGGAAGCTCCTTTCATCTTTTCCCCCGAGTGCATCGAAGCTTTCTCTACTTTAAAGAAAAGGCTTACCGAGGCACCGATCCTTGTTGCCCCCGACTGGGACTTACCCTTCGAACTTATGTGCGATGCTAGCGACTTCGCTATTGGTGCAGTTCTGGGGCAACGCAAAACAAAACATTTTCAGCCAATACACTACGCAAGTAAGACCATTAGTGAAGCTCAAACGCACTATACCACCACAGAAAAAGAATTATTAGCTGTGGTATATGCCTTTGAGAAATTTAGGCCTTACTTAATCTTAACCAAATGCGTGGAGACTCTCAATCTAATCTCTGGAGACTCTCAATCTAATCTCTACCCGGGATGATGCTACTACCCCATGGTTAGAGAATCCTCATCAGGATATTCTCGAGAGAAAAGAAATTAATGAAACTTTTCCTCTGGAGACTCTCAATCTAATCTCTACCCGGGATGATGCTACTACCCCATGGTTTGCCGACTTTGCAAATTACCATGCGGGAAATTTCGTTGTGAAAGGGATGTCGTCCCAACAGAAAAGAAAATTCTTTAAAGATGTGAAACATTACTTCTGGGACGACCCCTACTTGTTCAAAATCTGTGCGGATCAAGTCATCCGACGATGTGTCCATGGCCAAGAAGCCATGGAAATTCTTAAAGCTTGTCATGATGGACCCACGGGGGGAAATCATAACCTAAACTACATCGCCAAAAAGGTGTTTGATTCGGGATTCTTTTGGCCCACAATCTACAAAGACGCCCATGAACTTATCAAAACCTGTGAGGCTTGCCAGCGTCACGGGAATATTTCCAAAAAGAATGAGATGCCACAAAACGCCATCCAAGTCTGTGAAATATTTGATATGTGGGGCATTGATTTTATGGGGCCATTCCCGTCTTCACGAGGGAATAAGTATATACTCGTGGCTGTCGACTATCTGTCAAAATGGGTTGAGGCAAAAGCCTTACCCACCAACGATGCCCGAGTAGTCGTTAAATTTCTGAAGTCTCTCTTTGCCAGATTCGGGACTCCTCGTGCCATTATCAGTGATCGTGGCACACACTTCTGCAATGAACAATTTGCAAAAGTGATGTTGAAATATGGTGTAACTCACCGTCTTTCAACTGCATACCACCCACAAACAAGTGGGCAGGTGGAGGTCTCGAATTGTGGTATTAAGAGAATTATGGAGAGGACGGTTGGAGAAAACCGTGCCTCTTGGTCGGATAAGCTGGATGATGCATTATGGGCTTTCCGCACTGCTTACAAAACACCCATTGGGTGTACTCCATATAAGCTAGTGTACGGGAAGGCATGTCATCTTCCGAACGAATTAGAGCATAAGGCCTACTGGGCCTTGAAACATGCAAATTTCGACCTTCACACAGCAGAAGATCACCGCAAGGTTCAACTAAATGAATTAAATGAACTTCGTGATCAAGCTTATGAGAATTCTTTAATTTACAAAGAAAAAACCAAGAAGATACACGAATCTAAAATTAAAAACCGTGTTTTCAACATCGGTGACAGAGTCCTTCTCTTCAATTCACGATTAAAGATATTCTCAGGAAAGCTTAAAACCCGTTGGTCTGGACCATTCACTGTCACAAAAGTATTTCCATACGGAACTGTTGAATTATCTCAACCTGACGGTTCCAACTTTAAAGTGAATGGCCATCGGTTAAAGCACTACTTTGGAGGGGATGTACCACAAATGGTTGTCCCAGATCTCCAAACTTTCCCCACGAACCAATGAATTCGGGGATCGAGTCAAGCTAGCGACTCGATGAACAAAAACAGTAGCAACAACATGGGTTTTCACCCATGTCTCTGACTTCTTTCTACTTTCTAACACCCTAGTGTGGGGGAGTGGCCGTCCCCTACAGCTATTTGAAACGTATATATCTCAAATGAAAATATGTGTGATTGTATGTAAATATGAATAAAGTGAAAAAAAAAAAAAAAAAAATGATATTTCCACAGTTAGCTTATAATATTATCTTTTTATGTTCAAAGAGTCGGCATAATAGCCGCGACTTTGAATATTGAGGACAATATTCAATTCTAAGTGTGGGGGGAAATTCTAGCGAATTTTATGATATTATATCCTCTAGTACCCCCATTTTTGGCCCAAAATTTTCAAAAATTTTTTCACTTTATTGCAAAATTTTTGTGGTAATCAGTCTGCCATGTCTAAATGACAAAAGGATTGGCTAATCCAGGAGCAAACAGCTCTTGGTAAAGATATCTCAAAACCGTTGATGGCTTGCAATTTGCCCAAAATTGTATGGTAAATCAACTCGCCATATCCCATAAAGTAAATGAGTTGGCTAGCCCGCAAGATTATGGCTTGTGGTAAAGGCCGTGGAAAAACCATAATTGGTAATCAGCTCACCAAGATGTTGACTATTCCATCAAGAGTTGGCTAGTCCAGAAGCAAACGGCTTTTGGTAAAGACAAATCAAATCCGTTGACAGCTGGTGGTTTGCTCAAAATCACATGGTTATCAGGTGGACCATAGTTCTTACTTGAATCGATACATCTGGCTACTCCAGAAGTGATAGCTTTTGGTAAAGAGTTTTTCAAATCCATCAAGTTTTTCTCAAAAGATTGCTAGGGACTAGCAATGTTTTAGTGTGGGGGATTGATGAGTGTCTAAATACTCATCATTTTATACCAATCTGAACTGCTAAAACATCTAAAAACACTCAAATATGCATCATAATACTGAAAATATCCCAGGAATGTGTTTTATATGTTTCAGATGCAAAATAATCAAAAACAGATAAAAAACGTACAAAGTTTGCATAATTGGCAGTTTCAGTCCCTCAACTTTCAAAAGTTGTCAAATCTAGTCCCTGGTTGTTCTCAAAACTTGAAAAAAATCACCAAAGGCCCCTTTAAATCAAAAAGTTACATAATTAGTCCTTTGGTGCAAAGTTTCACAAAATGTCAAGTTTAGTCCCTAAACTTTGAAAAATGACAAAAATGGTCCCTGGGATATTAAAACTTTGAGGAAAAACAAATTCTGTCCTTGTACTTCTCATATATGGCAGGATTGGTCCTTGTTGCAAAGTTTGGTGAAATTACATAACAGGTCCCTGGAGTTTGAAAGTTTGGCACTTTTAGTCCCTGGAAAAGTCAAAGGTGAAAAGTCAACATAAAACCTTGGACTATGGAAACTTGGCATAAAATACCCTCATGAATACTTTGGAAGAATGCCAAATGACACCCCCTATACTTTCGGCTAATTACAAATTAAGTCCTTGTGATATAATAAACCAAACCGGACCCTTATATTATCAAAATCCAATGCCAAGTCCAATCCAACAACACAAAAGCCCACTACCTTTTTTCCTTGGCCCAAAACAAACAAAGCCCACCCTTTTATAAATACCAGGGTCAAACTTTGACCCTGAGTCAAATACCGGTCAAACGCACCCCTTTCCCTCTCCCTCACTCACCACAGCCAAACCACCAATACCACCCTGGTTTCACCCCACCACCACCACTTGCAATAAACTCATCATCACCTTCCCACAACCCCTGCACCTCAAATCACCTCAGAAATTAATGCCACCACCCCCCTTGCCTATATCAGTCCAAACCAACTTTCCCGCCAAAATCATATAAACGGCTGAGATGAAATTCAGACATCCAAGGGTCAAGATTGCAAGTGGGAAATGCTCAGAGGTCATCACAAACCCTAATCCGTAGCTATAAAAGGGAAGAGAATGCAAGGAAGCAGAGTAGTAGTTTAATTAGTATCAATGTATGTCGTATAATTAAAATTTCAAATTCTAGTGTAATATTCAAGCTTTTAAGCATTTGGTTAGTTAATTCAGCTGTAATCCTAGCTTTTTCAAGTAATAAAATCAAGTTTCCTTAATCCTTATTGTTTATGCAATTTTCCTTTTTTATGTCAAAGTCTTAAATCATATTCTGTTGTTGTTTATGTTTATATTATGGACTCTTAAGCTCATTTAGGTTCCAAGAAAGCTTAAGAAAGCTTTTAGAAACCCTTAAAATACTGCTTAGACAAAAGAGAAACAAAAACTCAAAAAAGTCAAATAAAGTCAACATTGCAGGTTTATTTGAAGAATAAGCTGGAGCACAGTAAAATTAGGATGGCTGTGGGTTAGAACTCCAAGGGGAGTGTTAGGATTGGTTCTTATGGTTCTGGTTCTAGTTCTGCTTGGCTTGGATGGCATGAAGTAAGCAAAATTTCTTATTTTTCATAATCCTCATAATCTCAGCTCATTAACTGTTTATTCATGCTTATTTGAGTATATTAGATCTCATTAGATTGCTGTTAATCTGTTTCTAGTGTTAAATCATTGTATTGCTTGAAAATCATACCTTTGTAATCTGAGTAGGGGTGTTTGGATTTGTGTTTATCTCTGTCACATTGGAAGTCTTAGTAGAAACTTGTAGTGTAAACATAACTCTTAGGTTCATTGTAGTCTAGTTATAATCTAAAAACAGTAGACATAAGTTAAAAAGTCAAAATTGCTCTTGATCTTGTTGATTAAGCTGTTTTAGGTATAATCAGGTTGCTTAGATATACAAATAGTTGCATAAGTTGGTTTCATAGCTTTATTCAGTTCCATTTTAGCTTAAAACATCATCTTAGTTCAGATTAGATCAACCAAAATTCAGAAAAGTCAAAGTGATTAACAAATTTTCAAAAGTCAAAATCTTGCATCTGTCATTTTTGACCAATCTACCAGATCTTGCACAAGGTTCATTAAGGATTGATCTTAGATAAGATTTGTGTTTCTTGGGAGTTTGGTAGCTTGTTTATAGGTTTCAAAAAGAAAAATTTACTTTGGATTTCATTTGCTTATAAATAAGCACTCTTGAAGTGGCCTAGTTGGACTGAGACCTCCCCTGCATTAGGGGTGTGACCCTGATTTCATAAACTCACCTAGAGCTTCTCAGAGAGCTTTAGGCTTCACACCTTAGAAATTTAGGTAACTTGTCAACCCATCTCACTATTCTAATTGCTAGTTTGGACTTTAGAGCTTTTTCCCTAGGCTGCTTGTACCCACAAGTCACCACCTTCATACTGAGTACACTGAGTACCCAATATAGGCATCAACTTTCATAAGCTTGCCAAAAGCTCAATAGTGAGCCATAAGCTCTGCTTGTTGGCTTATTTGGTAGCCTATCAGACCAGCTTTTAGGTACCATTCTCACTTTGGACCCTTGAGCTTATTTGTGGGCCCCACATAGGCCTTAAGTTGCCCTTTTGGGACTGCAAGCCACATAAGTTGTGGATTTTAGCTTATTCGCTCATTACAGCTTATTGCTCAGACCTTTTGCTTGTTCTAGCTTATTTTTGGTTTACATAAGTTGCTTATAGCTTATTGTACCTTCTGTGATCAGTGTTTGGCTTATTTCATTTGAAAAATCCACAATTAAGCTTAATAAGCCAACTATTTTGATAAAGGGGGTGCACACAACTTATTTTTAAGCTAAAATAAAAGTTGTTTCACAAAATTTTCTTTTTTTCATCTTATTTTTAGCTGTCAAAAAGAAAAACACCAAAAAACCAAATATAAAATTAGTGATAGCTTTTATTTAATAGATTCTATACTTTTAATTTTTCATTTCAGCTTATTAATAAGCACTTTGTCATTTTTATAATATTTTTAATTTCCTTTTACCTTTAAGTATTTATAATAATTTTCTTAGATTTTTACTAAACAGTTTACTATTTATTAGATTTAAAAATAGTTTAAATAATTAAATAGGTAATATTAGTAATTAAATAGTTTTCTTTAATTTTAATTAACAACAGTAGAATTTTATATTTTTCCTAGGTTTTATAAATTAGTTAAGACTTTTAGAAAATAGATTTATAATTTTCACTATTCATTTTCCAATTTTCCTATTTAATTTAGTTAAATTAGATTTAAATTAATTAATTAGTAACTTAGCCTAAATATAATTTTTAGTAACTTTTTATAATTTTTTAGGATTCCTGTGATGGTTAATTAGTTTTATAAATTTTTCTATAATTTTCTAAGTCATTTAAGTATTATTAGTAATTTAAAATAGTTTAATTAGCTTAATTAGGATAAATAGTTTTTAATTAATAAAAAACTAATAAAAAGACAAAAATATTTATTTTTATCTTTTATACTTTCTTCAAGTTCATTTTAAGGTTTAGAAATTATTTTTGCAAGTTTTTAGTTTAATTTGTAAATCTTTATAATTTTTAGTTAACTTAAATTAGGTTTAAATTAGATTTTAAATAGTTTTAATTAATTAATTAGTATTTAATTATTAAAATAATCATTTTTATGATTTCATTTTCAATTTAAATTTTCTTTTAATTTTAAGTTTTAAAAAGTTTCACTTGCACCCCCTGTAGTTTGTAATTTTTTAAAACCCACTTTTCTCTGTCTGTTATCCGATTTCCCAAGTTGTGCTTTTTTTTATTATATCTGTTGTTGTTTATATCATTCCATATTGTCCAAATACCAAGAAATCAGTAGTATAATCATTCCCCAATCATCTTGGTTACTGTCCTCAGTACCACTTATTCCACAAACGTTCAAAATACAATTTCAATCTCGTTGGGACTTAACGACCCGGGGATTTCCCTGTACTTCCACGGATTATAAACACTTGACTCTCCTCTCCCATGTGGGCCTATCAACTGCACCCGGTTGACTGGTTGGTTTGGGAGGAGGTTATTGACTTAGTGAAGAAAACTCTCGAGCTCGGTGCTCGGGGAGTGGAGTAGGGCAAGGAAGGTGTCCTTGTAGCCGAACCACTATAAATCCTTTGTCTCTCGGTTTGATCTTTCCATCTCTTACTCTTTGCTTACTTACTTATTTACATTTCATATATAGTTATGCATATATTGATTTCACATAAAGATCAAACTAGGTTCCATTCACAATATTAATTTTATAAAAAACAAACCATAAGGATATATATATATATATATATATATATATATATATATATATATATATATATATATATATATATATATATATATATATATATATATATATATATATATATATATATATAAGTGTGATAAAACTTGTATCTATATTTTTGCATCAAAGATTTTGTATTTTGCATCTATCCTTTAGAAGCAAACTTTTATAAAATGAAAAAGACGTAAAACTATTCAACCCCCCTTCTAGTTTTCCACATTTGTTTTAAGAGAAGAGTTATTTTACATCCTAAACTTTTCTCACATATCAATTAACTCATCAACATCCTTTACCTAAAAAAGAAATAAATTGCTGAGATTAAAAACATTTAAATATTTCACATATTTTTTATAATTTAAATATCTCTTAAACCGTTAAACCGTTAATCGGTAGCCAGCCGCGATGCGGCCTAGTGGCGTTTTTTTTGTCGTTGTATTCTTTAGAAATAAAACTATGTCAACCGTGAATTATAGAGGTGGCTATGGTATATGTGTGACGACTGGTCATAAATGGAAAATCAATAAATAGATACAAAGTGTATATAACAAATCTAGTATTTAGAATGAGATATGAGACATTCAGTATTGTAAGACAAACATGATTTAGATAAAGCAAATCCGCGTGAAATTACTAAGTCTGACTATTACACAATTTGGGCAATATTTTTTTCCGATACTAAATGCTATTTATTCTTCTTTTTCTTCTGCATCTTGTCCCTTTGTGTACCTTTGCGAGTGTCATTGAGGATGTAGCTTGTTGATTCGTTTTGAAAAGCCAACGCGTTTCTGAATGACGATATAAAAATCGGTTTGGACATTTGGACCACCTTCAAAGACTATTGCACCGATCGAATCTCCTTAAGGTAATCCGTATTGCTTTGAATTGGCAATACCAAAGAGGTCGATGTTAAAGTTGGGGCTATCAAATTCTGCCATTCTGTCTCTTGCTGTGGAGCGTTCATGCTGCCAGAAAGTAGCACCGCAATGACTGCACACCTGTTTGTACTGGCCAATATGCATGTATGTGGGTGGAGGGCCTGTACGCAAAAGATAGCATTGTAAAAGAATTAGCAAGTTTTCAGGAAAGCAAGGATTATTTATTGGTGGTTCAAGGAAAGATGAAATCTTTATCGTAAGCGGGTTGCATACCAAAATACCATTGTTCCTAATAAACAGAAATCTGGCCTTTTTTTTTTTGCTCTGATAGTAAATGGTATCCATTCTTCTTTTTCTTCAGCATCTTGTCCCTTTGTGTACATTTGGCGGTGTCATTCAAGATGCAGCTTGTTGATTTGTTTCAAAAAGGCACCGCGTTTCTGAATGACGATATAAAAATCGGTTTGGACATTTGTTCCTGATAAACAGAAAGATCCTACGATAAGCGGGTTGGATATCGAAATAGGTTTCTTTCTGAAGGCTATGGTTCCTGCTTATTATTCAGGTTTTGACCTTATTTCCATATTTTAGTTACAATAAAGTCATAAGTAAAAAAAAACTAAGCCAGATAAAAAAGGCTTATGAAAACTAAGACTGTTTGCTTAACTTTATTTCTGGGCGAATCAGGTTCTGTGGCCAAACTCAACCAAACATACCCGTTTCAGCCGACTTCAACACGTAATTCAGACCCTATTTCAATTCCCAAATGCACCCATCTGATCCCCCATTTCAGTCCTCATTTCCACATTCCGTCCAGCCCCCATGTGAGCACCCCAGTATACACATTTCAGTATTATTTTATTATTCAAACCTGGCCATAGCAACACTTAAATGCATTGACTGTTAAATGCACCCCAAGTATACACATTTCAGTATTATTTTATGTTTAGTGAGCCTCAGTAGCTGAGTGCAAAGGTTAATAAGATGGTAGAAAAACTTTGATATTAAAGTGAAAGAAAGAAATACTTACCGATGGATTTTAACCTTGTTCCACGTTTCAACTGAACCAACTACTTTAGATGCATTTCCAACGGACATAGTCATAGAATGAGGTGACAGTGATAGCAGTTTTCAATCTAATATTTTTACGGATAGACAAAGGCTGTAGACATGCCTTATCTGTTTGTAGATCGCAACGGCCATTCTGTAGATCCATGGTGACACCTATACCAACAACAAAATATAAATAAGCAGTATGGATTAGCTGTTCATTTGTATACTGTACTCGACATACTACAGCCATGCATAGAGAACAATAGACTATATACACATTAACTTATATATCGGTAACCACGAGAAAATTTTGTTTGAAGTTAACTACAGTAACCGTTTGCTACCTAATCGTCCTCACATATACTCATCTTAATGATGCGCCTTCATTGTGTTTTTTCATACAGAAAAGACAAACGTAAACCTATAATACTGCTAAACCCTCGCTTCGAACCGTACAATTTGAACGGCTCTTCATTCACAACAGAACACAATGGATTTGAAGCGAGGGTCCAGGAATATTCTAGGTTTACGTGTGTCTTCTGTGTATAAGAAAACCAATGGAAACAGATTATTAAGATGAGTATATGCAAGGATGCTTGGGCAGTAATCAATGCGGGAAACTAAGGGAAAAAGAAGGCAAGCAATCTTAGAGTTTTTTAGTTTAAACGCGGCAAAAAATAGTTTAAACATGGGATTTTTAAGCATCCATTTCGTCGCGTGTTTAATTTAAAATACGGTATTGCATATTTTTAACTCCAGCTCCACAAAAGGCCCTGATCAATAATAGAGTGCAACTTCCAAAGATAGATGGAAAACAAAAGAGGATAGTGCGAAAAAGTAATCTTCACAAAATTTCTTGCCACACCATTCTCTCCTGTTTCGCATCTTTCTTTGGTAGGATGCAATGTAGTAATGATCAGAGCCTTTCATGGAACTGAATCTACCAACATGCATAAAACAATCTAAATGTATGATCAGTTTAACTGTTATACATTCATTTTGCTAAAATTGACTTTAACCCAATGGTAATGTACGGCATGCTATTTTTTAACAAAGAAAAAAAAATATAGTAGATGATGGCAACCTACTGTACAAAAACCTCATTAGGACCTTTGTACGTACAACAGGTTACATGTATTACAAATACCTCAGTAGGACCTTTGTTGTAGCTTCGCATGCTCCTGTAAATATTAAGATGACAGAAAAATCAGGTCAAGTTAAATTCACCAGATCTTTGCAAACGCTATATTGTTGAATTTAAAACATAATGTTCAACGGGAAAATTACCGTTGAACGTACAAAGCTGGTCCCTGGCTCCTAGCTTTTATTTGTGAGTTTTTTCCGTCATTTTGGTTTGGCTATTGATTGCTTTGGTGCAATAGCGTAGGAGATAAGGCTTTGGCCAATAGTGCATCTGTCATAAGAAAGCAACTATTAATACATATACATGAATAAGCTTTAGATGCTCATCAGTTTCATTTCGCAATTTTAACAAACGCAAAACACCCAAAAAAAACTAAAAAAAAAAGAAAAGAAAAGAAAAAAACCATCAATAAAGTTTACTGATGAGAGATGATGACAACCTACTGTACGTTGCAATTCTATCTTGAAAACCCCGTCAACCACCTTTGTTGAAAAATAAGACGTAAACGACATAGTTTTTTTTGAAAGATTCATTATGCAACTTTGTAGTTGCTTGTCCGGTTATTGGGGGAGAGAAGGCGCTGTCAAATTTCGTTAGCAATCCAATCTGCAAATGAAATCAAGAAACGTGTTTAAATTAATGCAATATTATTAACAAAGAGCAGTGGAATAGGACATATGTAAGAAAAAAAGACTCGTATATTATATTTAATGATACACCTCATGCTGATGCTGCTAAGGTTCCACTTTTTCTCCTTAAGTTCAATGGCTTCTTGACAGGTTTCCAGCACATTTGCGACCGCAAACAGGAACAACATTCAGAAATTAAGCTTGGCTTTTAAAAAACATAACAGAGCGCTGTCTGTAATTGTTACCTAAAATATAGTAACATGAAGCGCTCAAATCCTTGTGTATAGATATAGGCGGGACCCGCCAGGGTTGTTCCTGCGATAAGAATGTTCTGGTTAATCGAACCATTTACTATGGCAAAGTTATGAACATAAATAAAAAGGCACGGAAACCTGACCTTGGCTGTTGGCTCAGACGCATTCATCATGCTTATGAATAACATAGCATGTCATAAAAGCGGAATCTAATTGTAAGCATGTGTTCACCAGAGATCATGTGTTTGGCTACAATCAGGCTTTGTTGATTGAATGGATGTCAGGAAACCGATAATCGTTTGGATGAGTACATATCCGACATGCCATTCAATTAATAGAGCTGGATTATTGCTAAAATTCTAGTAATGCAGGCACGATTCTGAAAAGAGGTAAAAGGGTTGGGCTATTTGCAACGGTATCCTAATTTTCAATTGCAATAGGCAGTCATTATAAAATATCTACATCTAATATTGTAAGAGTTTTATAATGAACTACCTATTGCAATTGCAAAATGCATAGGTTATAAACGCATCAGCTTTGATTGTAGGCCGTTCAGTGTCCTGCATGCGTTTCGAATAATGTAGCACTGACCGCACCTGCAAGACACAAAAAAAGTAAAAGAAAATTTGAGACAAAAAAGTGTAAAAATTCGAGACAAAGAAGTGCATAAAAAACATAAAAGAAAGAGGG
Organism: Artemisia argyi; assembly: GCA_030686995.1. Lineage (NCBI taxonomy): Eukaryota > Viridiplantae > Streptophyta > Magnoliopsida > Asterales > Asteraceae > Artemisia > Artemisia argyi. The sequence continues at coordinate 231,574,182 of CM060709.1, read as the reverse complement.
AACGGAATGTACATGTGTTAAGAAGCACAACACGATATATATTGTATTAAGGAGGCCAGAACTGCTAAAAATGTACTGCAGCACAAAGAGCAGCAAATTTCTCTATAATATAGGAAGGGTAGTACTCTTGAAGACTTATCGTCATTTCCACTCCTTTTATCTCACCAATCTCGCTCTTTCTGATATTCAGTTATTATAGTTTGTAACAGTTTAATGCCTTGTCAAATAGTAATGAGTTTTTTTTACGTAACTTATGGGCTGATTAGGTAAGATCATTCATAATTTTTTCAATCACTGTGATGAGGCGAAAAATGATCCGTTTTTAGGGGGTCATTTAAGCCCGAATCCGAATTTATTTGATCAAATATTGCCCTAAATCGTTCCTTTTTTGGAGCATAAAAGTGAAGAAAACGGCAAAGTCTCAATTTTCCATGCTAGGAACAGTAGGTGACGGCGTCAAGAGTACCATCTTGACGGCGTCAAACATCAAGAATTAAAATCCGTAGTTCATGAAGGCGTCAAGAGTTTTCCTGACGGCGTCAAAACCCCAAGAATTAAAATCCGTAGTTGATGACGGCGTCACACACAGGGCGTCAAGAGTAATTTGTGTGACGGCCTAGCCTTGACGGCGTCAGAAGTAGATCAAGGCCGTCCGAGGAAGTATTTGGCGGCGAGGTGACGGCGTCACATTGTTTGTCTTGACGCCGTCACCCCTATTTTCCTATATATAGTTTTCTAGTTTTTCACATTAAAGGAGAGAAGTTTTGGAGAAACCCTAAAGACGATTTTGGTGCAACTTTTACAGGTTTTTCAAGGGTTCCAAACCCTTGATACCTTGCATTGTAATTGAGATAAGTGTTCTTCTAATTCAATCAATATGTCTATGTGTTGGTTGTCTATATCTTGTTCTTGTCTCAATTCCATTATGCTAGGCTAGATCTCCTTTGTGTTTGCTTAGATCTAATGAAACCTAGATATTGATTATGTGTTGATTACTTGTTTATTATTGTCTTGGATGAATGATTTATATGTTAGGCTTAAGAAAACTGGCAGATCTCCAAATGGTAACATGCTTGAACGTCTTAAGAAACATGAACTGAGGCGTACTAGGTCTTTATTGGTTGTATTTAATGCATGAGCCACTGTTTACAATCCCTATAGTTGTGCTGGGCATGGTGTAGGAGGAGATAAGAGCTCATAGAATTGGGGAGTTATGTATGCCACCCCATGAATGGTATTAAGGAATACGATCCGTCATCCATGCAATTATAACAAGTAATTAACGTGTAAAAGATATCTAGGGAGTAGTGAAATCTAAGTAAACACATTTTCTCCAATTACTGCTCACAACCTTAGTATAATTAGTTTATTTTCATTTTTAGTATTTTATTTTGATTGCTTCTCAGTTTTGGGTTAGTTGAATAGCAACTAATTCCGCCCACTCTTCCAAAACCCGAGATTTTATTTGCTTTCTAAAAAATATAAAAATACAAAAATAATCATCCCTCACCTTTAGAACTAGTAATTAGGCTTTCTAATCCTAGCGACACTATTCCTAAGCTGAACGATCAATCCCCCGGTACTTGTCACTATACTATACTACAACGATCAGGTACACTGCCTGGTGGGGGTTGTAAGCTTCTCGAGATCCCTCGAGAGGTAAAGCCTGTTGCGATTCCCACGCATCAAGTTTTTGGCGCCGCAGCCCGGGGAATAGTTATTGTCTAGGTTAGGATTTCTTTTTATTAGGTCTACTTGCTAGATTCCTTTCTAGTAAGATTTTATTTTTTATTTTTAGGTCTTCTTTAGTCTATCTTATTTCTTCGTGCTTTTGTTCGTAACTCTTTACCATCCGACATCATGGAAGGTGGTAACATCCTTGAACCCGTCATCCCACCACAACAAAACCCACCACTAGAACCCCTTAGGCCCCGAACCTTAGGAGAGTATTCCCGACCTAACCACCAAGGCTACCGAAACACCATTGAGCTCACCGGAGCCAATGTGACCCCCTTGCTATCCGACACCATCCGGTTGGTGCAAAGCGGATGTGCATTCCATGGACTTCGTTCCGAAGATCCAAACCAACATCTTAAGGACTTTCTCAAAATCGTAGATTCCATAGACCTAGGTGTTGAAACTAGAGAGACTACCCGTTTACGCCTATTCCAATTCTCTCTACGGGATCAAGCTAGTCAATGGCTTGAGCATTTACCCGCGGGATCCATCACCACATGGGATGATCTCACCACTCGTTTCCTTGCTTAATTTTTCCCACCGGGGAGAACTACTAAGCTTAGAAATGACATCTTGATGTTCCAACAACGTCAAAATGAATCTCTTTATGAAGCATGGACTCGTTTCAAGGACTTACTCCAAAAAGTCCCTCACCATGGCATAGATCTTTGGCTCCAAGTCCAAATCTTTTATGACCATATCGATATCTCCACGAGGCGAGCCATTGACCAATCGGCCGGTGGTAAGCTACATGATCTTAGTGCGGAACAATCATGGGAACTCATAGAAGATCTTGCTCTCTATGACAACGAAAGTTGGAATGATCCCCGTGACTTGAACAAAATGGTCAAGGCAATATCTTTGCCTTCGAACAACTCTAGCACTCCTGATCGTAGGATCATGGAACTTGAAGGTCGAGTATAGTCTCTCATGAAATCTTACGAAGCTCAAAAACCTTCAAGCCAAGTAAGCAGAATCGCTTCTACATGCAAACTATGCAATGGCCCTCATGAGACTCATAACTGCATGGAACTTCCAAAGCGTGCTTATAACGAATTCACATCATCGCACATAGGTAAGGTCCTCGAACTTCTGCCAAAGCCTATGAGGCATGGAAGGATAAACCCGATTTTAGAGGGTACCAAACGAGAAGCGTATCCTTCAATGACTCCTCACCACTCACTTAGTCCGAGCATTTCCCATCACAAGGCATTCCTAGGCAAAGCTGTGAAGATACTTTAAAAAAATTCATTCTATCTCAAGAACTACAGCTCGCTACGCTCGAGGCCAAATTTAAACAACAGCAGGATGATGTAAACAACAAGATTTGTAATCTATTGACTGCTATCAAAGAACATATTGATAATAAGCCCATTCCCGTTAATGAGGTTAAATCTGCTACCGTCATGAGCCCACCAGCTTCCCCTATAAAAATAAAAAGTCCTAGCAAGTTATTCAAACATCTATCTCCTAACGGAAAAGAACCTGTCAACCCCCCTGGACCAATCCACTTCGTAAACACCATCACCACAATATCTGCTTCAGCATCCAACCCAACCCAACAAAAAACTAACAAATTCAGTCGGATAGCTAAAGATGAGACCTCAAGGGTTGACCATGCTTCGGCAAGGAAACCTACCGACTCACCCGAGCAATACACCGCGCATGAATCCGGCATGAAAGGAAAGAGAAATCGGAAGAGCATGAGAAAGATCCAACCATTTTGGGTAAATCTATTATAGAAGAACCCGAGAGAAAAATGGAGGATGTTATTAGTGTGGGTAGCAATCAGACTAAGGAAAGTAACCCTAAAGTTTTCAAGATCCCCTGTACCATTAAGGAAAAGCTCTTAACCGATAGTCATATAGATCCTAGCTTCCCAGTCAACATAATCCCCCTTTCCCTATACCACAAAACCTTCCCAGAGCACATTGCGTGCGAGAGAGTAATAAAAAATTTATCAATTAGGATTGGAGAGCTTGTTTACAATACTGACCTCACCGTGGTTGATGACGTGGACCCTCTCACCAATCAAACGTTTACCCACCTTGTCCTTGGTATACCATTTATCAATGAATCGGGAGCAATCCTTGATGAGAAAGGTGGTAGTGTAGTACTCACCAATGGTGTTAAGAAGGTGATTTTTAGTGGGGGTAATGAAGAGGTATACGAGTATCGTCCTTCCCTTGAGAGGAATCTATTCGGATTCAGGAACGGAGAGTCAGGGAAGATAAGGAGGCGTGATCCGAATAATCTCAAAATTCCATGCATGATCGGTCACAAGCATTTTGATAACGTCCACATCAACATATTTATGCCTAAGAATGTTATGTCCCTATTCCATTACAACAATATCTGCAGATGGGGAATGATTTACAAAGGAGAGAAAGTGGTTGGTAAGGATCATGAAATCCAGGTATTCATAGGAAATATGGCATTCTCTATGGAATTCACGATTGTGGACAACATAGAGGACTATGTCGACCCTAGGTTATCACAAGTCGTCTTTGGAGCACCCTTTTGTGAAATCACTAATTTGATAGTGGATGACTTGAACGGAATCATGACCTTCACTGATGGGATTAAGAGGATTTCATACCAAACGCCATACAAGAGAAAAGACCTTAAGGAAATAGATTGTGACGGGCTTGATATGATGAGCTCCCAACTTATCTTGTGTGATGAAGATGTTAGGAGAGGGTGTAGAAATATTTCTGATTTATCATGTGGATTCTTTAAGAATGTTAGTAAGCTTGGTTCTAAGTATCGACAAGATATTTTCGAGTTCGAAGATCCGAAGTACTTGCACTATGAAAGCGATACTAGTTTAGAAGACGACCTAGAGAGTGGAACCAATGATGGAATTACGTAGTAACCCATGACCTTGAGTCTAGCTACAAGACTCGTAAATAAAGAAAAGCGCTTCTTGGGAGGCAACCCATGTTTTGTGTGATTTTATTTGTTTGATTGTTATTTGCTTCCGTATGCATGTTTAGTTTTTATTGTTGGTTGATCATGTTTCTCAATTAGAATGTGGAAATACTTTACTTTGTTGTTTGGCCTAGTCTTAACTGCACCTAGAAGTATTTTTGCAAAAGATAAGTGTAAGGGGAAACCCCAAATATGTTTTCAAGAAACAAACCGATCATGATTCTCCACGATATTAAATGAACATGTATATTCGTATTTGTTAGAGTCAAATGCTTGTATTGAGTCATAATGAAGTTTTGCAGGATTTTCCAGGAAGTAGGACCAAGTTTTTCCAGAAATTTTCCGGAAACTTAACATAAGAATTTCTGCAGGTCCATTCTGACGTCGTCAGAGGTTTACTCTTGACGGCGTCAGGAGTTAAAACCTGGAAATTTTACCGGTTTTGTTTTTCTAACGGAGTCTTATGGTTTTTGTGAATTATTAAGTTTTATAATCTCCAGGAGATCTGCAAACTTCATTCCACAAGCATTATATCTTACTTTGTTTTCTAGGAATTAGTAACTTATATAGGATGCCGCCGATTTTACGCGAGGTTGTCTTGTCTATTTTTGTCAGGATTTACAGGTTATGTTCGACAAGGAGATGATTTATATTCTGGAAGGAAAGCTTTGATTGTTCATTTTCTTGGAGGAAGATCTAATCTGGCCAACCTATAATCCATACCGAGCGAATCAGGGGAGTATTTGATTTCATTCTCTTTACTTTTTCACTTTTACATTCTTTACTTGAACATTGGGGACAATGTTCATCTTAAGTGTAAGAGGAGGGTAAAATGATGATACCTTACATATGCACTTTCGCTTGAGTTTGTTTTGTTTAATGGTAGATGTGTAATAAAACTATGAGAAATACTTGTTAGTGCAATTTTAGCGCCAAATTTAAAATTTTTTACAACATTTAGGAGTGAAACTTTAGCCATAGCAAGCGTCTCATGGCTAGGAGATTGTATGACTAGCACATAACCGTATATTCAGAAAAAATTTCCACCCAAAAATGTGAGGTTCGCCTTTAGATTTGATAGGAAAAGCATTCATTATTAGTGCTTATGAGTGTACCAGTAGCATTTAGATTCTAGAACTTGCGTTAGTGATGCATTCCGAGACCGCTAGTGAGACTACATTCGTGTGGTAGGATTTACTACATGATAAGAGGCATTAGGATCACCCTTGTGTTAAACCCGTATTATAATTACTTGAACGTTTAAGTCATATTACTTGGCTAGTTAAGTCAACTAATTTTTCCCACACCCTTAGCGTTGTACTCATTTTTAGTACACGAAACCCCTAGTACACCCCTCCGAGCCTATCTTTTCGTTTCTAACTTTAAGCATTTTACTTAAAGGAAGAATTTGTTACACCCCACTTAAATGTACAACCAAATCGCCTTAGCCTTCCGTATATGCGCTCATTTTTAGTGCATTATTGTTATTTGTTAAACCCTAAGTTAAATTTCTAATTGATTACATGGTTGCTAAGTCGAGTCATATCCTTGTACATATTGTTTTGGGACGATTGGGACTCATGGGTAAGTACTTATTTTATGAAGTAATGGGGAAGAACATCATTTATTACCCCCATATGTACGTTAATCTTAAAAGTGCTCCAAGTGTTTTGATTTTCTTAATTCGAGTCATTAGTTTAGTTAATTGTAAAGTATGTAAAGATTCAAGTGTAAGGGGAATTCTCATCCCCTATGATGTATTATTTTGGATGGTAGGGTAAGTGTGTATGCAAAACAAAACAACAACAACAAAAAAAAAAAAAAAAAAAAAAAAAAAAAAAAAAAAAAAATCGAAAAAACAAGAAAAAGAAAAAAAAAACTAGAAAAAGAAAAGGAGAAAAAAAAAACATACGGACTACCATCCCGTTTCATTCTATGTTCATTTTACGTTTTTGTTATTTTTTGATTTATTAGCTTAAGTCGAGTCTAGTCTTGGCTTAGCAACGCCATATTGTACATGTAATTAACCAAGATTGTTAACTCGCCACCAGTAAAAACTTCCTTTATCCAACAAAACCGTGTAATTCATATCCCTATACCTAACGTTACAACCCTTTAAAAGACCTCTTTGATAGTTTATCTTAGGTGCTTACGCCATGTGGTGGAGGTTTGATCCTTTCCCAAGCCTATGGTAATCTATTTTGCTATGACAGGTAGTGAGAGATATCTTCCGTTTCCATATTGTAATTTACACTTTATTACACCCGAGAGATGTGAGTATCTAAACACTATTTGTGAGGTGCTTGTGTATGACCTCCGTGCTTGTCTTTGGTCTTTAGTGGAACGATTATTTGTTGTAATTACTTTTATATTAGTGTTAAATGAACCCTAACTTGTCTTTTGAGTAGAATAAAAGCGCATTTGCTTGAGGACAAGCAAATCTCAAGTGTAAGGGTATATGATGAGGCGAAAAATGATCCGTTTTTAGGGGGTCATTTAAGCCCGAATCTGAATTTATTTGATCAAATATTGCCCTAAATCGTTCCTTTTGTGATTTTAGGTACTTGGAGAGTGAATTCTGGAAAAGAAGCCATTTTGGACGTTTTTGGAGCATAAAAGTGAAGAAAACGGCAAAGTCTCAATTTTCCATGCTGGGAACAGTAGGTGACGGCGTCAAGAGTACCATCTTGACGGCGTCAAACATCAAGAATTAAAATCCGTAGTTCATGAAGGCGTCAAGAGTTTTCCTGACGGCGTCAAAACCCCAAGAATTAAAATCCGTAGTTGATGACGGCGTCACACACAGGGCGTCAAGAGTAATTTGTGTGACGGCCTAGCCTTGACGGCGTCAGAAGTAGATCAAGGCCGTCCGAGGAAGTATTTGGCGGCGAGGTGACGGCGTCACATTGTTTGTCTTGACGCCGTCACCCCTATTTTCCTATATATAGTTTTCTAGTTTTTCACATTAAAGGAGAGAAGTTTTGGAGAAACCCTAAAGACGATTTTGGTGCAACTTTTACAGGTTTTTCAAGGGTTCCAAACCCTTGATACCTTGCATTGTAATTGAGATAAGTGTTCTTCTAATTCAATCAATATGTCTATGTGTTGGTTGTCTATATCTTGTTCTTGTCTCAATTCCATTATGCTAGGCTAGATCTCCTTTGTGTTTGCTTAGATCTAATGAAACCTAGATATTGATTATGTGTTGATTACTTGTTTATTATTGTCTTGGATGAATGATTTATATGTTAGGCTTAAGAAAACTGGCAGATCTCCAAATGGTAACATGCTTGAACGTCTTAAGAAACATGAACTGAGGCGTACTAGGTCTTTATTGGTTGTATTTAATGCATGAGCCACTGTTTACAATCCCTATAGTTGTGCTGGGCATGGTGTAGGAGGAGATAAGAGCTCATAGAATTGGGGAGTTATGTATGCCACCCCATGAATGGTATTAAGGAATATGATCCGTCATCCATGCAATTATAACAAGTAATTAACGTGTAAAAGATATCTAGGGAGTAGTGAAATCCAAGTAAACACATTTTCTCCAATTACTGCTCACAACCTTAGTATAATTAGTTTATTTTCATTTTTAGTATTTTATTTTGATTGCTTCTCAGTTTTGGGTTAGTTGAATAGCAACTAATTCCGCCCACTCTTCCAAAACCCGAAATTTTATTTGCTTTCTAAAAAATATAAAAATACAAAAATAATCATCCCTCACCTTTAGAACTAGTAATTAGGCTTTCTAATCCTAGCGACACTATTCCTAAGCTGAACGATCAATCCCCCGGTACTTGTCACTATACTATACTACAACGATCAGGTACACTGCCTGGTGGGGGTTGTAAGCTTCTCGAGATCCCTCGAGAGGTAAAGCCTGTTGCGATTCCCACGCATCACACTGTCAGTCCCAGGAATAAAGGTCATCAGCCTATTTTTTTAGGCGTAAAAGTCGTGGGTCATCTAAAAAAACTACCACAAAGATAATATTAGCACACACACCCTATCAGAGCACATACGGCAACAACCGGTATCATTAACTTTGATACGGAAAAGAGCAAGCATTAAATTCAATTAATCTCAGTCACTATTCCGGCAGCTTAAATTCAGTTCAGAAAATATAACATTCATAAAAACTATGGACCTGAACTTTTAGGCTTCTGATGAATGGTCTGACAAAAAACCCCTAAATTAATACGAAACCCCTATCCCAAGCACGTTTAAATTGACCACCAAAATCCTAATAAAAAACCTATGATTTCATAAAAACCCACTTAAATTTAAAATAACATAAAGTAAATATCAAACTGTAATTCTTAGTAACGACATAATGAACAAATATTTTAACAGTGCACAGAAACAATAGAAACATCAAACATGCTTTCCTGTGTACACTACAAAAATCAAAGAACTGTACTTTTCAGCAGCAGAATCCTAACCCAAAACCTCTGATTTTATAAAAACCCAGTTAAACTAAAACATAAGATATCAGAGTGCATATCTATAGAAAGATAATTAAATGCTCGTCGTAATGGTATTTTTTCGCTTAACAATTAATAGTTTGAAATATATTAATATTTGAAAAAAAAATGATGAAAGTGAGTTTTTTAAATTATTGGGACTAATCTCATCCATTAGATGAAATAAAAATAGATATTGGATATTGATCCCTTAGTATGTAAGAAAAGTTTGGTATGTAAATGATCTTTAATCTTGGTTTAAAGTTAAATATTATGCCATTTTATAAACTTATGATTTTGTAATGTTTAAAATATTGTTATAAAGTTATAATAGATTTTTAATACTTATATAGTTATAATACAAATACACACATGAGTTTTTACATACTACGTTTTTTTTATCTGTTAATATTGATTAATATTTTGTATAGATATTTGTTACACGAAGGATTTAACCTTGTTTAACTAGCATGATGTTTTGGTTGATCTTGTTCAGATTTAATTATTGTTATCATATTCTAGACATTATGTGTGTTTAGTAGCACATAATGCCTTGAAAAGTATTTGTCGTTGTTATATGTAGAATCCCGTCTAGTTATTTTCATCTCACAGTAAAGTGTAAGGTCGACAAGTTGTGCATTTATTTTGATATTTATATTCCAGTCAATAATAATTTAAACCGTTTTTAAACTCGCGATCGGGTTCGAATTATAAAGATGAATAACCTTAATCGTTATTGAATGCGGAAAGTTAAAAAAAATATTTTTTCGGGTATTCTCACTTAATCTCATAAAAAGGAATAACATGAGTAGTTCATATATGTATAATCCCGTGTATTCATTTACATATTACAGTAACTCATGCTTTCATTTTGATATATACAATTTTGAGCTAATGCATTACTTTAATATATACTGATAATAATATATTTATAAATAACAACAACAAATTTTTGTATTTTTTATAAAATAGAAAAACATGGTATAAAATCTTGGGGTATTTATTAAGTTTATAATGTTAGTAAAAAAAACATGTAAATTAATAAGTATATTTAAATCTATACAATTTATACAAAATTTAACCACCGAAGTTTTTTTAGTTACCCTTTCATTTTTTAAGTTTTTCTTTTACAAAATTGACATATGTGTTTTACACATATTTATTTTGTTGGATGGATTTTTGATGAGTTTGACCAATTTTGAGTTTTATTGGCCAATATGAATGCTCATTTTTGCCACATAAACAGATCGGTGCATTCTCATTGGTCCAATAGAGTATTTCAGTATTCTTTTTCTGTTCTATGGAAATCTCTTATTGTATAAGAGATTTATTATGGGTTTATCTAACAATTTCCTTAAGGGCATAAGTTAAATTGTATTAATTAAACTCAAACTTTTTTTTGAATTGAAAATTTCATTTATTACACATTAGTTAAAGCTTTTAATAGGTTTATAAAATTGTCAACTTATACAATGCATTAATTTTTAAACATCTTCAAAATCCTAGACCTTTTCATGCCACCTAGACTTGAAATGGTTCCTCACTATGGTACATAAATTTTTAAACCTCTTCATAATTTCTTGAACCTATTCTTAAACCACCATAGTGGATGCTCTAATTTTAATTTAATAAACTTATAGTTTCATTTTATGATCACGTTAAACCTTTCCTCAAAGGCACCGTTTAGACAAAGCTATTTATTACGTGTTATATTTCTCGTGATCATTTATTCTAACTTTAGACAAAGCTATTTATGAGCATGACGTGACAACTTCAAAGTTGTTTACACATAGCAAAATTAAACTTGACACTTCTCAAATTTTGTATATTGTATTATTGATCGGAATATTAGAAAAGATGGAGACATAAACTTTAAAAAATGGTAACTATGTCCTTGATCTTCAAGTGGAATTAATAAAAATAATTTAATTAAAAAATCTCAATTTATATATACTAACATACTCCGTATTATAAACTACAATTGGTTCAAATAATGTTATCATCAAAATAAATTAGTAGTATGTTTTGAGGTCAAACTTGCCTTCAAAATAAAAAAGTTGACTTTTGTTGGGTTAGAACTTAAATTATTGAAAAATGAATATAATGTGGTCACTAATGCAATAAGATAGCTAAAAAAAGCCATACCACTTGGGACTTCAATTTATTGGTCAATCACTCGCTGCATTATAAATACAAGATGTGAAAATTGATAGATGATCTATATGGATTAATTAACCAACATGTATATTATTAGTCAACCTGCATGCATAAATCGACCAATAATAAGCTCATATAACAATAGTTGAATTTTTCTTTGTAAACGAGTTAATAGTAAATTTGATGTATTGCATATGATGTTCGGACAATAAATTGTATTGATCGAAAATTTGTTTTAAACATGGGTTCTAGAATACCGATGATAATAAGTTGACAATTAACATGAATAATTATGCAAGAGTATTTGATTTTCCTTTTTTTGAATTCGTTTGTACTATGCTAAATAGCTTTCATTTAACGTCAGAGTTAAATAAATGAATTATCTATTGGTTTTATTGTTTAAGAAACCAATAGCATTTCCAAAGGAATCACATGTAGAGACAAGATATTTTACGTAAAATTAAACATGCATAAATTTTGTGATTGTGATAATAGAAGTTGAACAACTTTATATATATATATATATATATATATATATATATATATATATATATATATATATATATATATATATATATATATATATATAATGCCATTAGAAACACTTAACGTTGTGTTTGGTACTTATATGGGGTGCAACAAGCCAATCTTTTATCATGCAATTCGAGTTTGAGCTTAAGTTCGAATCAATCGAGCCGAGTTTATATTGAGTTTGAGCCTGTGTTTGAGCCCAATAAACCAGCTCGAAACACATAACGAGTCGAGCTTAAGCTTTTAATTGCTTAGCTTGAGTTTTATCGTGCTTTTCGAGCCTCTATATACATATATCTTCAAATACACATATATAATCTAGGTGCTAATACTCTTCAAATTTCATGGTTATATTTGAAACTATAATCGAGTAGTCCTTAGATTTTGAGTTCAACACATATTTTTGGTTGATTGATGAGTTTGGTTTCAAATAAAATGGTTATATATAAAGTCGACCTTTTTAAACCGAGCTCAACCTTTAGTCGAATCTTACTTAAGTCAAGCTCAAGCCTAAATGATTAAAGCTCATCGAGCTTTCAAGCCGAACTCGAGCCTATATTATATTTTTCAAGTCGAACTCATACCTTGTCAAGCTCGAGCTTTGTTTGACTCGATTACATTCCTAATTTGAAGTTGGAAAATTTATCACCAGATGATCAGAAATATTATATTGTCTTGCAAAATTATTAAGGCAAAGTTAACTAAGCTCAAGAATTATTGAGTAGCATCACTGCATCACAGCATCAGCCTGTAATTTAACACAAAATAATAGACAAAACTAATGTTTATTAGTACATGCTTAATTAATTATTTTGAATAGTTAATTAATTATATGCTTAAAATATGTCATGTAACTTAGTAACAACATTCAAATGCTATAAAGATTATTTATAGGAGGATATAGAGATCTAATAAAATCCTAAATCCATGCCATTTTAAACACGAATATCATTTTTCTACTTGTAGTAGTTAATGTTGCTTTACCAAACAACATATCATTTCTCACTTTCTGTGCCCCAATCATCATTTGTTTTCAAGTTAAACCTGTCTTTGATTGACATGTGTTTCATTTATTAACTCAATCATTGGCATTTACATGCGACTTATGTCACCAAATTTCATAACTACTCACCTCATCTGAACTTAATTGGTTTCTACCCACTCTTTTATGCATGGCCCATGCGATGCACGGGCTTTGTCCATCTTAAAGAATTATCGGTGGGCAAGGGTTATGTGTATTTAGTTGCACAGGTTTTGTTCACCCTAAAGCACGGGTACTTTATTTTTGATAATATCATATATCATATTTATATTACATATTGTTTCAAGACCTGAGCGATTCACAGGTTTTGTTATTCGAATAAAAATATTCTAAGCTAAAACATCGTAAGATGGATTATATCTTAGTGAAGCAAAACATTGGTTTGTGCTAATAGAAATCAATACGAACTACTTATTAATTAGTAGCATCGAACTATCATATATAGTTTATTCGGTGGTGCATCCTAGCGTCAATATGTGGGTGCTATATGAGGTTGATTTCAAACAATTGGTTCATATCTAATATATTAAGATATCGAGTTGATGTATGCATAGTCAAGTTACCAAACATGTACGATCATTAAAATGAAAGTCAAACACATGATTTGTAGCTATTTAATCAAACACTTATTACAAATACGATTGTACGTATTTGAATTAATTTTTCTCACACATTTTTATACTTAAAAATCCTTAAGACAAGTATTATGTTTTTTTATTACATGTTTCACTCTTACTCTTTAGTTGATTATATATTTTAGATGTCAAAAGTTTTCAATCTTACAGTTGCTTAGCTTACTATAAGAAACACTTTCAAATCAAACAAATCCTATATAGATACTATACAAAGTTTTTCCAACTTTTGAGTGAATAACTTAGTAATCAAATGCTTTCTTAGTATAGTGCCAAAAGTTTTGGTAACACTATTAGATGGCTAACATGGTTATTTCATGGGAATATAATGGTCAAGTATACATCTCGTTAAGATATTTAGTGTTTGGGCTAAACGATTATACACTATCTTGAGCAACTAACTTGAGGAATTTTTTGGCAGCAGGGTGTTTGCGTTCGGAAGTGTTATATGCATTGTTCATCGAGTCTCTGTTCTCTGCGGCGAGTAACATCTTAGTTTAAATTTTGGTTTCAGCCTTTTAGTATGATCAACAATCGTAGTGATCCTTGATCCTTTATCTATGAATATTTGCATATATAAGGAAGGCCATGAATCAGTTACTCTATGACAGAACAATTTTATCTTTTAAGAAAAAGGCCTCAAATCAAAACTCATGTGCCATAATCATGGGGCTTTGGCTAGTCCACAATAGATTATAACAATGGTGAACACCTACACTCTTCTTATCAACGTATCCTAAAAAAACTCCTTTACTTAATAGATGTTCCTAGAGGGCTACTAGATAATTCAAGCAAAAAGGCGAATAACATATTAGCTCTTACGCATCATACACATACAGAAACCCTTGAAGCAAAGAAATCAATGCATACCATACTTTTTTTTTTTTTTATTTTAGCGATTGAAGGGCACCAATTGTCAAAGGGATAGAGCTTTGTTGGAACAGATCTTGAGGAGAAACGGCGTAATGATCAAAGATGGACAAGAGTAGTTAGATGTGACTAGTTTGAAAATGAGGAAGCGCGACGCCTGCGACTCTTTCGATGATACAAAATAGGAGCTTACCGTGAGTCTAACTTGAAGACTCTGGAATAAAGACAAGTGCTGAACGGGAGACAACCCGAATTTCTATCTTATTTTTTTCTGTTTTCTGTCGAGTCTGTCAGACCCTGCAGAAGATGCGACGCATCCCCATCATAGGATGCGGCGTATCAACTGCATTGGTCATATCCGTTTTATTTTTCTGCATTTTTTTTACCTTAAAACTTTCTGTCAGTTCATTTAATGCGGCGCATCCCTGGTTAAGGATGCGACGCATTTATTTTCTGATTCGTATTTATTCCAGGCTCGATACGGTACATCCTCTTTCATAGGATGCGGCGTATTGACTGACCTGATGATTTACAGTTTTATTTTTTAGGTTTAATTTTTACTAACTACTAATGAATTACACAAGTTGTAACCTTCTTAACTCATGTGTGTTAAAGTTTTGGTGGTCTAATAGATTCCTGTACTTTCTGTGGAGACATCGTTCATGGAGCTTGAACGCCTCTCATCCACAAGAAAGTAGATTTTGCTCATAAACGCATAATGGAGGATCAAACCGAGCAAATCTCATGGAGTTTTTCCGTTCTAATTCTTTTATTTTCTAGTTTTTAACTTTTAATACAAACAACGAGGACGTTGTTTAACTTAAGTGAAGGGATGGAGAATTACAACGCTTACTTGTCCCAAACTTTTTAAAATATGCTTAAAATGTGCTTAATATATCAAAATTTAAAATTTTTAGCATGTTTTTGTTTAGGTCTAAATTACATAGCCGCACACATAACCTTATTTTTCCAAAAATTAAAAACTTTAATGTTCTGGTGACTTGTAAACTTTAGAACTTGGCTTGTATACTATTCGAGACCACCATAATGAGTATTATTGATATAATTAGTGTGACTTGTCTAACTTGGTAAAATTCTAGGATTACACCCAAAAAGCCTATACATGTTATGTGATATTAACTAACTACGCTGGTTAGTTAACCCCCGTATAAACCCTTTTGTTACTCTCATTTTTAGAGTAAGATACCCCTAGAAAAACCCTCAGAGCCATTCCTTTCGTTTCTTACACCTTTGTTAAAATGTTTCGTTACACCCTTACACCTTAGCCTACCCTGTAGATTAAAGTCCGTGGTTAGTTTCTTTAGGCAAAGTGTTTTTCCTTGCGTTACCTGTGTTCATGTGCGTAATTCATTATCTTTGGTTAGGTCGAGAAATTGCACAATGCAATTAAAAGTGAAAGTACATATTGTATAATTTTTAGTTTATTTTTTGTGTGTTTACTACTTTCACTATTTACAGTTATTTCTGAAATTTATCAAAAGTATGGAAAAATTATCCGGAAAAATTATTGTAGTGATGTAGTGAAATTTTACACATCTTAGTTGAAAAAAAAATTGAAAAAATAGAAAAGAAAAAGAAAGAGGAAAAAGTTGGAAGTTTGTTTAACCAACTTATGTAAAGTTTTGTATTAAGTGAAAGATATCTCCACTATTTGTTGTTCTAATATATTTATGGATTGAATGAAAGTTGGCCGTTATGGGAACGCCAACTAAGGTTTATTCATTGTTTAAGATATTATTGAGTTTAATTCGTGTCTACCTAAAGCGTGAGTTATATGAGTCAAAAGCGTGAGTTATTCAATGATATGAGTCTTATTCATGGGATGGTTGGGAAAGTGATTAACCACACATTTAGGACTTAATCTATTTGTTTTGTTTATTTTTATATTACACCAATTTATATCCTAAATTTTATTCATACCCAACCGTATTGTTATATTCGTTGTTAGCTTTCGAGCATCCGGATATGATGATAGCCGAGTAAGAATATTAAATGTATGAATAAGGTAGTGACCATCCGAGTATTAGATTAATTGACTAACGTGCCAGCGATCTAGTATGTGAATTGGTGACCATCCGTTATGCAAATAACGCGCCAGCGATCAAAGAAGTGCACTAGTGACCATCCGTTAGTTGAAGCATCGAGGACTCGCGCCAGCGATCTACTAAGTTTATGCAGGAGATATTTGAGCGAAGCTAGGTTTAACCCTTAAGGCTCAAAAACCCTTTTTACCGCTTTAGACTTGTTACTCCTTGGCTTTAGTGGAGGAGATGCGTATGCTTGCCAAGCTTGTGATAGAATATTCATCACGACTAAGCAACTAAACGATTTAGAATTGTTTTGATAGTGATTTTTTTTTTTTTTTTTTTGTTTCTACTTAGTTAAGTGTTTGGTTGTGTGATTATGATAAAACGAATACGTGCTTAATGATACAAATAAATCCTGATACCTTTTAGGATACATTTTCATAATTATTAATCTAGAGTTTACTTGGGGACAAGTAAAGTTCAAGTGGAGGGATATTTGATGACATCAAATAAGTACATATTATTGTCATCATTTATCCTATTTATTTGACTTGTTTTATTATATTTTATATGAGAATTGGTGCTTTAATGTTTACTTTAGTAATTCTTAGGTAAAAACAAGCAATTGGTGAAACTTGACGATTTTGGACGAATTATGGAGCAAAACTAGCAAGATGTCAAAAGTCTACTGAAATCCAGAAGATGCGTCGTATCTCTCTCAACAGATACGCCGCAATATCATACTTAGATGAATTCGAAGACCATTGTCTGACTTTGAAGAATGTGCCACATGTAATTCTATCATGCGCCGCATATGAAACTTTGGTCAATGAAGAAGATCAAGCTTGTTCTACTCTAGATACGCCGCGTTATACTTCTGACATACGGTGTATCACTATCCAGACCTCACCAGATACAATCCAAGACACTGATGACATGCGCCGCATACAAGATCAAGATACGCCACATCTGAAGACGGTGTACAAATATTCCAGAATATATTAATCTTGGACCCCACGCGAAGTTAAGTCAATGCGCCGCATCTACTTACTCGATGCGCCGCATCGTGCCCTCAGACAGAAACTATAAATACCCCAAGACAGATACGAATTTGATGTGCAACAAAACCCTAAGGAGACGAATTCAGTTGAATAAGCATCACAAGACACACCCCAAACAAAGATATTAGAGCTGTAAGAAGGCCCTGCATGTATTTACTTCATTAAGTAGTTTTGTTTATTGTATTAGTACGCTTTAATTCATCAGGATTGATGGGCTTTCTGGGCTACCATACCTGATCCCCTTAAAATTACTTTCCCATCAACTAAGTTTATATGATGATGTTTTTGGTGACTTGTATATGTACATTGATAACCTATGTGTTTAGTTGAGCTTTCTGGGCTACCATACCTGTTCCTCGCCTACTTATCTAGCGTCTAGAAGGTAGGATAAACATAAGTAATCATTAAGAGTTTACTCGCCTATATTTAGGATCCAACGAGACAGATTAGATTACGATACTTATCATATAAAACTAGCAATAAAACAAGTGACAAGCTGCTTAACTATCAAGACAGGCCTTCTTCTGCTTCTATTATCTATCTGTGTACGTGTTGCTATTCGCTGATTCGTGCTCATTAGTTTATTTACTGTTTAATAAAACCAAATTGTGCCAGTCTCTCAGGCTGAACCCCTTTCGTTAGATTAGACTGTAAAACTACCTTAGGATATTAAAATACTGATTAGGTTAACTAGATAATACGTTTCACTCTTAGTGATCGACACTCTACTTACCATTATATTCATACTGACCGGGTACACTGCTCGTTAGGTGTGTATGTTATTGATAAGTCGGCTAAATATAAATTTAAAACTTGAATAGGCATTAATACTGCTTAACCGCAACTACACACGACATAAGACACCGCCGCATTATATGTAAATGTTTTTCCTTCGTAAGGGGTTTCTTTTAACATGTTTTGATAATGGGATTAGCGGGTTTTATGACAAAATAGTTTATTGCATAAGGGTTTTTTATGAAAATGTTTATTGTTTAGGGAGTCTTATGTAAATATTGTATAGTGTAAGGGGTTTTCTTAAACATATCTACAACGGATAATGGGTCTTATATTTTTCTAATGATAGTGTTTGGCCCTTTATATTTTTGCTAAAGATAAATTGCAAAAATTGTCCTTGTGGTTTGCTCAGATTGCATGTTTCATCTCTAGTCTATTGAAATTGTATGCGACCTCCTTTTGAGGAACTTAAAGGTTCATTTTCGTCCCTAGTCGAAAGTGAAATAACTACTTTGCCCTCGTCTTCATCCTTTTGAATTTCTCTTCATTTTTTTTTCTTTAAAAATAAAATCCATCCATCAATGCTCATCTTCTACCCAGATTATTCAAGCTCCTTTACATTGTGTTTTTGAGTTGATTTTTGAAGAAAAAATAAAAGAAAATTAAAGAAATAAACAAAATTGTCTATTCTTAAGTTTTTTTCAAAGAATAAAAGAAAGGATTTCGAATGGAAAATGATGGAAATTTTGATATGAAATCTTCTGCCCACATTTGGGTGGATTACGAAGAAAATAAAACTGGAAAAACACATTAATAGATACAAAGACTAATTTACCCCTGAGAAATCTACAAAAGTTTTGTCTTCTTCCACAGATTCTATTCGATTATGCACCTTGTTCTTCCACTACCAACAAGGCAACAATATGACTTTGCTTTTGTATCTTTAGCTAACATATCTACATAATTACCCATAATAATTTATGTTTATTCTCAGATTAAACAGTCGACGCGTCACATCAATGCTAATCATGTCTATCGAGGAATATTTATGTTACCCAATTATCTTTTGTGTAAATTTTGGGAATTGGGAGAATGTTTTATATTGATGGAGCTATAAGTTAAAAGTTTCTATTCAAATAATAGATTTTTTGTTTTATTGTTATTTAAATTGCATTATGAAATGAACAGTGTCTCCCATCAAGGGAGATCCACTGCACCACAATGAAGAACATGAGAACTAAGAAGATGAAGTTGTGTTGACTTATACACATGAAAGGGCATTACTGTAAATTCATCAAAACAAGGTTACACTCCATATGTTAATTCTTTTTCTTTTCGGTCTATTTTGAGAACATATGCCAAATAATCTGTTTTTGGTCCTTTTTATCCCCTTTCTTTCTACCTTATCTTTTCCTTTCTTTTCTTCTCATTCAAATCTCGAGAACATAGTGTTATTTTTTTCGTTTAGTCCAAAACCCAATAAACCTGTAAAGCTACGCCGTCTTAGTCAACCACATAAAAACGACTTCTCCAAATTAAACAAGAATATCATACACACACATATACATTTCCTCATACACATATTTTATATTTTTCCTGGATTATACAAGAAAATACACCAGTGGCACACACTAAAATCAAACACTTGATATCATAATATTTAAACTCTAACCTAAATCAAAATCCCTAATTTTTAATATTAGAACTCCTTTCTTATATTTCTCTTTAATCTTCAAGAACACACACAACACAAACCAAATCCACCTCCATATCAACATTAATCTCGTCACCACACCCAACACTCACACATACACACAGTCACAAAACTATATCTTGGCGCTGATGTCAGATCTGTTTATTAGTCTTCATAGTATTTATGGTGGTTTCAAGAGGCGTGAGATATGTGGTTAAGGTGATGGATTGTGTTGGTCAAGTAAGAAGAAGGTGTTAGGTGTGTGTGTGTGCGCGCGCGCGCGTGTGTGTATGTTTTAGTGACATACGAATTATGGAGAAGATGAATGTTTTAAGTTAATTAATGTGAATTTGGGTGTTTGGATAACTAAATGAGAATTGATATTTATTCCTACTTCACATTCCTACAAATCATCCTACTTACAGGATCCTGACAAGTGAAAAAACTGACGGTTTAGATGAGGGGAGATAATGAATGGAATACACATGTTAGATTTTTATGTGGGTAGGAGGATAAATAGGAAAAAGATGTAGAAGGATATAGCAATGCTCTAACTAAATTGATTCTATTGTTATTTGAGAACCGAATATTTTCTAATGTTTATGGTGATCTTCAAGTGTCTTTCATGTTTGAAATAAGAAAAAATAAAAAATCCAATTAGAAAATTAAGAAGGTTGGAAACAAGGGCAAAGTAGTCATTTTATTTTTGACCTCTGACGAAAATGAACCTAAAAGTTCCTTGCAGGAAGGCCGTCTGCACTATTGATAGACCAAAAACGAAACATGCAATCTGAGCAAACACATGAAAGGATTTTGCAATTTACTCTTTGCTAAACGTATACATTGTTAATGTTAATGTACACTAACTTACAAATGACTTCATAGATATTAAATTTAAAAACTTAATTTGCTTAAGTCAGTAAAAGAGTTGGTCATATATATATATATATATAGATTTCATACACGAAATTTATTCGGTATATATGACTTTAGTTAGAATATTACTAATTAACATATCAAGATAATTACCTAAGAATGTTAGTTAGAATATTACTAATTAATATATCAAGATAATTACCTAAGAATATATTCAACTTGTCACTTTTTATAATTATGTGTAGCCTTCTTCTTTTTTTGTAATTATATACCTAAACTTTTGATTTCGACTTTTGTGTGTATTCTATTCATGTAAATGACCATTTTAATCTTTGTTGTTTTTAGAGTGGTTACAAATATAAAGGTTAAAATGTACAAAGATCGAAATTTAAAAATTTAAAGACTACATATAACTAGAAAAAGTGACAAATTAAATACATTTCTAAATAATTATCACTAATATATCTTATCTTCATAGTTGATTAATTCGTTTCCTATTATTAAATACATTGGGTATTCTTATTTTTATTTGAAAGTTTTATCAAAATGTTTGGTGCAATGGAAGTTTCAATACTCCGACAACAAAATTAGAAAGAATTAATTCAACGGGGAAATTTTTACTTAGTTTATTTCATGTTAAAGAATACTTTAATTTCTTTCCAAGATATTTTATATATTAAAGTTTTGTAGAAACATGTTAATCAGATGTTGACTATAAATTTGTTAAATTGAATGGTCTACATATCACGTTATGTCGTAGACAATGACATAAAACTTTTTTAAAGCTATTAACCTTGATGTCATTGTATGACAGCATTTTACATGCACCACTTCTTTCAAACGCATGAATTTAGTAATTTAACCGTGGATATATCGTACAATTCGTACTAACTTTATAAAAGATAAAGAAATTCGTGAACCATCTCGTGAAGTTGCCCAATGTGTTTGATGTTTTTTAATATATAGTTCATAAAAGCAAATAACTTTCATATTATGTGAATCGTTTTGACGACAAAGATTGAAAACTAAAGCCTAATCAAGTAATCAGTCGATGAAGGAAACATGTGATTAAAGAGGTAATCATTCTCTTTTAAGGGTCATACTTAATACCAAGTGTGATTCTTTAATCATGTTTTGTATGCGATATATACTGTAGCACATGTTTACCACATTATGCTTATGCATGATCTTTAATATAAATGAAAAGGAACTAAAACACCAAATCATGTCCAACTGTCCAAGCTTGTATTTTAGGTTGATTTTTTTCACACCCATACAAAGGATTCACTTGTCTTGTCATAATAAAAGATATATAAGTCTTTTGATTATATACTGAAAAGACATTTGATTAACTTTATACGTAGTATTTAACATCAAATAAGGTATAAAGTCTTGCTTCAAGGCTTTAAGGGTCAGCGAAACAGTTAAAGTTTGGGACACCAACCAAACTATATGATGCGTGGACTTTTCAGCTAGAAACGAGGACCCGTGTCTTTCTTATTGAAAATAAATAGTAATCCTTAGTAAATTTACATTTCTAGAAATTTTATTTTTTATAGATGAGTATAAAAAAATAAGCAAAGCCCAGGCTAGAACAATAAACTGCCTTGAAAAAACTCAAATTATGGCAATCGGAAGCTACTCTAAGAAAAGGGGTGCAGCATTTCTATAATTTTCATTGTGTGCATGAAAGTATAGATAGAAACATACTTTTATGGTCATTTAACAAAGTTCCATTACTTTGCCCAAAAGTGATATAACACAGCTTTATATTAGCAATTTAGTAGCTATGGTACCATAAAAAAATATTGTAGCACATTTCAGTTTTTCCATCGACTCATGTCGTTGTGTAGTAATCCAACATATATATTATACTGTGGCCCACTCAAAGCCCAGCCCAGCCCAGAAGATTATAATATAGACTGGATTTGAGAAACGATGTTATATTTAGGGTGTTCATGGATCGGGTAATATCCACGATAACCGAAAATCGAAACCAAACCGAACCGAAAAGAACTGAACTGAATTTGTAACCGAACCAAATTTTTCAAAACCGAACCGAACCGAACTAAATATTCGATTATCGGTTCGGATATGGGTTTGGCAATGAAAACCGAAAACCGAAAATATATAAATATATATATTTTTTTATGTATTTATATATAAAAATAATCACTAAAAGTCTTTTTTAGTATAAATATAACATTATTTAAGCTTGAAAAAAAATTTGTTCTAAAAATATATATAATTAAATAAAAAAATTATTAAAAATACGTAATTCGGGTTATTCGCTTCGGTTTTCGGTTATAGGGGTTTGGTTTTCGGTTATTCGGTTCGGTTTTCGGTTCGGTTGAATCAAATTTGAATTCGGTTCGGTTCGGTTTTCGGTTTGACCCAGAAAAAAAATTAACCGAACAAATCGAACCGAATAAACCGAATAACCCGATAACCGAACCGATGAACACCCCTAGTTATATTATATAAGGTTGAAAAAAAAATGTGGATATGAACATTTTTCTTTGTTGACATATTACGGATTCTACACACACGAAAAGCCGAAACATTGGATGTCATACTTACTCATAATTAATCACGTGTAAACGAAAGTAGTAATAACATGTTTCAATATGTATTATATGTCAATGGGCAAATGCAACCGTTCTTTAAAAAAAAACAAAAAAACAAACAAACAACTACTAAAAGAGTAATCATAGTACGTTAAGGTTTTCAGTATAGTTTTCAGCTGCTTATAAGGCTTGGCCCATGAAGTGTATTGGGCTATACACCTTACAGGATCAAAAGTTTGGTAGGTTAGGCCTTAGGGGTGTCATAAGAGAAGCTGGCCAGCTGGGTAAACTGAATTATGTATATGTTTTACCCAAATCCATAAATGCATAAGATGCGTCAAAGTGGCCTCTCATAGAGATGAAGAAAGATTATGCATCATCGTTTTTAAATTAAAATGGGCTTCCTTTTTCTTTAAAGACATTTACCACTTAGTCACTTACCATGATGTTTCGTTTAGCAACTACGAAGATTGAATTATATGAAAGGTGGCATCAATAAGAAAACTTAATACTCTGTAATAACAAAACTTAATGCTTTGTAATATACAATTTCTTACCTCCTCTCTTGAAATGGTTGGATCCCATTGATTATATCACACAATAATACTTGTTCTCAACTAGAACCAAGTACTAACCAATTTGGTTGAGAAAGTTCAACGGATTCCACATAAAAGATAACGTCTTATGCTTTACATATAGTAATCGGTATACATAAAACATAGAGCCTTTCAAATAGTGTATTAGCTAGCAAGTCCATTGGATTCACAAACCTCGCTATGCATGTTTCCATAAACCAACAACCTAGCCTTCACAAACATAGTCTTCTTGAATCATGATGCTATTATTATAGTTAATAAGTTATGGGATAATGGTCCCTTTTGTTGCTGCAGCATGCTATGTGTATTTTATGCTCATCCATTAACTTTGATAATGAAAATATATTCAAAACTAATAGCCCAATGATTTCCTAATGGCCCATAAGTTCATGCTTTGTCAGAATTTCGTCCAAGATTTGTGATTCACTCATAAGTCATAAATAATTTATTTATTTATTTTATTCCTTTGCAAAAATAAAAGTTGTAGCAGAGAAGTTTCCTGCTGCAATAGGGATCCCATAAGTTGTACATCTTTAGTGTTAGCTAGATAAAGTTTGAGGAATGAAAAAATAACAAAATACTTGCATGTTAATCCAACAATATTCCACCATAAAATTTTGTATACGAACATTATTCCACCATAAAACTTGTACCTATTCAACAAACAACTAATAAACAAAAATCAAAATTAGTCACTTATAATGGGCATGACATTCACATAGGTACATGATATGATAGCATCCATTGTCTTATCATGCATATCAAAAATATTGTTTAACTAACTTACTTTGCAACAATTCGTTTATCTCCTTCGGGATTTTTTTTTTTTTTTTTTTTTTCCTCTCATTTTCATGATAGTGAACGATTTGGGATGATCATGGGTTTAGAGTTTAGTCCAAAACGTTTTAAAAGGGAACTCTTAACTCTAAAGTGCATGCCTATTTTTTTCTTCTTTTCAATTTATTATAAAAACGAAAATTAATTAATGTTGATCAAATTGAACTTCAATTTCGATTTTTAATTGAACAATAAAAATGTTTAATTTTGCCATATAGTAGAATGGTGCACTCCCATTAGTCTAATTGCGATCCTCAACCTTCTTTTTTAATTTATGGAGTTTTCTTGTAATAATAAGAGATATCAATAATATTGTAATGACCATGTATTTCATTGTTTATACTTTATATACTCTAGTAAAGGACCGACTAAGGGTTATTTGATTTCGATTTAATTATGAAAAGTGTTTGTTTGTGACTTAATAGAGAAAGACAACTGAAAATATTAAGTAATAAAACTGAGGTTTTCTGCATTAAGTTATCTTTTAATTAAAATGACTTAATGAAAAAATTAAACAGATAGGCTCTAAGTCCACTAAAACAAGTTATTGGGCCAACACAAAATAAAAGTTATTGGGTTGATTGGAATGGTCTAGCACCGGCTAGGCCACCTTATTTCCGCCCCGGTAATGCAATAAGTTTTATTCATGAGGCCTATATGGTCTTGCGATTTTCTCTACTTCTTTATAAAACTATTAAATTTTATGACCATATAGGCCTCATGCTTTCGTTTTACTCCTTTATAAAACTGTTAAACATGGTTTTTCAGAACTAATATTCATTTAGAATAAACAATGTGAAAATATAGATTCAAAAATCCACTATTTATTCAAGTTAAAAGAAAATTAACTAAACTTGATTATAAAAACTAGCAGAGTACCCGCGCGATGCGGCGGTGGGTACCCTGTGACTATATTTTCTGATAACGTGATGTATTGCATTTGCCAAATATATTGAGGAATATAGATTTCGGAAAAAGTTATATGAGTTGATACTTGGTTTTATTGGGAAAACGATTTCGTGAACAATGGCGCAAGTTTCGTTAAATTTCGAGTCCGTTAGCTATGTCGTTTGAGCCCCGAACCGTTTTGACGAAAAGTATTGTTAGTTGGCACTAACACCCCCTCCGCCACACAGTTACACCGCCCCCCCCCCCCTCACTTTTGTTTGTACATGTTTGGCCCCTCCAATTTTATAAAACAAAACTCTCTCTCTTTTCACTCGTAAAAACACACACACACACTCACTCTTTTTCTCTCATTTCTCTCTCTCTCTCTCCCACCCCTCACCGGATCTTCATCAATTCCGGCCAACACCAGCAGATTCCGGCGCCGGTCACCGGAAAATTTTCCGACCAAACCTTTTGTTCACCGAATCGATAGATCGGCTTATTCCCGTCATTTCTGGAGCTTTTGAGCTCGTGTAGACCACCGGAACTCTACCCCACGCCACCACAGCCGACCACCACCATCACCGAAGACACCACCACCTTCGCCCTTGCTTTTTCGGCTTATTTTGTGTGACCCATTCGCTTGCTTTGTTCTTTTGTGGGCCTCTTTGGTCGCGACTCGCCTCGACTCAGACGAACTCACCGAGTCAACTCGGTGAGGTTTTATTATTTTGGGAAATATATAGAGGGTTGTACATTATGTTCTAATAATTGTAATATTATGTTTAGGGGTGATTTTAATGGTATTTAATGCATAATTTTAAGATTTTGGTCTGAATTTCGAGTTATGCTTGTTTTTGTTGTACATAATGCTTTGCTTGTTGTAAATATGAAAAATCCTTGCTTTAAAGTGTTGTAAATATTGCATAATTTTTTGTACATTTGAAATTTTTGGAGAGAGATTCGTTTGCCTATTATATGTAGTATAGATAACAAATGCTAACAACATCTCTAATGTTTGTGGTAAACAACAAACTCCACTTTTCATGTTACAAAATAATGCTAAAATTAAGACATGACTAAAAACATTTGCCAACTTTTTCGCTTATACAACCAATGCATGAAATAAATTACAAATGTGTTTGAGAAATAATAGGATATCTAACTATCTTATAAAGCATTTAGGCCTACTAAATATAGAAATACTTAAAATTAAGCATTATATACTTTAATACTAAAAGTACAAGTAATATCAACACAATTAAATATTTAATACATTAAAATCAATACAATTAGACATTTACAAGTTTTATAGCTACATGTACATGCCACTTTCGGCTATTAATGGCCTAAAAATTAATGCAAACCTTAAAATTCAACATTACACCTTGTAATGCTAAAGGTACAAGTAATATCAACACAATTATATATTTAATACCTTAAAATTCAGCATTACAATATTAAATTAAAAAATAATTAATACTCTTATTAAACACCTTATTACTTAAAAATATAATGAGTTATTCATATTGTACAATCAGTTAAAAGCATAGCTATCAAATTAAATACAACCAATTAAAACACCCTCTTACTAAAATGTACAATAAAAATTTCATAATGTATAATCTAAACAAGCTACAACATAATCTAAAATATAAAATAATTAAATACACTAATTAATGTTATTTTTAAAACACCCATAAAATGAAAAGTACATGTTATTATACATATTGTACAAACTAATAAAACACACAAAAGTTTATACAATCTAACAAGTTGATGGTACATATAGTTTTGAAAATCAGACCGGACCACGGGTTCAACCGGGAACCGGTGTCGCCACTGGTTCGGCTAGACAATAAAAGCCATCCGAAAATGAACTCAAGAGGAGCCGTTGGAACCGATACAAACTTGTGAGCCATGCCTCATCCAGATCTATTTCTCCAGTTAATTGTCACATGGTACTCGCCGCTGCAACGTGCGGGTACTCTGCTAGTAATAACTAATTCATGATAATTTTGTTTAGACAATGCACTAATTTTTTAATATAAAATGAAAAGTTCGTCATTAACGACAACCTAAGAGCTGTTGTTAACAAAACCTTTAAAACATAACTACCATTTGCACTGGAAAAGCTCCAAAAATAAACTTCAAAATAAAATTAAACAAATTGTATTTAAGTGAAAATACTTTATCTCTAGACCTTGCTTTAGGCTCCGGGAACTTGAGACGGACCTGCTCAAATTTACTTTTAGATAATATAATACTCAGGACTAAATATACACATATGCAAAGTCAAAATGTGCTTAACAACCAAAGAGGCAAATATGTCAACACAACTTTGACTACTTTAGGATTGAACTTTCACACTCTCACCAACTTAAAAGCCAAACTTCTAACATTCTTACCACTTTAACAGGGTAGTTGGACATACTATGATTAAACATTTCGGTGCATAACAAAAATACTATTTTGCAAAAATCGTGAATCGATAGTCGGTCGAGCAATCTTTTTATAGTTTGTATCTGAACTAGGCGGGATTAATCGATAATTTTATCTTTTATATCAACTTAAAAATCTTGTTAGAAATTAGAATAAAAAAGAAATTAGTACTTATAAAGATATAAGTCATCCGTTTCATAATAATTGTTCACATCAAAATACTCAAAGTTTTTTAAAAATACACATTACCAATGATATATCATATTCAACTATTAAAATCTCTTTTGATTAGTTTGTTGATATAAATAAATGATTAAAAACGTCATTCATATCTTTCGATATCTCTATGTTTTGATAATCACAAAACGAAAACTCATCAAACCAAAGATTATGACATAAACAAGTATTTAGTAGTAAATACTCATCTTTACCATCTAATCACTTAAGGTATGAATAAACAAAGTGTCTAATGCATTATAAGATCAAAGGAACACTTTTGTTAATCACTAGATATTTATAAAATGTCACAAAACATTTTATATCTTTTATAAAACATTTTTGGCATTAAAATAATATGTTTAATTCATTACATATTTATGAATTCAAATTTTCAACCAAAAATGGCAAATCTAATCCAGAAAAATTTCTCTCACAAAAGGACAAGAAAATCCAACGTTCAGGAGGGCGGCCCCCTTAATTATACTAGGCGGCCCCCTTAATCATTAAGGGGACCGCCCCCTAATTAAGGGGACCGACACGCTCCAGAACAGTATTTTCTGGCCCTTTAAATACTGGATCATTCCATATATTTTTCTCACCTTTCTGCACTAAAAACTTTCTGATCTAAACATCCATTTCCTTCCTCTAAAAATCATTTAATCTTATATACTTTGATCTTTGTTTCAAAGTGATTCAAGCCTCAACACTCAAGTGCAAACAGAAGAATACTTCTATTAGAAGTATTACAACTTAGTATCATCTTGCTATCTAAGATGTTTGTTTATTTCATCTTGTTGATCCTTCATATTTTGGTGAATAAGGTGTATGTATTAGTTAGATAGATTTAGTTATAAAATCTAGAATTGTTGTAAGTGTGAAGTGGAACTTGAATAGAAGAAGTAGTGTTGGATAGTAGTGGTGATAGGAGATAGTAGCAATAGTGACTAGTAGTGAAGAAATTGAAGCTTCCAAGTGGAGAAGACTAGAAGACATTAGTGGCTTGAAGTTGTGAAGACGTTAGTCCCTTGAAGTTGTTAAGTTGCAAGACACTAAAGTTGTGAAGTATTTGTGAAGGCGTGAAGATACTCGTGGTGTGAAGAAGTATAGAAGAAGTGAAAAGGTGTGAAGAAGGTGTGGTGTGATATTTGTTGTGAGATTGGTTCTAGCTACGATTAGAACTCGACATTTTGCTTTGTGTCGTAAATTTGTGTAAGCTTTTGGTGTGTACGGTTTTCTCCGCCATAAGGGAGGTTATTGACTTAGTGAAGAAAACTCTCGAGTTCGGTGCTCGGGGAGTGGAATAGGGCAAGGAAGGTGTCCTTGTATCCGAACCACTATAAATCCTTTGTCTCTCGGTTTGATCTTTCCATCTCTCACTCTTTGTTTGCTTACTTATTAGCTTTTCATACATTGTTATTATTGTGTGTTGTGCATATATTGATTTACATAAAGATCAAACTAGGTTCCATTTAAAACATTAATTTTACATTAATAAAATATAAGTATATACAATTATTAAAACACATATACATATAAAAATACAAACTCATAATTAAGTGAGATATATGAAATTATAATTTCTATTCAACACTTTATATAAGTAGTGTCTATGTGATATATGTGAATTAATTTGTATCTTTACTTTAGCCTCAAAGGTTTTTACAATTACCATCAATTCTTTGAAAGCAAACTTTTAATAAACGAAAAAGACGCAAAACTATTCAACCCCCCCTTCTAGTTTTCCACAATTGGTATCAAGAGCCACGTCTAGCAAGATTTTTAAAATATATTGTATTTTAAAACTTGTAACGATCTATGGAATTCGAAAAATATCTAGAAGGGGAATTTACGCAAGAACCACCATTATTTGAAAATGATCATTTTCTTGAATGGAAAAACAAATTTGAAAATTATGTGAAATCAATAGATCTTGATCTTTGGCATATCATTTCAATTGGTGATCTTAAACCAACCAAAATGGATTTTGAAAATCAATATAATAATCTTCAAACCAAAATTGATAAAAACACTAAAGCCAAATTACTTATTTTCAAAACTCTACCAAGAGTTGAATATGAAAGATTATTTCGTTGTAAAACGGCAAATGATATTTGGAAATGTCTTTTAAAGTTTCACCAAGAGAAATGTAAAACCAAAGATGATAAACTTGATATTGCACAAGAAATAGTCAATCTAGAAAATTTAATAAATAAATATTTAGTTGAAATAAACACATGTACTACTAGTTCAAATGTGATCATTGAAGGTATCTATAACGAAGAATACATGAGCCAAATCCAAAGAAATAGCGTTAATAAATCATGGTGCAACAAGTACGAAGAAGACGATGACAATACGGCTTGTGAGAATATTCAAACAAATGTGAACACAAGTATTGATGGCAAGGACTACATGCTTCTAGATCCAAGCGAAACTACAAACAAAAACATGGAGCGACATGGACAATGGAATTGATCACCGTATAGCATCTGAAGAATGTACAACTACAAATAAGGTACAATCCAAAACCAAACATTTTTGCTATGATCAATTTATATTAGAATTTTCAAAAATGGAAAACAACTTCAAACATTTTTGCAACTTTGACTCAAAAATTATTTTTAAAAACGAATCTTCAACATCCGCTGAAAATAACTTTGAAAAAGAAATAATTTTAGAAGATAAAATGTCTAGACTTGAAAGTAATATTGAAATTGATCTTGAATGTAAAAAATGTAAAGACTACAAACATGAAATTAAAATAGAAAATGAAAAAGCAAAAACATTGACAAAATTCGAAAATAGTTCTAAATCTTTAAAATATCTTCTTAACATTCAAATGTCATTTTATGATAAAACCGGTTTAGGATTTACTGCAAATGATTCTTTAACAAATATATCAAAACAAATAAAATTTGTTAAACCTAGTGGAGAAATTTAGAACTAATATTATTTACACTCATTTTTTTATCACTCTAGTCAAGAAAGTCATCGTTTGTTAATTAAAACAAACTATTGATGAATTCTTGTACTTCTCGACGACATCCTCATCATGTGCATTTAAATGCAATGGATGTTCTCAACTAACCAATTCGGACCCATGAGAATATGGGTACCAAGCTTTTTATCATGTTTAGGTAATTAACGAACGAAGAGTCTTTTACGTGTTGATTTGCTCATCTCGCTCTATTACCTTTGACGGCTATTGGTTCCTATCACTATGTTTCACATTCTGCAAATGATTTGCCTATGACGTTGTTGCGGTCATTTATTGTCTCGGCATTTTGTTCTTCACTCTTGGAGTATTGGTATCATGGTGTGTCCGTTACTATTTCAAGATAAAGGCTCCAAAGCACAATTATTCTTAGTCTTCACGACTTGTGATGATTGGTGTGATCGATTAAGCATTTCGGATAAAGCTTCCTTGATTTCTATTGCGTTGGAATGTCACTTTGCTACTTTGACATGTTTTGGACAAACTTTTAAGATATATTCCATTTCCCTCATGCCCACTCTTAAAGAAAAGCTGGACCTGAGGTAAGTTTTCTTTTCAAAAACTTGTCAATATTACATTATATTAAAGAAAGCTTTAATGAGTATGTGAATTTGATTTAACTTATAAGTTGACATGCTTTTAGATCATTAATATTGATATATGCATATATGATATTAGAATTATTACCCTTCTTGTTGTTTAGTCTATTATCATTTTTCTTAGTCTTCATTTATATTGAAGATCCTCTATGATCTATAGTAGAATATTTTCCATTTAAGCTATATGATCTTACTAGTTGCATTAATAAACGTATTATAATTGAGACTTATTAGTAATTTGATATTATAATGTTCTTTGTATATATATATATATATATATATATATATATATATATATATATATATATATATATATATATATATATATACTAGCTTCAAGACCCGCCCGATGGGCGGGCTAGCTCTATAATTTCATTTGATTAATATTAGACGATTTATATTTAAGTTTGATTATCTCAAAAGACCATAACATATATGTATTAAACAAGCGGGTTTGCCCGCGCGTTGCTGTGGGGCGGCCGCGTTTATGTTTATTAGAATTACGTTAACGTTTTTGGGAGTAAGCAATGGGGCAGTGACAGTACTTAACAAAAGAGTAGACATGAGACACATATTTAAAAAATACATATTGATCTAAGAAAAAGTTTATGCAAACTAAGATACACAGTTAAGCATAAGCATTTTCTTCTTCGAAATGGTTGAAAGTGCTTGTGAGCAAATAAGGCTACCTATATTATTGCTCTTTTGTAGACATAATTTGTTTTTTAAAAAGTCATGTCAATCTATATTGTCAATTCTGTTGTACATAGTTAAATGAAGCTAAAATAATATTACTTCTAAACTAATTACATAAACTTTTCTTCTCTAACAATGATATCAAATAATCAATTAGAGGTAAAGGTTTGCAAAACTCTTGCAGACTCGTTAGCCATTGCTGCTCACTCAACACCGAGGTTGACACTCAACTCTTTATATTTCTCGGCCTCCTACAATTGGTCAGGAATACCTCATTGTGCGTATTTTTGGTCCCTGCAGCCAATACCTTTTAACACTCTTGTTCGCATACTTTGAAACTAAAACATAGTTTCGGTAAATACCAATTGTTGGACCACCTGCTCGCGACAACCTGTTTAATCTAAGTCTTTGTTTTCAGTCAGTTTAATTGTTCCAGAAATTACCTTAGCAATAATCAAAAGCTTTGTTAGAATAGAATCTCAACTGATTTAACCCATTCTCCTTGTAGCAAAACGAAATGTTATTTACATATTTAAGATAAAACAAAAAATGAAAATGAACCAATTCGACTCATTTATAAGTATATTGATTCTGTGATCTATTATTGAATCCATAAACAAAGGTCCAAGGTTTGGTTAAGCGTCTGATGCAATTTACCTGAGATTGGAACATCTGCCCTGCGAAAGTAAACTTCTCAGTCAAATGTTCCAATTCTTTCTTGTTGGCATGAAGCTGACTTAGTGTTGGAGTACAAATTAAGGTTATATATCGTTGATCTCAAAAGCGTATTCAAAGAATAACAAATCTAGGCAAAGTAACACCTAGATTTGTGAAGAGTAACAAAATTAAGCTTATATAAAAGTCATTCCTATTATTGTTTTTTGCACAAAGTTAAGCTTATAGAAAGAGTAACAGATCTAGTACCGATGACATACTATTATCACTTTTATTGGGTTGGAAAAGAAAATGATTTTCGTCTAGGCACATTACTAGCAAATAAGACGAAACTATTATATAGGCTAATGAGCTTATTTGAGTTGGGTTATACTATCATAAGCCCATTTTGTCACTTATTTTCCAGATTAAGAGCTTATTTTCATATTTAATGGGGTGTTTGTCTAAGCTAAATAACTTCATAAGCCCAAAAATAAGCTAAAACAAACACCCTCTTAACTCCTAAGTCAGTAGCTTATTGCATTCTCTAAACATCATAAAAAGAGTACCCAAACCACCCCCCTTCAAAACCTAAATAAACATGTTTAACTAAATGACTCTTATACCGAATATAATAACAACTACAGTAATGATATAAACATTGAAAGAGTAGAAAAAAAGAGGAAAAGGGATGAGAACCTGTTTATGAAGTAATGCCATACTTTTACGAAGCTTATAACCAATCCTCTTTTGCGAACAATTATAGCTTCCAGTTCTTCAATCATTGTCATTCTTTCAGCTTCATATGACCCAACCGTTGTTGCTTCTGCTGTTTGATAACCAACCGCCTTCAAAACAAATATCAAACAATGTTCGATTAGCAACTGTAATAACCTGGCGTAAAAAAAAGTTAGAATCACTTAAATCGTTGTTCATATATTGTGCTATATCTTGTCCAAACATCCCCCCTTTTTCACTATATAGCACAAAGGAAAATAACGAACAACTAAATCCAACATTCAAATAGAGCGCTTCTTAAAACTTGAAAGAAGAGTCATGAGTTTTACCTTTACTGAATTTTGTGAAGAAACTTGCGGAAAAGTGACGCCTGCATTGTCTAACTGTAGAAACTTAGTAAAAAAATGACACGGCATACTGTAATAAAAACCCACAGAAACCCAAAGATATTGGAAAAATAACCTCCATCGAGTTTTCTGAGGTAGAAACTTGAATGTTAAATTACCTCAATCGATTTTTCTGAGGTAGAAACTTGAACGCTGGGATCATTCATGTGGTAGTCGAAGCTCAATTCACCATATTTAGTCTCATAGTGGCTATCATCTTCATAGTCTTCGTAGTCGGTAAGAAAAACAGACTCCCTTTCATCGTCTTCAAGCCCATTGAATTGGTAATCGATATGCAAAAATAGAAACTAATATTAGAGTCACTTACCTTAATAAGCCTATGTCTAAATCAACTAAAGACAAACTACATTTAACTCGTTAACCCACTTAAACGGTCCCTTTATAGGCAGACTTTTAAATAGACAGAATCGGAGCCATTTGTGAAATTTGGAACTCAGATAAATTCATTCATAAGAAATCGATCATAAAAAATAGTTAATTTTTTCCTTCTCTTAAAGGAATATAAATGCTATAGACTGTTACATGAAAACAAAGTGTCATTTTGATCGCTTTTTTTCCTTCCTATATGGGCTATTTCTTAAGTTCGATAATTAAGTGTATGCACGAATATTAAGAGTGAATAACAACAAAGGTGAAACAATTACCCGAACAACAATCGGCAATTGTAATCTGAATCTGTAACTTCATATGTTTTGGAGTTAGCACCATCAATTGTAACAGTTGTTCCCTCAATAGTTTCTCTGTACCAACTAAAAATGCTTGATCCTTCATAACCACCAAAGTATTCTCCTTCACCAGAATAAGTGCTCAAGGAAAGTTGCTTTACATTAACTTTGGAAACTACAGGAGGAGCTGCCACAACAAATAACATGAATATGTTATAGGTGTATCATAAGTAAAGAAATACATAACAGAGGAACATGAGTCTACCTGGAATCACGGGATTGTTGCAAATGGAAACCAATGGTTTTTCAGATTTTCCATCTGCGCGAGTTGGGATACAATACAAAGCCAAATATGCACCCACGTCTTCCAGTGATGGAGTGTATGTTCTGTGGAAAGAAATAAAAAAAAGGTTAGCCAAAGGAATGCATAGCGATAGAAAATAAAAGAAATGTTGAAATATTATGGGGAATTAGTTCCACAAAACTTACAATGTCTTCCCCCATATAGTCACATCCTCACGAGCATCTGATATATCCATGAAAGCAGATGCATCAAGTTTGGAGTGAGTTTTGTACCAAATATACGTCTCATCCCCTTCTTGTCCACCAAAGTATGTCTTCAGAGGAATCACAATCTTGTCCTCACAGCAATCAGGAACTTGAAGTTCCAAACCGACAGGATCAGCTGAAGAGGAAATAATTAGATATGTGAAAAAAATGCCTGGGTAGAACAATGTTAAACCACATGCTCGTAAACAATATACATATTAAACTGTGATGTATTCATATCGGTCGAATAGTGGAGTTAAAAAAACTGTCGTGTTGACAATGTCTTTCAACACCAGCAGCAGCAAATATGAGTCAAAGAAAATGGCATTATACATTTTTTTTCTTATCATGTTCAGACCAATCAAACAAAAAACCAAATGTATTTTATCTTTTTAAGTTACCAATTTTTTTCCATCTGCATCACTTGTTAAGTTCAAGGCAGTGCAAAATATACTCACCAGGTGCAATCGGGCCAGATACAATACTCTTTGGGCTCCCTTTAACTCCATCATCTCGCACTGGTGTATAAACAAGCTCCACACATCCTCCCACATCCTCTAAAGTTAAATCTAAATGCTCTGCTAAGAATATAGTCATCACTTATGTAGTAAGTCATAAGGGTAGTCAAGTGTTGCTGTAAATGATACAGAATTACAATTTAAAAAGTAAAAACTCACCATCAGAATGTACAAATGGTTGGTGAGCATGATTTTCTTTTCAACGAATTAATAAATGGTTGGTGAGCATGATTCACTAACCTCCATATGGAGTCAAGGTTGATTTCAAAACTGAATCTAATAAACAAAATCAATAAATACATAAAAAAACTAATCCTTAATTCATCAAACATCAAACATCGAGTCATCTAATTTTGTTTCAATTCGCACAAAAAGTAAAATAAAAATTACCTTAAACATAATATGATTGATGTGTGATGATGTGTTGTTTGTGCTATTGTATAATCGAGTTGTGAAGTAGACACGTCCAATTAGAATTGAAATCAGAGATTTGAAAATGAATTTGAAATCAAAATAATTAATGATTTTGTGTGTGGTTTATGGCCGTGTTTGCGTGTGTGTGATTTGCGGTGTGTGTTATTTTGGCATTAGATTTAAGTTTGCTTATTTTCAGCTGTTTTTGCTCTGGATTTGCTCAACTGAAATGGTTTTGAAATTTTTTGAAAAATTGCTCCTGTTTTTTCTCCCGTTTTTTTATTCAAAGAATATTGAAAACATTCTATTAGTAGTGATGTTTCCAGGTGTCATTCTTTTAGAATTTTGAGAGAATTTTTGCCTCTAAAAATAGTAATCACACTTGTTCTATATATACGTTGAGATATATATATATATATATATATATATATATATATATATATATATATATATATATATATATACATATATATATATATATATATATACATATATATATATATATATATATACATATATATATATATATATATATATATATATATATATGTATATATATATATATGTATATATATATGTATATATATGTATATATATATATATGTATATATATATATATATATATATATATATATATATATATATATATATATATATATATATATATATATATATGTATATATGTATATATATATGTATATATGTATATATGTATGTATATATATACATACATATATATATATATATATATATATATATATATATGTATATATATATGTATATATATATATATATGTATATAGGCAGTGGCGAAGCTTGGATTTTTCGAGTGGGGGGTCGGGATCTAATTTTTTTTTTCCTAACACTATGGGGGGTCGAAACCGAATTATATTGGGGGGGCGAAACCGAAAATACCGAAATTTTTCTACACGAAAACTATATACCGCTACATCGCAAAAAAAATTTCGGGGGGTCGGCCCCCCCCCCCCCCCCCCGCCCCTATGAAGCTGCGCCACTGTATATATATATATATATATATATATATATATATATATATATATATATATATATATACATGTCTATCTTGTATCCATAAATGATTTACTTTGTCTCTCTCTATCTCATTGCATTTAGATCATAAATATCTATCATCTCTCTTCCATATCTTTAGTTGTCATTAGAGATGATTATATGTGACAATGGGCTTAGTTGATTCTCTTGAACATGATAAGTCTCCATTTCAAATCCTTCACTTGCAATTTCTTGTTATCATAATCAAAACATCATGTTCAAAACCTCTATCTCTTTGAATAAAAATCTTTCAAATATCTATATTGTTTTTCTTCAAGCAATATGCTTTACTATAATTTTTCATAACTTTATTTTAATCAAAAACAAGATTGAAATTTTTATTACATGATGTGAAACAAAACTTAATTTATTTTATTGAAATGCACACTTGAATTTATTTCAAAACATTGTTGAATAAAACTAAAAACGTTTTGCTTAAAACATATTTGATTATCTCACATATATCATACACTTCTATGGAAATGACATTCACAATTTAATCAAATCATTTCATGAGAATCATGGCTTGCCCATATGGATCTTGTTTGTAACAAGCCTTGAAGTCCATATAATCATATCTTCTTACTTGTTACTTGTAAGCAATCATCAATATGTTTGCACTAGACTACATGTTATCATCTTCATATAGTTACACATTTAACTAATTTGCTTTATTGCTTCCTTAGTTGCATATCTTAATTGATAAATTAGTAGATAGCATGACTATTAGAAATTTATTGTCTACTTTACTAATTTCTATATCACCCTCTACATTCATGAATAGCATGCCCTATATTGCCTCAAAGAGTTGAACTTACTTGAATCCAAATCCAAAAACACAACCTTTTTGAAAATTTTCTGCCAAAAACCCATTTCTGGCATTCTGGGAATCACCAGATGGGCGGCCCCCTTAATTATATAAGGCGGCCCCCTTAATTTTAAGGGGACCGGTCATCTGATGGTCGGGGATACTGTTTTCTTTATCACTTTTTGACCCATTTCACCCTATACTTTCCAAAATTCACAAACATATTTTGTCCCATACTATCCCTCAAAATTTACCTTCCTAAACCACATTTCTCATACACTATAAATACCCTCTTCCATCATTAATGCCATCACACCCAAACATGTCATCTCCCAACAACCAAAAACCAAAGATTTCAAGAACCGCAAGGATCTCCGTCAAACCCGTTCGGAGGAGGAAACTTGATTCTTATCATAACTCAAGTGATGTTGTTCCAAGTCAACAAACAACTAAACCTCAAACCCACACTAATGACTCATCTCACAACCTATCATCCACTCATACTCTCATTAATGCTTCTTCTTATGATGAGCATGCACAATCCCAAAACAACAATCCCAATCTCTCAATCAATACTTCACATGTTGCTCATTCAACAAAAACACCACTCACTCATGAAGAACCTCTTCCACCTATTTCATGTTTTCATGACTACCCAAGCTCAACCATGTCTCCACCACCAAGAGTACCACCACCACATCCTACAACTTCACATGCCATTCCTATGTTGCATGTGCAAACATTCACCCAAGACAACTATCATATTCCACCACCAACACCTTCCTCCGAACACTTGAAGTTCGTTGAGGAGCTAAAAGAGGATCATGAGCTTAGTGCTCTTTTAGCATTACATCTTGCTCAACGCAATTTGGATCCACCCCAATCAAGCTCACCATCATCACCACACAACATCAACCAAATTGAGAAGCATGTTAACAATTGCCTTTGTTGCATCTTCCTTCAACAACAAACCATTGCATTGAATGAGCACTTCACTTGGATTGAGTATCTTCTTACTAGATCTCAACAAACACCATCACTTGAACAACATCAAAATCCTCAATCAACAAACCCAACTTCAAATCCACCACCTACAAGCTCCACATCTCCAAACTCACCAACATCCATGCAACCAAAAGTTTATCTCCATTAAACCCACAAGCATTTTATATGCTTAAGTTTCTCATTTTCAAATAAAACTCCTCAACCATTTTGGGATTCAAGAAAGTTTGGTGACATTCCTTGTTGGCACATTAGGATGCTCTACTTAGTTTAGTATTCTATATTTATGGCATATGTAACAATTATTATGGGTTGACATAATCATTTTCTATTAATGAATAACTTAATATGTGTTTCTAACTACCTTTTGCCGTGCTTATTATTTGTTGGTATTATGATATATGTGTTTGCTTGTGCCATGCTTGTGCTTCTAATATTTTTCTTGCAAGAATTCCAATACTCGAACCCTTGGTGCCCTCAAACGAGGGGGAGCTTGGCTTAAACCTTTTTGATTCTACAAAAAGGGGGAGAAGTGAATATAAACTCACTAAATACTTTGTCTAAAAATTAATTTTTGGATTTAATGAGTTTAGGTTTTGTAATCATCAAAAAGGGGGAGATTGTTGATATAAATAAATGACTAAAAATGTCATTTATATCTTTCGATATCTCTATGTTTTGATAATCACAAAACGAAAACTCATCAAATCAAAGATTATGACATAAACAAGTATTTAGTAGTAAATACTCATCTTTACCATCTAATCACTTAAGGTATGAATAAACAAAGTGTTTAAGGCATTATAAGATCAAAGAAACACTTTTGTTAATCACTAGATATTTATAAAATGTCACAAAACATTTTATATCTTTTATAAAACATTTTTGGCATTAAAAGAATATGTTTAATTCATTACATATTTATGAATTCAAATTTTCAACCAAAAATGGCAAATCTAATCCAGAAAAATTTCCCTCACAAAAGGACAAGAAAATCCAACGTTCAGGAGGGCGGCCCCCTTAATCATTAAGGGGACCGCCCCCTAATTAAGGGGACCGGCACGCTCCAGAACAGTATTTTCTGGCCCTTTAAATACTGGATCATTCCACATATTTTTCTCACCTTTTTGCACTAAAAACTTTCTGATCTAAACATCCATTTCCTTCCTCTAAAAATCCTTTGATCTTATATACTTTGATCTTTGTTTCAAAGTGATTCAAGCCTCAACACTCAAGTGCAAACAGAAGAATACTTCTATTAGAAGTATTACAACTTAGTATCATCTTGCTATCTAAGTTGTTTGTTTATTTCATCTTGTTGATCCTTCATATTTTGGTGAATAAGGTGTATGTATTAGTTAGATAGATTTAGTTATAAAATCAAGAATTGTTGTAAGTGTGAAGTGGAACTTGAAGAGAAGAAGTAGTGTTGGATAGTAGTGGTGATAGGAGATAGTAGCAATAGTGACTAGTAGTGAAGAAATTGAAGCTTCCAAGTGGAGAAGACTAGAAGACATTAGTGGCTTGAAGTTGTGAAGACGTTAGTCCCTTGAAGTTGTTAAGTTGCAAGACACTGAAGTTGTGAAGTATTTGTGGAGGCGTGAGGATACTCGTGGTGTGAAGAAGTATAGAAGAAGTGAAAAGGTGTGAAGAAGGTGTGGTGTGATATTTGTTGTGAGATTGGTTCTAGCTACGATTAGAACTCGACATTTTGCTTTGTATCGTAAATTGGTGTAAGCTTTTGGTGTGTACGGTTTTCTCCGCCATAAGGGAGGTTATTGACTTAGTGAAGAAAACTCTCGAGTTCGGTGCTCGGGGAGTGGAGTAGGGCAAGGAAGGTGTCCTTGTAGCCGAACCACTATAAATCCTTTGTCTCTCGGTTTGATCTTTCCATCTCTCACTCTTTGCTTGCTTACTTATTAGCTTTTCCTACATTGTTATTATTGTGTGTTGTGCATATATTGATTTCACATAAAGATCAAACTAGGTTCCATTTAAAACATTAATTTTACATTAGTAAAATATAAGTATATACAATTATTAAAACACATATACATATATAAATACAAACTCATAATTAAGTGAGATATATAAAATTATAATTTCTATTCAACACTTTATATAAGTAGTGTCTATGTGATATATGTGAATTAATTTGTATCTATACTTTAGCCTCAAAGGTTTTTATAATTACCATCAATTCTTTGAAAGCAAACT
This sequence comes from Artemisia argyi, assembly GCA_030686995.1. Lineage (NCBI taxonomy): Eukaryota > Viridiplantae > Streptophyta > Magnoliopsida > Asterales > Asteraceae > Artemisia > Artemisia argyi. Next base: position 231,532,521 of record CM060709.1, on the reverse strand, counting down.
TTTAATAAACGAAAAAGACGCAAAACTATTCAACCCCCCCCCCCCCTTCTAGTTTTCCACATAGTTATAATGTAAAATGAAGATTAATTTTAAGATAACTCAAAATGCACGATATGTAAGTTAGATGATCTCACTTATTTGGCGGATGATCGTGGATGCTTCATCCGCGCGTGCTTTTGCTTAAAACTATGGAATTTGTGTTGTGGTTAGAATTACTAGGTCTCATGTGAGGTATTACCATGTCTACAATGGTGGAGCTTAATAGAGACATAAGAGGGTTGTGGCCCCCTAGATCCAGGATTCTTATGCCTGTAAAAACAACTTGTAGTAGGAACTTGTGAGTTTGGCCTTCCCATATTTGTTTATATGACTTTGGCCCTCCTAAAAAATAACTTGATGCTCTGCCACTGGCCATGCAACATCTTTTACATCTTCAAGTAAAATCGAGCCAAGAATAGAAGTCGGGGAGTTAATCAGAAGTCTTCCGTCTTGCTCGCAGGCATAGTTTGCTAGTGAGTCTGCCGCTCTATTAGCTTTCGCAGTAACGATGTTATAAATTCACTTCCCAATCCGAAGTATCCAAAACATCGCGACATCTTTTCACTGAAAAGAAAATATGCATGCATTATCGTGGAGGATAAACTCACACTCCATTACCTGAACCCCTACATGAGAGTCCACCTTAACTAGCAATTTTTGTATGCTCATGGCTCTAGACATGCATTGGCGGAGCTTCAAGTTATTTTTTAGGAGGGCCAAAAGGCAAATAAAAAAATATGGGAGGGCCAAACTCAAAAGTTCCTACTACAAATTGTGTTTACAAAACAAAGAAGTCATGCATTTAAGCATAATAATCCAATCTCTAGGGGGCCACAACCCTCTTATGTCTCTACTAAGCTCTGTCATTGTGCGTGGTCCAGTAATATGTTGGAATTATATAACATTACATGCATAAATATAAACAATAAACATCAAGTAAACACATGCGGAAGCGTTATAACTAGATCATATAACATGTAATTAATTAATCAATATTAAATAGTAAACATACCTTTGTGATTCTAGCCCGAACAAGAATCAAGTAATGCAATTCTTCAACTTATGAACCCTAATTAGGGTTTATATGGATTGTAAGAATTACCCCTTACCTTTTTGTAATTCAATCCAAGATATAACCAATAGTGTGGCTATATAACGTTCTTGTACACACGTACTAATAACGTATTAAAGTTATGCTAGTAATTTAAATCACAAAACATTGAACCAAAACCTTTTGCTTAAAAATTCGATCAATCCTTATAAAGGGATGTATGTTTGATCGACTAGAATAAAGATAAGAAAGAAAAACAAAGTTAGGGTTTAACTATGTGTACAAGAGTACCAAAGAATGAATCCCTACCTTTGTTTATATAGCATGTAAATCTTGAAGAACAAGTTAAAGCTTTGGGTTGGGTTATACCCTTTGGCCGATTGGATCTCATCCCTCAAAGGGATTCCGGAAGCTTCTTGTTCCTCTTTTTACATCTATATTCCTTCCTTTATTATTTAACGGTAATTAGTCATTTATCGTTAAATACTAACCGTCATTAGACATTTTGTGATAATTAATAAATAAATATAACATTTATATTTAATTATTAATCTTTAATACTCATACGTAAAGTGTGCAATCACGTGATCTCGAGTTCTATCCTAACACACAACTATTAATTTATGTTCATAAAACTAACAGCTCCCACTTGGACATATCTTAATAGTGTGATCACATCGGTTAGCGTCTAGCAACACTTCGATGCCTCTAGTACAACTCGAGTAAGGCTCCTGGAAAAACCTTTTAATGATTTCTCATTATTATTATCCTTTTGTTTCTAATACCACGTTAATAAGAATATGGATTAAAGTCATTCCTTAATTAATCATTCTGTTTCTCGTTGTTTGTAATCGAGCAAGATTACCAAATCTTCTGAATATATTCAGGGGAGATCTTGGGTGCGGCCACACATACATCTTACCAACCCTACGAGGGGCCCAGCAGTATTAAACTCCAAAAATAAATTTGAATGGACAAATTATATCTTGATTACAAGCAAAACCCACAAACTTTGTAACACTTTCAAAAACAACCCTTATGACTACCAGTTACGTATAGCGTTAAGTTGTTCCACAAAAATGTACTACATTCATGACACTTATCTTGCATCTCAAGTCTGAGGATAACTTCTCATGATTTACTTAATAACAAAATCCATAAAGTAACATCATGTAGTTGGGATAAGTCATATATTCAGTATCATTGAATATCATCTGAAATGGCATGACTACGCATCAATATACTTTAAGTATATTATACCACCCTTCATATTTGTCTTGATTTAATAATATTCTCATATTATTAATTGACAACGGACAATTTAGAATAACATTTATTCATGGATTAAACATTCAAATATAGGATACAATATATTATAAATTAAACATACCATGTATTTAAATTTATTATAATAATTATTTAACATCCCTTATCCAAATACTAAATAGATCAATGCATGATAACTCTTGTTAATGGATTATGTCTCAAGTAATGACATTCATACTTGTTGACAAGGCATAATTCATCCAACTTTGATCTATCGGAATTTTAAGAATACTTATTTCAAGAATTCAACTAGTGAAGTTCTTGTATGTGCATACTCAACTATTTTGATAATGCCATGTAATATTTCATAAAATGTGAGACATCCTTAACCACCAATTTATGATAATCAAACTTCCAAACATTTTAAAGTTTGAAGTATTCTTATTCTCTTAATGTATAATGCAACTATGCTCTTAATAAGCACAACTAGTATATATGACTAAGGATGAAATCCTTACCATGACTAGTATTGAGTGTCATCTCAATTTCATTAGCATCATTGTATGCAAACAACAATATGCTATTAAAAACCCCGTAAGCATTAATATCTATTGTGTAATGTTTGATACCTTTCAAACTTTCAAGTTTGTTGGCTATGACAATTTGCACAACAATTGACCAATTGTTCATCTATAGAATTTGGATGTTGTTCTAGACTGAGGATGTGATTCTATAATCAAACATATTCTTTTAGAATATTACACAAGTTATCTAATAACCTTTTAATTAGATATTAATATTGTCAAATCATCTTGTAATCAAGCATGATACAATAAAACATGGTGTTCATGAAAAATCTTTGAGTCATACTTAGATTTTATTCATGTTATACATATCCATTTAGACTTTCTAAATGATATATCATGTTATATTAGATTCATTTACCGCACATGTTTATTAAATAATAAACTTTTATTTCAAGGTTGTATGTTTTATTTTCTAAATCTTTCAAGTAAAGTTTCATTTCAAACTAAGACTTAACATTTTACTTATATGGAATGTTACTTATTATATGTTTTACAATATATATGATTTAGAAAATTAAACATAATACTCCCACTAGCTTTTATGAATATTTAGAAATTATCTTATTATAATTATAAATCAAAATATGGATTTAATAATTAAACATAAGAATAATCTTATACATGCATGCATTTATCCATCCATGAATTATTTCACTTTGTACACTTCCAAAGATTTATTTGAATTCATAAACTCCTTTTGATTACTTATCGTCCTCGCTTAAGTAATCATTCAAGAAAGAGTTTTGATATTCCATTGTCAATTTCATATTAATGAAAATAAATATGACAATCATAATCTTTATATATTTAATGTGTTTAGAAAAGAATATTCAGTCACAGTTAATTGATTAAGTGTGATTAATAATCTTGTCATAAGACATGCATTAAATATGTGCACAATATTGTCCATATAATTTCTATACAAAGATTTAAATTACAAGGGTTACTTTATCTTTGAAGAAACTCATCTTCATTTTCTAGTCGAACTATTAAGATAAACCAAATTTCTAAAATTGATTATCTTTATGGAAAGCATCTTAATCATTCATATCATGTATACTTTACCCAATTTCATTTTGGTAATGTATCATAATGATCATCAGGTTTACAATAATCCTTTAAATCATAGTCCTCAACATATTAATCAAATATCTGAGATATTTTGCTATTCTATGAATGAGAATTCTATTATCTTGAGGTTTAACATTTTAATGTCAAGCTTAATCATGATATTTACTAGTGTATTTTAGAAGATTATGTATCTTGAAATTTTATCTTTTAAATATCAAAACTCCCACTTGCTTTTAGTAATTTAAAGACTAACTTTAAATACTTGGCAAATAAAGCAACAATACAATATTCTCTTTTGGGACATTACAAAACACAATGACAGTTCATGACTTTTATTTGATAATAACCTACTCATAAGTAGTTTAACAAATTCATAACTTCATTTTAAAAACTTAACGTGATTCATCACATTCATCACTTTCTATCATATGATGATGTCTTATTAATCTTCTAAATTGGAGTTTTATTAAGTATGTAAAAGCCATACTCAATATTATAACTTTGATAACTTTTGGAAGAAAAGAAGTTATAGTTATTTTTAATCAAATAATATAACTAGAGTTTGATTTTCCTAATTGAACATACCATAAATATTTGGTATTTCATTAAAATTAATATTGTAAGACAATCTAACAATATTTAATATAACCATATTTCTTTTAACTTGTCTATTTACCAACTAAGTCATTATAATGGAATAATAAAATTTTCAAGATAATTACATTCTTTATAACACAAATACTTTTGACAAAGTCACTTCATGTCTATGTCTCTACAAGAAAACATAAACTGTTATAATCTCACTATACGTTATAAGTCATTTGACAATTTAATGACTTCATATGTATGCCTTAATTAAAAAACATAACAAGATAACGTCTTACTTTATTATTAGTCCTGTATCAATTAAAAGACTTTATGTTTATATCTTTACTATGAAACATAAACATGTTTAACTAAAGCAATTATGAACACCATCTTTTGGTTTCAATAATAATTTCAAGTTAATTTATTACTTCACAATAATGTAAACAACATTATTTCTTCATTTATTTATGTTATTTCAAGAACACATAAATATTCAGATTGAAATAGCATTAGATTACTTTATTAATTTATGTCATTCCAAGAATTCATAAATATACAAATTAAAAGTATTATTGATATCATATTGACACATGTTCTAATAGGCATATAATTTAGAAACTGCAAATTCTCATCTATACTACATATAATGCATAAAACACTCTCTCTCCAAAATTTTCAGAATTACAAGAAATAATGCATGGTTTACAACACTTTAATGCATCCAATTTTCATAATTACAACAAAGTAAGCATATTGTAAAAAAAACAACTTTGTGTCATTTTAAGACCAAAATTCTACCAAACAACATTAATGCTATTAAAAACACCCCTTCACCAAAAATTACAACCAATTAAGCACAATGTACAATACCTTTTAAGTAAATACAAGTCATAAAACACAAAGCACAAGTATGTAAAGCACAATGATTTTAAGGTCAACAATTTATTCAACACATATAATTAATACACTAATTAATTCACCCCTTCACCAAAATATACAAATCATTTAACCATAATGTATAAGCTAATCAAGCTACTAAGCCAAGTACTTAAAAATAAAGCCATTAGGCTGGGTACAATGGTCGGTCGAACGGACCGGTCGCCCCTGTGCTGACCGAGTCGCCGCCACTGCAACCACAAGGTCGGACGGCTCCAAAATTCACAAACCAGTCACCCCCTCAACCGATTAATGCATTCCACAAAAGAAGGAAAAAAAATGTACCGTTAAATATCAAAACAAAAAGAAAAGAACAATCATCAATGAAGCCAAAACAAACATCAAACTTATTCCATCTATGGTCTAAGAACAGAAAGGATACAGCAACAATAAACCCAACATCTATATCTACCTCAGTTCTAACCTCATCCCAAAACCACCATCACGGTCAACATAACATAAAACCTTAGAGAGAGTTTTCGTTTGATATTCAAGAAAAAAGGTCAGATTTTCTTGCAAACATAAATTGTTGGTTATGTTCGGTTATCAAGATAAGAAAGAAAGTAAGAGTATGTGATGTTTGTGTGGCTGCAAATCAAGGCTGTGTATTTTTGTAAGGGAAATTAGGGCAGGAATGAGGTAATTTAGGCGTATTTATAAGTCCTAACATTTAGGTTATATACCGGTTTGGTTGCTAATTGGGCTGGCCAAATGATATCACAAATTATTTGGTAGTTTTATCATGGGCCTTAATAGATATTGATGATTAAAGTTTGTTTAGGCTGAAAATGGTTTTAGATTAATTACCTTGGTAATTGAGCCGTATATTATTTGTATGGCATAGTTGATTTTGGGCTAATTTGTATATTTGGTTCATGTGAATAGTGTATATTAAAAATGAAAATGTAGGGGATATATATAGTGAAAAAGATGGATTTTTTTGAAATAAAAATAAAAATATAATTGTTGGTCGCCTTACTATGCCTAAAAGGTCGCATATAGGTCAGAAAATTTTAAGGTGATTGTGCCGAAGGAAATAATCAAGATTTCTGTTTGTGGTAGCTTCGGTTAACAGTAAATGAAATTATACTACTGCTTTTTTATTATTTTATGGGTCTCAATACCGTCTTCCACGATGTATGGGTAGGTTGAGATGTAGACAGTTTTACCCCTACCTAAGATAGATAGGCTGCTTCCAGTTCTATCTAAGATAGGATAGGACCTCCGGCCATTTGTAAGGGGTGAGGATCGAACCATTGACCTCTAGATTAAGATGCAATTTCAACTGATCAAACCCTAAAATTATTGTTATTTATAAATTAATCGTTAAAAAAATATGGCCGCTTAACATCACCTTACTAGAAAATATATTCACAAGGTACCCGCCGCCGCATCGCGCAGGTACCCTGCTAGTAGTTCTATTACATCAGTTGATCTGCTAGTAATGAAAATATGAAATTCACCTTGTTGTTGCAATCTAGGTAAGCTCTCACATAACATAAATTGTAACACCAAGTGTTTCTTGAATTAGATTTGTATAATTCATATTAGAACATTATTCTCTTACCTTGCAGTTAAGAGAATCCATTAAATCATATCTTTATTAGTTGTTTCTTGCACACATTAAAGATAACATTTCTCTCACTTGTGCATGGAACAACCTCATATAGTTGATAAACAACACGCCATGCATTTGTTTATGTGATCAATATGATTGTGTCATAGATCTTAGCATAACAAGTAGATGTAGAACAACAATGTCTAGTAAGGAAACGTACCAGACTGTCCTTAAAAGTATGATTGTCTACATTTGGAAAGTAATATCTTTAGCTACCACGATATCAAAGCTTGTAATTCCCACTGAATTAAAGATCATTACAATAATTCCTTATTCAGTAATAAGTACACAATTCTCCCACTGAATTTGACAACATTGTAAATATTTCATATCTAGTGAAAGAAAATAGTGTGCTTTTAACTTTCCTACACATTTGAATGTCCATACGTAACAATTACTTATTCACTAAAGTGTGTATCCTACTATGTAAATGATGGACTATCCACCAAATGCTATTAACTTGAAAAATTGGGCATGCAATTTCTTCCTTAACAGATCTACCATCCTACAATGTATGTAGTACCTTTTAAATAGTCAAAACAACTAGTTTGTCTTTTAACATTTTGCGACAATTAGTCTAGCTTCTAATTATAATAACTCATAAAATGTCATACATAATTTTCTGCTAACCAAATATCATATTTATTACTAAGAATTTAATCACCAAATGAGGATGATAAAATCCCTATGGGAAATATGCAATTATCTTAACTAAGAATTTAATCACCAAATAAGGGTGATGAAATCCCTATGGAAAATATGCAATTATCTTAACTATTAAAAAAAATTGCTATGAGTTATATTAGAATTTAGACATATCTAATATTACTATTATCCTTTCGCATTCATGAAAAGAAATAGGATTGTATCTCACTCTTCTTTCATAGAAAGGAGATTTCTTTTGTCTTTTAAGTAAATTATTCTTAATCAAACATTTGTTTGAAAACAGAATGAGATTAATTTACCAAAGCCCAAAGGGCGTTTACGGTTTAAATGTTGCATAACGAATTACAAAATGATATATATATATATATATATATATATATATATATATATATATATATACACGAATATGAGTATAAATAACTCGCACAGAGTATGCAGGAAACAACATGTATCATGATTATGCACTTATGATGAAATGATGAGATGCTATGATGATGTGGTTATAGTCTAGGGTCCAAGATACATCCTAGTTTGCTATAACCTTAGCTCTGATGCCAATCTGTCACACCCCCAATTTACCTGACTTGCAGCGGAATGGAATGCCTGGGGTGTCTGTCATAGCATCACAGTTGCAGTTACATTGAACGACCTAAAGTGTCGTTTAGAAAATACTTCGTTTGATCATTGAAATAATCCAGAGTTTACAAAATGAGGTCCCCAAAAGGTGTTGCAAGTTTATGAAAAACAAGTCATACTAGATCAAACATTTACATAAGTGCATGAAGTAATAGTGATACGCGTCGACTCCGCGACTCCATGAAGGTCCAAATGCATGTCACATGAGCTACCTTAATAACCTGAAATACATTGCTAAAACGTCAACACGAATGTTGGTGAATTTCATAAGTTTATAAAATGTAATGTTGTACGGCCACCACAAGTATAAGTGCATGACAAAAGTCACGTAAAATAGTACAATAGACCTTAAGCTCATGACCCCGAAGCTAGACTGATGAAATATAGGCCCCTCCTGAATGTTTTACCAGAACACTCAAATGTGACAGACATGAAATGCAACCGATTACTGTTGGTAAATACTACCACGGATGGAGGCGTCACCCTCAATAGATCTATCCACTCACTCTCGCTTAATCGGCAAATTAACGGTCCATGATAATAAACATGGGACTTTAACATGTTGGTATGGCAACTTAAGCAATGTACATATGTTTTGGTACTTGGGCTCGTACTAAAATGATTGATGCAATGTATTCCCCCGTGGGATTTGAAATCAAAATATTGAACTGAAAACGGGGCTATGAAAACTCACCTCTAGCTGATGATACTGTGTGATGAAGTGTAATGAACAACAATGAACGATTAGCTGCCGCAACCTAATATGAATGATGAACGATCTACTTTAGATCATGAAATGATATTTTGAATGTCCATGCACATGTTTCCTATACCACTCTACTCTTTGAAAAATACTTGTTGTTATCAAAATAATACATTTTCCAAAACTTAGGAAAATATGGCAACTAGAAAATAAAACTAGTTGAAATGTATATATATATATATATATATATATATATATATATATATATCGTATGTATAAGTGTTAGTGTTGAAATCCTCGATTTGAAATCCTTGAAATAACGATTTGTAGTAATAAAAATATATTTGTATTCACTAATACTTCATTAGTTATGATATTGGGTACTTGAGTATTATTTCTAGAATCTAGAGTTACTACGTAGTAGTAATATTATTTTTGTCAAAAGCTGTCAAAATAATATATGTTTTGCCGATATTGAAACGTGAATATCTTTGTCGTTATAAGCCCGTTTTACTTGTTCTTTATATCCATGGTTACGTCTTAGTATGTAGTAATATATTTTGGAAAGCTTGGCTCCTCCGGGTTACGTCTAAAGCCTCGTTTTGTCCGACGAAAAACGTCCAACAGCAACAATTTTTCAGAAAAATATTTTTTGTCAATAAACTTGCAAAAATCATAACTCCTTCGTTATAAACTCTTTTTAATCCGTTCTTTCGCCTACGTCTTCGTTTTTGAAAGTATTTTCTAACAATTTTGCCAAAGTTTACTTTATATTTACTGATTTTCCTGGGTTTACAAAAATGGGACAGTAGGTTTATATACTTGTTACAAATCCATTTTCCATGTTCAAAACTAGTTTCTAACATCACCAAATCTCTTGCAAACACCACAAAGCTATTCGAATCCTACCATACAACTTCTTAGGGTGCCATGGGTTCCTAATCATCAATAATCATGTTAATTTAACAAGAGAATACCTAAATCAAATTCTAGGGTTTGTATGTTCAAAAAGTTAACAAAAATAATGTGGTATAGCTAGCTTGTGCATGAAATTAAGCATGAAAACCATATGATACTAGTAAATATTAGATGAAATCATGAAAATAAATTTGATAACTTACTTTGAAATATTAGGTGATTAGATGATGAGAAATCTTGTGTTTCTTGAGTTTGTATTGCAAAACTCTTAACTAGAATGATGAAATGAACAGCTTTTATGCTTTGATCTTTGAAAAATTATTGGTTCTTGCTTCTCCTTGTTCTTGGTCGTGGGTTTCAAGAGAAAAAGAGAGGAAATGGTCTTTTTGATTTTTGATCTAAGTGTATATGAATAAAAAGGTGTTTGTAGATATTTATTTAGGATTATATTATATAATAAGAACACATAAATGCATGAGGTCAAGGGGGGGTTCATGGCTGATTTTTCAAGGGTTCAAAAGCAATAATATGGACTTTGATTTATTTAGGATAGTTAGTGGATTATTTGTAGCATAAGTATAGGTTTTTAGGTGTTAAATTTAGGTAATCGTAGTTCGTTTTTAGTTATAATTGAGTACCGGGTTTGCGAGAAATAAATTTTAACAAGTTAGTCGGGACTTAATAAAGTCATAAAAATGTTAAAAATATATTGGGTACAAGTATTGAGTGTTCGGGTGATTATTGTTTAGTTTCCACGAAAACCGTCGTAATATTTATAAACTTACGTTATAAATAAAAATAAATTTCCTAAATACTGGGTAAATGAATATTATAACTTTTATGATGATATAATAGATATAAAAATATGTCGGGACCATTGTGGGAATATTTAGATATATTCGTCGTGTTTATTAACTGGCTGTTAACGCTTATTTATAAGTAATTATACGTAAAACGTTAAATATATCAAATATATAAATTTGAAAATCCTAAGAGTGGTATAACATGAAAATGATATTATGATGATATGTAGACTGTCTCTAGTCCGTATGCAGTGTCCTTACTAATAATGAAATGAATTCGCACATAAACCAATCCGGTTACGCGAATTTGAATACCCGTAAACTAAATTTACGATGAAATGAGTAATGCAAGTGAATAGTGAAATTTTTCCGGGAATGAATAGTGTTAAGTGAATAGTAAAATTTTCAAATATTTCTCAGAATATCAAATTGACCTCGAAAATGATGAATAGTAAAACGATAAATAGTGTTTTGATGAATAGTGATTTATGAATAGTAAATTGTCGAAGTTTGGGAAATGACCTGAAATGGTGAGTTGTGACAGTCTTCCCCTCTAAAAGGAACTTCGTCCCGAAGTTCAGTTTATGTTGGTCTCTGAAGACGTATTGGTGAAAAGGTGATGATATTCGAGAATTCCAGCGAACTTTCACGATAGGAATTCGACTTTGCTTCAACTGTTTGACCACCCGGTCCATGATTTCTGTTGGTTCTCTAACAATGCTCAAGTCTGACGGCCACTATGCCTACTCTGTCTGAAATATTACATGGTCCAGTGTATATCGGGTTTAACTTTCCAAGTTTTCTGTATGATATCATGCCTTTCCTAGGCAGAACTTTCAACATAACTCTGCCTATCAACATGAAGTTTTAATGGTTTACAACTTATTGAACTTGTAACTGATTCTTGACTTGTAGGAAATTTTTGGTTATTTCATGAATGCCTACTAGACTAGTATGTTGGGCTTTTCCAAATTTTGATCCGTCAATGGATATTGGCACCTCGACCATAGAGTGCCTCAAATGGTGTAGTCTCTATGCTCGCGCGATAACTATAATTGCAACTGAATTTGGTTTATGATAAATGGTTAGTCTAACCATTTCTAGGGTCAATCACTCATGCTTTGAGCATACTTTCCTATGTTTGAATTGTTTTCTCGCTTTGACCATCGGTCTGAGGATGATAAGTGATGTTTACATCTAAATGGGTTTCTGAAGGAAATCCTGAAATGATTGCTTGAAGTCCAAGGTGAATCGGTTTCCTTAACAGGAATAACTGAAATGGGTACAATAAACCTTTGTGACAATTCCACAACGTTCGGTCCTTCGAACTTGGCGTTATCTGAAAGGGATAGAATATAGGTAACAATTTGATTCCTTGTATTTTGTTCCAACGGATGATAAGACATATGTCTTTCTTTGCCTAGTGGGTTTGGTCTCCACTACTGAAGTTCGTGATTAATTTGTGATGTCCTTTCTAATTCCTTCATCACATATTCAAATATTCTTTATTGTCAAGTCACAAAATCCTAAATGCATAAGCGATGTAGTAGGGAAATTTGTTCTGGAAATTTGTCTCGCGATTGTGAGTTTTGGTAAAAATCTTTTTCTGAATAAACGAATTTAGAAAATGGAGCAAATGATTTACTAAGTAATATTTTTCCCGATGATTCAAAATTTCAGTAGTTATGAAATAGAAAAATGTTTTCAAACATGTTGTGATTAAGACTGCTTACCAAAGTTTGATGTCTATGTATATTTCTCATTGTACAATAGTGTTGCTAAAGATTGACCAAAAAGGATCGTACTTGTTCAAAAGAGGAATTTCAGAAATCATTTTTCCACAAGGTATGTGATTTATGTAAACGCAATTTTTGAATCAACTTTGTTTAAAAGTGAAAACACTAACAAGGATACAATGGTAGGATAGAAAATGTTCGCTTAAATGCATAGATTTCTAACATTTAGTTCCTGAGGTTGAATAATACCTATTGGTGGTTATCAGGCATAACTACAAGCATAGGTATTTAGACTAACTTAAGTCCTGAAATATTTTATCGTTGTAATTGACAAGATGAAGGTATCACTTGATGTTGTGTCGATGAATGTCTATTCTGTTTTCCCATGTAGATGAGGAGATATGTTCTGGTTTGATCCATTTCTTGGTATGAAGGTGAAGTTATCTGAAATTTCTAGAGACATAATGCCTTAGAGGAATCTACATCGATATTCTTGATTCAAACAATTGTCCTTTGTGAAAACTTACTGCAGGAAAGTTTATGTATGGATGAGGCCATGTTTAAATGAAATGCTCTATAGTCTCAATTAGAAGCTTGGTTTACTTCAATTGTGTTGTCCTGCGGACATTTATATTGAGTTCAATCCTGTAGCTCAGTCTAGCTAGTACCTTTAAACGATAGAATTTGACAACTAAGTCAGAGATGTTGATTCGGATGGTCTCGCAGTATCTTAGAATTTGTTGTTGAGTTATGAATTCTCTCACGATATACTTCTAGTCCTGGTTAGTAGTTCTGTAATCCTTTCGTTGCTTTTATTGTATAGAGGAATCCAGCATGTAATTGATATAGAAAGTCTCTCCTAGGGAAGTCAATGGGAAAATCAATCTTAATGGCTAAGTGGGTGACAGGTGGGGTAAGTATCCAGAGATAGTTCAGCAAAAGGGATGTTTATGGAAGAGTTCCTTTGTTTACAAAACTTTTAAATGAAGATTGTTATTAACAATCCTTTGAAAAGGTAATTATTTCCTTCATGGCATAATCCTTCCTGAATTTTACATAGGTGATCAGGCTATATATAATTGAGGACTAATGATGCGATGTTAGATTTTGTCAAAATATCATAACTTTTCTCAAAAGTTTTAGATGGTGTTCAATGCATTGTTATTAAAAAATGGTATCCTGATGTTTTCTTTCAAGTAACATGAAAATTGCCTCGCGTAATAATAGTAAATACTTGGTGTAATGACAGAAAAATCAATTTATAGGATGGTAATAAAATAGCTTACTTCAGAAATTTTTTCTGTAAAACAGTTTCCCTATATGATAGTAAAATAGCTTGAATGGTGTATTGGATACGTGGGTGAATCTTGTCGAATGGTAATAGTCTACTAATTCATCAAAAACGAAATCAACCTAATCCCTAATAAGACAATGATAAAATGTTGCGAAACGATTGAAGTTTGAGCAATTGGGATAGAAAATGGAATAAACGAAGGTTATGATTATCACAGAGGTAACAAAAGATAGATATTACATTGGATAGAAAAGTGCTTAATACAACTAGGTTATGTCATCGTACCAACGGTAAGTACAAAAGGAAAGATACAACCCTAAAGGGCTAGAACTACGGTTTATATATTGAAACAAGGCTCCTCCTGCTGAAGCATTGTTGTTATCCTTGATGTTGCTAATATCCTAACGGTTCTCTTTCAACAGCTCACGCTATTCCTCGAGCGATTCAGTCTTGATTCCCAAGTTCCTGATTTTCCTTGTTCCTTAGCTCCGGGCAGTCCTTCTTGAAATGCCCTAAGTTTCCACATTTGAAGCAACTCCCTGGGATCCTCTGATTTGTGAGTTTCCTACAGTCCTCAGTCTGATGACCCTACTTCTTGCACACTCCACACGGCTCACTGCAATGATCTCGGTGATGTAGATTACACAGGTTGCAGTAAGGTAAATTTCCAGTATACCTTCTCTTTATGTGCGGTCCTGCAGCAAAGGCTCTATTCACTTATTGTCCTTTGGGTGATTGTTGAGCAGCATTGCAACCTAGATTGTTGTTCCACTTCCTTTTATTGTCACTATTGTTTCCTGATGTCTTGGCGTGAACTATGAGTTCCTTTGCTTCGATCGCCATTTTGATAGCTTCAGACATGGCATCGGGTTCCCATGCGATGACCAACATACGAATTTCATGGGAGAGTCCCCCGATGTACCTTTCAAGTTTCTTGCTTTCTGGTTCATCCATTGCAGGACCTAGTCGTGTTAATTCATAAAAATGAGTAGTGTACTCGTCAACATCATTTCCTACCATGGTAAAGTTTAGTGTTTCCTGTTCTATTGCTCGTAATTCATTTCCTATACAAAATGTTATACCCATCATCCTTCTTAGTTTCTCCCAAGAGTGTGAGTAAGCAGCATCAACTCCCACCATCTTAATATGTTTGGTCCACCATTCCTGGGCATGATCCTGAAAAGTGCATGTGGCGAATGATTTAGTGCTTAAACACTCATCATTTTTGGTCAAATCTGAACTGCAAAACATACAAAAACACTCAGAAATGCATCAAAATACTAAAAATATTTCAAAATTGTGTTTTATATGTTTTAGATGCAAAATGAGCAAAAACAGATGAAAAACGTACAAAGTTTGCAAAATTGGCAGTTTCAGTCCCTCAACTTTCATAAAATGACATTTCTAGTCCCTGGATATTCAAAATATGGAAAATTATCACCAAAGGTCCTTTTGAAATCATAAGTTGTCATATTTAGTCCTTTGGTGAAAAATTGGAAAGTTTTGGAAATTTACAGTTTAGTCCCTAGAGTTTCAATAATTGGCAAAATTGGTCCCTGGTGGGATATTTTTGGATGAAAAACCATTTTTAGTCCTTGGAAATTTAAAAATATTCAATATTAATCCTTGGACAAAAGTTTTCATAAAATGGCAATTTTAGTCCCTGGATTTTGAAAATTGACACAATTGGTCCCCGGGAAACGTAATTTTGGAAAATATTAAATATTGGTCAGTGGGTTATCAAAACTTGTCAAAATTAGTCCTTGTGACTACTTTGTGAAAATTACATTTTCAGTCCCCACTTTTCATAAATTACAAATATGGTCCTTGTGCTTTTGATATCTACAACCATACGGACCCTTGATATTATTATATCCCAAACCAACTTTTAGCCCAAACACAAATCTGATCCAGCAACCCCCCAAGCCCACTTTACTTGGCCCGTTCCCTTTTAGTAATAAACAAGTAGGGTCAAAGGCCAGTCAACACCCCAACTCACCTTCTCCATCCCACTTGCCTGCTACAACTCACCCAACACTCCACCTCCTCCATCTCTTCTGCTACCCACTCCCATACCATGTCCCCTCCACCTCCATTAACATCCAAGAACCATTTAATGCTCCTTATAACTCTCACAAGCAAACCACAATCTGCCAAAAACCATTTCGCGCCAAAATCCATTTTGAATGGCTAGGATTCAATGGAAAAATCCAAGGGCTACAATCAAGTGGGAAAGTCAAAGAATGCTCCTGGGAGCTATAAAAGTTGAAGAAAAGAGAAAAGGAAGGAGTTAGTTAGCATAGGTAGTTGTAGTTTAGTTGTAGCATGTCGACTTAGTTTATTTTTTCACTTTCAGTTTGTAAAATTAGTTTTAGAAGTGTAATCTCAGTTTAATATTGTTATTTTCAAGTTTCTAAACAGTTAATTCCAAGTGTTCTAGTTGAATTAAGCTTTTGTCATTTTTATTGAAAATTCCATATTCACTCTTATGTTGTTAAAAGTTGATGATTATTGGTCCTTTGAGCTCACATAAGTTACTGATAAGCTTCCACAAGCTTTCTTTTGCACTCTAATCAGTTTTAAGGTCAATAATAAAAAAAAAAAAATACTCAAAATAGAAAATATATAGTTGAAAATTTGAAAATCATGAAAAATCAAGAATGAAGTTTGGAACAAGGTGGATATTGGATTATCTTGGTTTAGTAGTCTCAGGGGAGACAATAGGAATGATTCTTGGTTTTTAATTCTTGCTACTCAGTAAGATTTCAAATTGTAAGCTCAATTCCTCACTTTCCCTTATTACTGTTCATGTGCTTATAAGCTGTTAATCTTTGAATTTTTATGCTTATCTAGTTTATTCAGTTGATACTCTTGTGTAATATCTATTGTTTGTTAACAAAAAACTCATTGTGTCTCAAATCTTAGTTCTACTGTCAAATTAGTATAACATAGGAAAGTAGGTATCTGTGTTTTTAGCTTAAGTATCTGTGCTTATTTAAGGTCCTTCAGTCATAATAAGTATTTAGAAACTAATTTCATGGTCTAAATAAGCTTGTAGGTGAGAAAATCTTTGACAGTCAACCATAAAGGGTTGTTTGGATTAGAGAAATACACCTTGTTCCTGTTGTTGTTTTAGTGTTAATGAAGCATAAGTAGACTGCATTCTAAGTATTTAGGTTAGTCTAGGCATAAAACTTAGGTGTCTTTCATTAAAAAGTCAAAATGCTTGGTGAAGCTCATGTTTTCATAATCTGTTAAGAGCATTTGGTTCTTAATCATGCACATCAGTGTTGTAGTTGTTCATATGGCTTATTTTAGTTTCACTATGGCTTATTAACTTATTTCCAGTCAGTAGAATCAATCACCAAGTCACCAAAGTCAAGATTTAAGTTTTCATCAAAAGTCAAATGTGCATGTATTTCAGGTTTTTACAAAAATTCAAGGAATTTATTTGATTTTTGTGTGAGGATCTAGCCTCTGAAACTTGTTCATATTTAAACTCCCTCAGCTGGTCTTCAAGTTTCCATCCTTGTTTGATTTTTACAATTTTTCTTGTGGGGTCCACAGTCCTCCAAAGTGAGCTGCAGGGGTGACTCTACCCCTGCATCAGTGTCTGCTGTCTCAAACCAACCAACTGTTTGGGTGGTCTCAGCTCACATCAATGGGCACACTTGGTTCTAATTTGATTCTTTGAACACCCTAGCTAGTATTCTTCATATCTCAAGCCTTGGATTGGTCATAAGCTCACTTGAGCTTGCTAAAAGCCAGCTGCAAAACAGTGGCATTCAACTGCATATGTAGTTGGGTCACTTGTTCACTTTTTAACCCATTTTGATTCCCTGAGGTATTTGTTAGTTGTTTTTGCTTCTAACATGTCCAAATAGCTAGTTTGTGCTCGTTTCCATCAGACTTCTCAGCTTTGAGCTTGTTTCACTCACTTCTACCCTCACAGTTGACCAAAGTCAACTATGAAAGGTTAAGCACTTTCAAGTGCTTATTCAAAGCTCCTAGCTGATCCCATTGCACCACAAGTTACCCATTCTCAGTTTCTAGAAGTTTGCAAGCTAAAAAAGCCAGAAAACAATCCTTAAAAGAAGTGATAGCTTCTATTTAATAGAAGCTATTTACTTGAATTTTCTTTTTAATTTTTTTACAAGTACATTTGTGTTTTCATATTTTTCCTTAGTTGCTAGTAATATAAAGTATTTTTGAGATTTTTTTCAGATTTTTCTATCTTTGTTTGCTATTTTTTATAATTAATATTAGATTAATTAATATTAATATATAAAATAGAAGTAATAGATTTTATTAAATAGGACCACTTTTTTATATTTTTCCTAGGATCTAGGTAATCTAAAATAATTTTAGGAATTTTTATAGATTTTTCTTTTGTTATCTAGTAATTTTTAGAATTAATAATAGTTTAATTAATAATTAATTAATATTTAAGTTTTAATTAGCAAATTTAGTTTTGATTAAGCAACAACTAGTTTTTATAATTTTCCTAGCTTTTATATAAGATAAAACATTTTTAGAAATTTTCTTAGAATTTTTACTGTTCATTTTCTATTTTTCTTAATTTAAAATAGTTTAATTAGATAATTAATAATTAATTAATATAAAAACCACAAAAAGACAAAAATACTTATTTTTATTTTTAAAACTTATTTTTAGTTATTTTATAATTTTAGAAATTTTATTTTCACCTTTTTAGTATTTAATTAGTATTGTATTATATTTAAGTTGTTTAAATATTAATAATTAGTATTTAATTAATATTAAATAATTAATTAGTGTTAAAATTTATTTTCTTTTTCTAAAAATTTTCTTTTATCTTTTAGTTTGTAAAAAAGTCATTTTCACCCCCTGGGTGTTTCCAGATTTCACTTTTCACTTTTTATTTTGTACGTTTACGTTTTATTCAAATGTAAACGTTCACGTTTTAGGTTTTAATCGTTTCTGGGTTTTCCAACTTTGCAGTCTTGTTAATAAAGTGTATTTAAGCTATTATCTTCTATATTCCAGTAGTGTAATCAGCACAACTCTCTTATACCCATTTCCGTCCAAATTCACCCGATCACAAACCGTTTTTTATACCATCCACACCTTGTCGGGACTTAACGACCCGGGGAAACCCTATACTTCCACGGAGCATTGGTTTAAGCTGTTTGACTATTATAGTTGACCATTCACAAGTGGTTGACCAATAATTATCTGACGGTTTAGCACCAATCAGCGAATTTAACCTTGTCTTCCTTACGACAGTCGCCACATCGAAATATTGTTTCTATTTCTTCGAACCATTTGAGAAATGCCTTTGTGTCTCTAGTTCCTCTAAAGGAGGGAGGATTGCACCCCATAAATTCCACGTGGGTAAGTTCCTTAGTGAGGGCGGTGGCTATGTTCTTGGCAATTACTTGTCCAACAGCAGCTTGCGTCATGCTTGGAGTGGTTTGCTTAAATCTATCTTCATCAAATCATAAGAGACCATGAGAATATATAGTTAATAAAAGTCATCATATTCACAACACATGAATATAATACATGAAAATTTCGGTCTACGTGAACCGTAATCATAAATAGCACAACCATTCCTTACATAGTAGAGTCACACTTGATATATTTGTTTGTACAACAATCAAAAGACAACAAGTTCTTTAGACTATGTCCCACACTTTCTGTGGCTAGGATAATAGTAAAAGCTAGTAAGGATATAAGTCTGGTCTAGAGACTTCCTGGTGTCCCTCTGTGTGAAGTCAGGTTTGTGGCATCATAAGGTCGAGATAGTCCTGAAGTGGTGTCTGAAGTTGTGCATCAATCAAATCTTAGATAATGTAGGTTCTGAACCATTCCTGAAGAATCTGCGGATGTTCCTGTTGAGTCCGTGATATTGGTATTATCTACTAGGTGTTATCTAGTTCATGGCAAGTGGGAATGGAAAAGGAAAATGACAATGATGGTACCCTAGATGATGAGAATAGAATTGCTAACGATGAGATCCTAGTGGTGAGCTAGGAGATGTTGGTGATAATAATGAACGGAGTACTACCCTCTTTCGCGCTACCTCGCGACATCTAAGAGGTAAAACTGAAGTACGTACTGTGGGACGACCAATAGTGTAATAAGTAACTGATGGTGGTGGTAGTACCTAAGTAGTAAGCGCCCTACCAGTGAAGGAAAGAAAATATACTATCTCCCTTGAAATAAGTAATCTAATAGGTCCATTAAGATTAAGTCTGAATACTCTACCAAAAGGCATTCTATGTATGGGCTGAATGATAGGAAAACCCTGTTCCTATGACAAATCAATGGTGCTAATGGTGGTGTAAGTGCAAATGGTGGTATAATGGTAGTGGAAGATGACAAGGCATCTTCAATGTCGGAATCCGATAAAAGGATGTCAGGGTGAGTATCTGAAGACAAGTCACTTGTGAACCAGGTCAATAAAATGATGTATATATACGAATATGAGTATAAATAACTCGCACAGAGTATGCAGGAAACAACATGTATCATGATTATGCACTTATGATGAAATGATGAGATGCTATGATGATGTGGTTATAGTCTAGGGTCCAAGATACATCCTAGTTCGCTATAACCTTAGCTCTGATGCCAATTTGTCACACCCCCAATTTACCTGACTTGCAGCGGAATGGAATGCTTGGAGGTGTCTGTCATAGCATCACAGTTGCAGTTACATTGAACGACCTAAAGTGTCGTTTGGAAAATACTTCGTTTGATCATTGAAATAATCCAGAGTTTACAAAATGAGGTCCCCAAAAGGTGTTGCAAGTTTATGAAAAACAAGTCATACTAGATCAAACATTTACATAAGTGCATGAAGTAATAGTGAGACGCGTCGACTTCGCGACTCCATGAAGGTCCAAATGCATGTCACATGAGCTACCTTAATAACCTGAAATACATTGCTAAAACGTCAACACGAATGTTGGTGAATTCCATAGGTTTATAAAATGTAATGTTGTACGGCCACCACAAGTATAAGTGTATGACAAAAGTCACGTAAAATAGTACAATAGACCTTAAGCTCATGACCCCGAAGCTAGACTGATGAAATATAGGCCCCTCCTGAATGTTTTACCAGAACACTCAAATGTGACAGACATGAAATGCAACCGATTACTGTTGGTAAATACTACCACGGATGGAGGCGTCACCCTCAATAGATCTATCCACTCACTCTCGCTTAATCGGCAAATTAACGGTCCATGATAATAAACATGGGACTTTAACATGTTGGTATGGCAACTTAAGCAATGTACATATGTTTTGGTACTTGGGCTCGTACTAAAATGATTGATGCAATGTATTCCCCCGTGGGATTTGAAATCAAAATATTGAACTGAAAACGGGGCTATGAAAACTCACCTCTAGCTGATGATACTGTGTGATGAAGTGTAATGAACAACAATGAACGATTAGCTGCCGCAACCTAATATGAATGATGAACGATCTACTTTAGATCATGAAATGATATTTTGAATGTCCATGCACATGTTTCCTATACCACTCTACTCTTTGAAAAATACTTGTTGTTATCAAAATAATACATTTTCCAAAACTTAGGAAAATATGGCAACTAGAAAATAAAACTAGTTGAAATGTATATATATATATATATATATATATATATATATATATATATATATATATATATATATATATATATATATATATATATATATATATATATATCGTATGTATAAGTGTTAGTGTTGAAATCCTCGATTTGAAATCCTTGAAATAACGATTTGTAGTAATAAAAATATATTTGTATTCACTAATACTTCATTAGTTATGATATTGGGTACTTGGGTATTATTTCTAGAATCTAGAGTTACTACGTAGTAGTAATATTATTTTTGTCAAAAGCTGTCAAAATAATATATGTTTTGCCGATGTTGAAACGTGAATATCTTTGTCGTTATAAGCCCGTTTTACTTGTTCTTTATATCCATGGTTACGTCTTAGTATGTAGTAGTATATTTTGGAAAGCTTGGCTCCTCCGGGTTACGTCTAAAGCCTCGTTTTGTCCGACGAAAAACGTCCAACAGCAACAATTTTTCAGAAAAATACTTTTTGTCAATAAACTTGCAAAAATCATAACTCCTTCGTTATAAACTCTTTTTAATCCGTTCTTTCGCCTACGTCTTCGTTTTTGAAAGTATTTTCTAACAATTTTGCCAAAGTTTACTTTATATTTACTGATTTTCCTGGGTTTACAAAAATGGGACAGTAGGTTTATATACTTGTTACAAATCCATTTTCCATGTTCAAAACTAGTTTCTAACATCACCAAATCTCTTGCAAACACCACAAAGCTATTCGAATCCTACCATACAACTTCTTAGGGTGCCATGGGTTCCTAATCATCAATAATCATGTTAATTTAACAAGAGAATACCTAAATCAAATTCTAGGGTTTGTATGTTCAAAAAGTTAACAAAAATAATGTGGTATAGCTAGCTTGTGCATGAAATTAAGCATGAAAACCATATGATACTAGTAAATATTAGATGAAATCATGAAAATAAATTTGATAACTTACTTTGAAATATTAGGTGATTAGATGATGAGAAATCTTGTGTTTCTTGAGTTTGTATTGCAAAACTCTTAACTAGAATGATGAAATGAACAACTTTTATGCTTTGATCTTTGAAAAATTATTGGTTCTTGCTTCTCCTTGTTCTTGGTCGTGGGTTTCAAGAGAAAAAGAGAGGAAATGGTCTTTTTGATTTTTGATCTAAGTGTATATGAATAAAAAGGTGTTTGTAGATATTTATTTAGGATTATATTATATAATAAGAACACATAAATGCATGAGGTCAAGGGGGGGGTTCATGGCTGATTTTTCAAGGGTTCAAAAGCAATAATATGGACTTTGATTTATTTAGGATAGTTAGTGGATTATTTGTAGCATAAGTATAGGTTTTTAGGTGTTAAATTTAGGTAATCGTAGTTCGTTTTTAGTTATAATTGAGTACCGGGTTTGCGAGAAATAAATTTTAACAAGTTAGTCGGGACTTAATAAAGTCATAAAAATGTTAAAAATATATTGGGTACAAGTATTGAGTGTTCGGGTGATTATTGTTTAGTTTCCACGAAAACCGTCGTAATATTTATAAACTTACGTTATAAATAAAAATAAATTTCCTAAATACTGGGTAAATGAATATTATAACTTTTATGATGATATAATAGATATAAAAATATGTCGGGACCATTGTGGGAATATTTAGATATATTCGTCGTGTTTATTAACCGGGTGTTAACGCTTATTTATAAGTAATTATACGTAAAACGTTAAATATATCAAATATATAAATTTGAAAATCCTAAGAGTGGTATAACATGAAAATGCTATTATGATGATATGCAGACTGTCTCTAGTCCGTATGCAGTGTCCTTACTAATAATGAAATGAATTCGCACCTAAACCAATCCGGTTACGCGAATTTGAATACCAGTAAACTAAATTTACGATGAAATGAGTAATGCAAGTGAATAGTGAAAATTTTTTCGGAAATGAATAGTGTTCAGTGAATAGTAAAATTTTCAAATATTTCTCAGAATATCAAATTGACCTCGAAAATGATGAATAGTGTTTTGATGAATAGTGATTTATGAATAGTAAATTGTCGAAGTTTGGGAAATGACCTGAAATGATGAGTTGTGACACGTAGGGTTTCTAATCATATTAAAAATCGAAACCAAAACCCTAAAAAAACAATAAGGGTCAATCGACCCAATTTAAAAAAAAAAAGGTTTTGGATGATCTAAACCCTAAAAAACGATAAACATGTATAAACTCAAATCAAGATTCAATTTTTATGCGTTTTGATAATTAATTACACATTATAACGACTCATGATGACACTGTTGGAATTATATAACATGACATGCATAAATATAAATAATAAACATCAAGTAAACACATGCGAAAGCGTTATAACTAGATCATATAACATGTAATTAATTAATCAGTAATAAATAGTAAACATACCTTTCTGATTCTAGCCCGAATAAGAATCAAGTAAGGCAATTCTTCAACTTATGAACCTTAATTAGGGTTTATGTGGATTGTAAGAATTACCCCTTACCTTTTTGTAATTCAATCCAAGATATAACCAATAGTGTGGTTATATCACGTTCTTGTACACACGTACTAATAACGTATTAAAGTTATGCTAGAAATTTAAATCACAAAACATTGAACCAAAACCTTTTGCTTAAAAATTCGATCAATCCTTATAAAGGGATGTATGTTTGATCGACTAGAATAAAGAGAAGAAAGAAAAATAAAGTTAGGGTTTAACTATGTGTACAAGAGTACCAAAGAATGAATCCCTACCTTTGTTTATATTGCATGTAAATCTTGGAGAACAAGTTAAAGCTTTAGGTTGGGTTATACCCTTTGGCCGATCGGATCTCATCCCTCAAAGGGATTTCGGAAGCTTCTTGTTCCTCTTTTTACATCTATAGTCCTTCCTTTATTATTTAACGGTCATTAGTCATTTATCGTTAAATACTAACGGTCGTTAGATATTTTGTGATAATTAATAAATAAATATAACATTTATATTTAATTATTAATCTTTAATACTCATACGTAAAGTGTGCAATCCCGTGATCTCGAGTTCGATCTTAACACACAACTATTAATTTATGTTCATAAAACTAACATAATATGCCTCTCCTCATGCACACAAAAAAAGCACGTATATATTGATTTCCATCATGTCAGAAAACAATATAACTTACTATGTCTAATGTGTATTTTGAGAAACGTCTCATACGAAAATAACATAAATTACGAAAAACAAGTTGTTAAAAAAATAAACAAGACGTTTAGCTCAATCTAAGATACATGTAAGACTATAGGTCGACGAGTTAATGACTACGACTTGCGAAATGTTGGATTAAGTCTTCATCTTGACGAGGACATTAACTTACGCTATAGTTTAACAATTATTATTCTTTCCTTGTCATTTAAAAATACTAATAAGAACATAGTTTTATATCTAAAACGAGGATTTTTTTACCCACGCTTCGTTGTGAGATGCATGGTTTAATTTAACGTAAAGACTATTTCTGTAATCGCAAATAATGGCATGGATGTTATTTGCACTTTTTCAGAGGTTGTCTCTGTAATGCAAGTAAACTAAAGGGACAACTATGTAATTTTTCATTACACAAACACTCGCTAGACTTAACTTGAGGACTTTTCTGTAATCGTAAGTAAGTGATAGGAACATTTTTTTGCTAACTAAGAGATTGTTTTCAAGACGCATGTATAGCTAAGAGGCTATTTTCGCCTTTTTTACCTTTTGAGTTTACTATTCAGTGAATAGTAAAACACTCCTTGGTTTTATGTATGCTTAAAATATCTTACGAGTAATAAATTGCATAGTCTTTGAGTCTGTCGGTGATTTGATCTTGCAATTTGTTGCATTCAGATATCTTCTACGCTCGTGTTTTATGAATTACTTTATAGTATGTTTTGGAGTGTATTCTACTTTTAGGATGGAGATGTGATCGACGTGAATTATAGAACGAGTGGAATGAATCACATGGGCAACCAAACATGAATTTGAATGTTGTCCCATGATCTTCCATGTGGTTGTAAACATCCCAACCACTACTTCACATGTTTTTTTTTTTTTAGTTTTAACTTCTACCATTTTTCATAAATGGCCCTTCAACCAACTCATAAGTCATTATTTCTCACCCCATGCCATATGATACTTCTTTGGGTGCGATCGGTTGGTTGGGGTATATTACGGGGATTTTGTAGTATTTATATTTCAAAATTCTTTGAAATAGCATGTTTGGTATGCCAAATAAAGGATATTAAAATTTCATTAATTAGAAAAATGAGTCAAATTAGAATTCCTCAAAAAAAAAATAAGAATTTCAATTTACTTGAAAATATTTTTTTGTATAAACGATCAAAAAATTATTTTTACCTTTTTTTTTTTTTTTTTTTTTTTTTTTTTTTTTTTTTTTTTTTTTAAGAATCAAAGTAAATCCATGACTTACTAAAAAAACTGAAATAACAAACATTATGACATATTTCAAAATACTATAAATTTATGTCAACCAAACATGTGAAGGTATTTTAAAATTTGAAATTCTAAATCCTCAAGAACTGAAATTTCCTAGAATTTGAAATTCTGAAATTTCAAATTCACGAACCAAACGCCATATGAGTTCTTTCTCAACTTTGGTTGTATTTTTGCAAACCACGGTAGTCATTAGTTGTAACTGCAATGTAAGGGTTTGTTTACTAAATTAAATTATTTGGAGAGTGTCTTAATTAGCCTCTTAAAGGAAAGAGTATAGCTTTAATCAATCTCCCAATTAAAATGAGCTAACAGTTTTGAGCAATGTTTTAAAACCCGGATTTTTTATCGACCAGGTTTTGTTGCCGGTTCATGGGGTCACCGGTTGAACCGCCGGGTCGAACCGGTTGTATACTGATGTATACTTTTTTTTTCTATATTTAATATGTAATATTGCATAATCTCATGATTTATCCAACTTTATTCCTACATTTGATTAAATCGATAAAAAAGATTGATAATCTACCGATAAGCTTTGCTTTTAAGTTTTATATCTATAATAATATAGCAAAGATTTGTAACTGCAAGTAACTTTGATTATAAGTTATAAGAATCTATACTAAAACTATATTAGTTGATGGTTTTAAGATAGTTATAACTTTAATCTATCATGTTATGAAATTTTAACTAATATTAGTCTTCACCACTTAACTTGTCAATAAAACTTAGAAAAAGTGATAGAAAAAAATGTTATGTTAGATTTTTTGATAAAAAAATCTTGATTCGGTCAGGTTTTTCAAATCGGGTCAACCCGGATCAACGAAAAATCGGCGATTCAATTCGGTTCTCAAACATACAAAAACCAGGTCACATCCGGCCTGGTCTCTGAGCCGGTTCCCTGTTTAAGCAGTTGAACCGGCCGGATCAACCCGGATTTTAAAACATTGGTTTTGAGCTCACATTTTTTCTCACTAAAAACAAAGTAAACAATCCCTTACTTTAGCTTATTAGCTACTTAGCTAGTACAATGGTAGCTACAAACTCTAGTGTTTTTTGTTTTTTTTTTTTTTTTTTTTTTTTTTTTATAAGAGAGTTTGACAACGTATTTGTATGTATAAAATGTGGCTACAAGGATGAATTAGGTATCATTGTACGTATACAAATTACAGATGTGCATTGCTCTTTGTAATAGAACATTAATTTCTTTCCCATAAAAATTATTTGTGTGGGTCGCAATTCGAGCTGCTTTATTGTAAACTTGTGTTTGTGATATTGTCAAGCCATGCAAGTGTCGGATGCACCATTTGATATGTTTTGTTGTTTTTGATACCGTATCTAAAAACAGAATGTTAAGAAATGTACAAACAGAATAAAAATAGGTTGTTGACAAAGTATTGTTTTTGGTAGTATGAGAAAAGTTGACAATTGATGTTGTCTATTTCCAATTTTTCATTTTGATTTGGTACGTTAAAAGAAAAAGTTCACCAAACAAAACCTTTATATTAATAGATTTATTAAAAAAAATTAAAATATCTCATCTGTTAAGTCAAAATTCCTAATGATCTCCCAACAATTTTTCACGACTTGAGTCGTGCCATGCAATCATGCATTGAAACCTCATGAGTCATGACTGATCTCTCTATTTGTTTTGTTTAATTGTTTTAATTTTTTAATTAAGTTCTTGATTCCTTACACATTTTATAATAACATTGCCTCTTGGATGAGTGAGAGGGAATGCGAATTTTATATGAATTTGTTGACGATATTGATATGGCATTTTGTCTGAATTAAGAATGTAGGTTAGTAGCAAATGAACTGTAGAATGTGAATCCAAGTTAGCCGAAACTTAACGAGGTTATGTCTATGGCAGATAAAAGATATTTTAGATTAACTTAACGTAAACGCTCTTAGAGCATGCACATCCATAACACAAGTTAAATTTTAACACAGTGACACGTCAGCGCTACATCAGCTTTAACATTTTCACCTTAACTCACAAAAAAACACCCTCAATCATAACTCAACATTAACTTACTTTAACTGAACTTTTTTAAATATTTTCAAATTCAACCCTAAACTAAAACTAATACTTCATTTATTAAAAACCATAACATTCATTTTTAAAATATATTAAAATACGCACTAAAAAAAGTTACAACGACAAAAAATACATTGAGAAAAAAAACAGTACAAAAAAAAAACACACACACACGCACGCACGCACAACATAACACACTTATTCATTCTTGACGAGAGGCAACCCATATTTTTTGACCAACGCCACATAATGTGGATCTTTGTCTTTCATATCGAGCAACA
This sequence comes from Artemisia argyi, assembly GCA_030686995.1. Classification (NCBI taxonomy): domain Eukaryota; kingdom Viridiplantae; phylum Streptophyta; class Magnoliopsida; order Asterales; family Asteraceae; genus Artemisia; species Artemisia argyi. Next base: position 231,504,204 of record CM060709.1, on the reverse strand, counting down.
AAAATTCAAACTCCTTCAACCTCATTTGGGTGGCTTGGTTTTCTGCGGTCGCCTGATACACCCTGGCCGCAACTTCACGTTTTGCCCGATACTCTTGGTGCATAGCCTCCCCGAATTGGACCGACGAAACAGACCATCCGGTATTCGTGCCCCCGGTGCTTGTCGTTGTCTCGGATTTTTGTTTCTTCGAAGCCCGCTTTTTTCTCATCGGACGTGGTTCTGCATCATGTCCAAACAACGCCTCATTTGTTTGGCTTGAGACATCACCGGTTAAATCAATTGAATCCGGCGAGTCCCATTTTTTATGAGCACGCAAAACACCCCAAGCCGCCTCATTATTAAACAGGGCCGATTTGTGCTCTGCACGATACATTTTTTTGGCCCGTGTGAGGATATCCATATCATTTTCCACTTTTTTTATCGCGTTGAGAACGTTTGAAACACGTGTTGAACTTTGCGCAATCACGGTTCAACGTTCTCCACTTCGCTTGTATCATATCTTTGCCACGGTTCTGAAAATTGTGTTTATTGAACTCATTTTGAACCCATTGCCAAAACGTATCTTTCGATTGGGAACGACCGACTTGTGAATCCTCGCTAGCGGCCACATAACACTTTGCAATTAATTTTTCTTCACTTGGTTGCCAACGTATAATGACGCCTTCTTGGTTATCTTCATCATCATTGATTGGTTCGGGTTCTTTGTTTTTTTTGCTTTTTCGTTTACCACCACGTCTGAATTTCTTTGGTGGAGATGTAGGTGTTTCGGGAACTTTGTTTGTTTCCGTTTGTGAATGTTGGGATTGTTGAGTAAATTGGAGATTTTGGAAATCGTATTTAGGGTGTTTTGTTGTTGGCTTTCTTGCCAATACCTTAACGCTTGATGTTGTTGGAAAAGTTCTTGACTCAACATATCGAATTGGTTTGGGTTATCCCAATTCGGATTTGACGATGAACCGGCGTATGGGTTATTCCACCAACCGAGGAAGTTCGTTAACGAGTCTTCATCATTGTTGTTGCCTTTTTTTTTTTTTTTTTTTTTTTTTTTTTGCTATTAGAAGTGTAGTAGAGAATATAATGATTTGTGAAAGTGTGAAAAAAAGAGGTGTGATAAATGGGTATTTATATTGGTTGGGAAAACGTTTTGATTTTTTTTTATTTAGTAAATGCCCGTTAGTTAACGTGGGGGAGGGGGGGGGGATGTAATTTTTTTTTATTGTAACTGCTAGTAGCCGTTAGAGGGGGTGTGTTTGTTTTTTGTTTTTTTTTTAACACACGTTGCATGTTAACGCCGGGTTAAAGCTTTCACACGCCTCGTTAAAAGCCTTTTTCTATTGTGAAAGCTCTTACAATAGCAAGTAACAAAACCAAATTACTTCAAGTCTTCAACCGATTAAACTTAAGAGTCACTTTATTTTGCATACTAACAAATCCTTACATACCAATGGACATATCTTGACCATTGGATCAAAAGAACAAAAATAAGAAGAAAAAAAACGGAGGGACTAATAATGTAAATATTTAAAAAAAATATAGGGACTAGATGTGTAAATTACATCATAACTATCATTATTCCACTTTCCCCAAAATCCCACTACTTCACCCCACTTTCTCTCTCTATCATTCAAACCCTAACCATTAAAATCAAAAATCAACCGTGATTAACCATAAATTAACCATCAAAGTTCATTAAATCACAACAAAATGGAAGCATCTATCGTTAGGAAGTTGATTCTTGTAAGATTTACGGTTCGAAATGAACCAATCCAGCCTCCGATTGAAAAAATGGTAATGTATAGTATAAAGTCGAATATTCGTGATTAGATATGGTAATTTATTGTTATTTATATTGTTTTAGTTGTTTTTGTTGCGAATTATTGTGACATCTTTATTAGAATATTTATTGATGATCACAAAAAATGTAGTTGTGACTGTAACATGATTTTGGTTGTGTTTTTTAGTTTTTACATTTGGTTGAATTTCTGAGTAGAAAGTGTTAATACAAATATCGTCCAAAAAAAGTTATTTATATTTTACGATATTTGCTAATATTTTGTTGTAGACAAAGTATAAACTTTATTTTCTAGCAAAGTATAATTATAGTATAAGTCTCACATATAGAAACTTTATTTCTAAGTAAACATTATACTTGATACATGATTCATTGTTTATCTAACAATGTTGATAGCATATTAAGTGTCAAAACATATTTAGTAAGTTTTACTAAATATTGTGTCCTATTAAGTTACATGTCTTCAAACATCTTTGGTAACTCAATCACTTAGTAAAAACACATCACACAAACATTAGTTCATATTGCTACCAATGTTCTGAAAGGCTCAAGGCGCACTAAGGCGCAAAGGCGGTTAAAGAGCCTTGAGTCAAGGCGCATGATTCATAAATATGAGGCGCACTATACATTTTTGTTTTTTATAACATATGTGACAACTTATGCAGCTTAAATGACATAAAAATATCAATATTCAATGCATAATGTCACTTAATGGTTATTACATCTAACAAAGCTTTCATTTAAACCCAAAATATCAAGCAAACAACATATCAGAATCCATTAACTACCCTAAATCCCTGAATATACATTACAATATATGAGTTTACGACTTATAGAATTTAACAAATTACCATGTATCTCTATCAATTATCAACTATCAACAGCAAAAAATCTATAGTTGTTTGGTAACACTTAACACTAAAGAAACAACATTTGTATCTGTTAATAAGCTACTATTCTTAGATATTAGATTACAAAAAATATATATTTCCTTGTTGATTGTGTTTTTTAGTTATTTTCTAAAATAGTAGGGTTATTAGATACTTTATAACTTAAAGGGCAAAAATCTTACTATTAAGAAAAAAAGGCCAAAATCCCGTTACATCTTCTAGGCGCAAAAATCCCCAAGGTGCAAAAGCGCAAAAATCCACAAGGCGCTACGATTTTTATGGGATTCATGCATGTCGTGAGCCTCGATCTGAAAAAATCCCAAAGGATGGAGCCTCGTGGGATTTAGGGAGTAGGCGCGCTTTTTAAAACATTGATTGCTACTAGATTACTTTTACAAGTTCACTTTCATATTAGTAAAAGTCTAATATTAGAAATATACATCTACATCATGTATTGCATCATACATGTCTTGTCAAAGCTCTTTATAAAAGATCTCATGCATAATTGGAAAGATTCTTACTCAACACAGTTGACTTAAAGGATCTTGATTAGACTTGTCATAGATATGAAAAGATTTCTTGGAAGGAACTCTGTTAGCTCTGGCGGAACCCTGGGAATACAAGGGCGGAACCCTCGATTTTGTTCCGCCTGATCCGTGGCCTAGCTGTTTGGTTCTCCTATAAATAGCAAGCCACATCCAAGAAATCTTTCATCACTTTTAGCTATATTACACACATACACTCTCATCTCTATCATTTAACTCAGTTGTATATCACTTGTGTGATTCTCTTGTGTAGCAAAGAAGTCATCAAGTTCATCCGAAAAGACTACAAGCTTCAACACAATGTTGCAAGTCTTGGTAGCTTTGCATTGTGTAAACTCTTATAGTTTATACATCATTTGTTTGTATATTGTCTATAGTGATCAGTTAGTTTAGTCCTCAAAATACATAGAGTATCGAGAGTGGTTGTACCCTTGAAAAAGAACTCAACATCTAGCTTACTGTCGGAAATATTGTATAGGCGACGTTAGGAGTGCTTGTACCTTTGTAAAAGAACCCGGTATTTAGCTTTGTACCGGATAAAGTGTAAGCGACGATTGTAAGGTTTTCTCCGCCGAGAAGGGAGCTTGTTGACTAGTGGAGGATACTCTCGAGTTGGATACTCGGGGCGTGGAGTAAGGCAAGGAAAAAGAGTCTTTGTAGCCGAACCACGATAAACACTTATGTTGTGGTTTGATTGTTTCTTACTTTACTCTTTTACATTACTTGTTAGTTATTAGTTTTGATTGTTGGTTACACGTAAAGATAACAAAGTAAATCAAGTTAAAAAACGATAAACTATTCAACCCCCCTTCTAGTTTTCCACAGAAAGCTTTGTATATATGGATGCACATCAAGTGTTTGATGAAATGTGTAAATGAAAAGTATCAAACGTGTATATCACCAGTGATATTTGAAGTTGAACTGTATATCTGTATTATCACTAGTGATATTTGTATTATCACTTATGAAATTTTGTTTATTTGATAAGTTTTTTTGTTTACTTGTTAATCTTTATTATATGTCATGTATATTATCACTTTTTGTATTTCATTGTTATTGTTTAATAACTATTTACTGTGTGTTTTATCACAATTATTTTATATTATAATTTTGATGTTTTATGTGCTTTTTGTGGATGATAATTGTGTTTTAGTTACTGATAAGCTATTTATTATAGTGCAATATTGCTTATTATTTAAGTTGTTAGATTAAATATCTTAAATAGGTTGATTTTGCTTTAAAAACATAGTTATTTAGTGTGATTTTGCTTATTAATCAAGTTGTGATTGGATTTGTCTATTTAATGAATACATTGTGTGTATTTGAATAGGTTTTACAACATGATTTGAAAATATATAATGGTTGAATCAGCAAATTGAAGAAGCTATTGTTAAACAAAGCACAACATATTTATAAACAAACTGAAGAAACTCAAACACATGTTATATCACATGTGATATCACCAATTGATATCACCTGTGATATCACACGTGATTCAACAAATAGAAAAAGCTGGCACGTCTGTGATGTCACCTGTGATATCAAATTCTCCTCCAAAAAGTTGAACAACACGAGAATGAGGTACACAAAAAACACAAAAAATTAGCAATAAAAGTGTGGTAGTTAATAGTTATTGAGAGATTGCTGTGATAATGTGAAGAATGTTGTGATAATATGAGAAATCACAAGAGACATTGAGCTTGTAACATGCTTCTTTTAGATTTGTAATGCATTTTTATTTTCTTAATTGATAGAGTGTGCATGTTTCGATAGGTTTAACACCTTATTCGACACCAAATATATATTTATTAGGTCCCGAGCCACATTGCATGGTGCCCGAGTTTGTACTATTTTAAGAATGATAAGTGACTTGTATGATCGTTTGTATGTAAACTGTCAATATCACACATGATATTACTTTTAGCTAACTAAAACATTTTGGTTTGCATTAAAATGGACGAAATCGTATTAAAACGGACGAAAATGGGCGATAACCTAAGAAAACAGACGAAAACGTAAGAAAACGGACGAAAATATATGAACGCGTAAAAACACGTCTGAAAACGGACGAAAGCGTATGAAAAATGTTTGAAAACGGACGAAAACGTTTGAAAACGGATGAAAACATATGAAAAAGAACGAAAACGTAAGAAAACAGACGAAAACATATGAAAATAGACTTAAACGGGCGAAAACAGACGAAAACGAACGAAAATATATGAATAAAGAAAAAAAACGTGAATAATAAATAAAAAAACAAAAAGCGTGAATTATAAAAATTAAAAAAAAAAGTAAATAAATAAGAAAGACAAAGACGACAAAAAAAACAAAAAAAAAACAAAAACCTTATATTTACATATTAAATCTTAGGTTAATCCCACTATTAAATCAATGTAGATGAATTGTGGGGATTTATCCTTTGGTAAGTAACAAAATAAGAGTACGCATTTAACATTTTTCTATTAAACTTAATGTTATACATTTATGTCTATGACTTTTTATTTTATTTTTATTTTTTAAAGCATGCATTGTTTGACCCATTAAGTTGATTGACAATAAGCAAAATACCAGTCACAATCTAATGCCCTTGTAAATTATCCATACGTTCAAGTTAGATAGATAGATAAAAAAAAAAAACAAAAAAACTTGTTTTATGTCAAAATTTTAATGACAAATTACATAATGATCAATTAGAAAAATGAATGGCATGCTGACCTCCTTATATGCAAGTCAAGTTCGGCAATTGGGGGCCTTCGGTTCTCATTTCTGACATTAACTTCCTTGGTCTCAAAAGGTCGGAAACTATAGTTATCAAAAAAATAATAATAATAATAATAAAAATAAAATAAAATGAGAAGCCGAATATTTAGACTTTTGAAAAATCAATTCTTATGGGCTACATATCTTAAACTCGTCATAGTCCAAAATATGTTATAAAAAGACGAAGTGCCAATAAATAATTAATCTATGCACGGTAAATTATCATATCACAAAAGTACTGTTTTTTTTATTTGACCTCACAAAAACGTTTACGCTAAAGAAACTCAAGGAGCAACATTTTTCGACGCTTTCAGCCTATCACCATGTCAGTGAGAAATGCCATTATTCGACCTCACAAAAATGTTTACGCTAAAGAAACTCACAAAGCAACATTTTTCGACACTATCACCATACCGGCGAGAAATGCCATTATCCCCTCTTAGCAATGAGTGAACCCATGACAAATGAAAGGGGAAAAGAAAGATTATAATTAGTCTAATAGAGACAATAGTGTGCATTCAAAATAATCAAATCCGTTTGGCAGCCTATGCGAGTATAACTAGTACTAGTCCTTTTCTTTATAAAATGATCTCATCTCTAGTCAACTTTGAACGTCCATATATCTTTGCGTGCGTGCTCTTTCTTCATATAAACCAACACACATGTAAACCATTATGTAAATCAAAACAATTTTTTATAGTGAGTGGGTAAAACAGTTGTAACAGAAAAAGGTGAAAAAATCACCCACTGAGAAAATATCAATTAATAAGTCAACAATATAATGTATATAAATCATATTTCTAATATATTAATTTTTTCCAAAGGACAAAATGTTAACCAATCAAAATATACCTAGCCTCGTGTTAAAAAGCTCCTCCATTCTGACTTCAGATAAATTTCGAATATTTTACATACGGAGTAATATGAACTGTTTGTTTGGTATATCTCTCGCATAAGATCTAAATCCAACATCCACTGGAATGGTAAATTTTACATGTAGGGTTATAAATGAATGTGATAGTATAGACTAGCCTTGCTTCTTAACCGGATAGAAAATAGACACGGACTTTAAGAAGACACGCTTTCTAAAATAAGATTGTTCGTTTTTGGTCGTTCACTAAAAACAAGTGAGTGTGACCTGATCTACAAAGGTTGTAGATTTTGTCAAACTTGTTATTAAAATGCTAAAATGCGAGAGGTTTTAGACTGCTCCCAGCAAAGGAAACAAGGGAGCTTGAGGGAGATGATGCTGTCGTGAGGCTTGCTAGCACCCTCATGCTCACGGCGTGAGCTCACAAACCCAAAGAGACGAACGGTAAACTATTCATTACATATGGAAACGTGAACTGTGAGCCCCCTTTTGTGTTTATATTATTTATTACTATTTGCTTTGTGAGTGTGTGGGGAGGGTATTTAGTGGGGTATGTTTGTATAAAAAATGAATATTTTAATGAAATGTGAGGGACTGGTGATTATTAGAAGTGAAAATTGAGAGGAAGTGAGTGGAGAAAGAAAATTGGTGTGTAAGATGAAGTGATGAACTATCGAGAGTAGTCTTAAATTCAATCCACAATTAGTGCTAATAAACTTGAAGTGATCAATTCAATTAAAATTGTGAGAGAGTTGATTCAAACCATATGAATTAGTCGGACAACATAACTACCTATAAAAGCAACAAGGCTTTTAAAAATTCAACACAAAAGTTAGTCTATATAAAATGTACATTTTTCTAACCCAAGAAAGCAATTGATTGGATCTCTACACCCAAAGTCTTTAACCTATAATATATAAAGGGTAAAAACTTTAATACTTTATATTCTTACTCTTACTGTATGAGTCATTTTGTTTTCTACAACTTAAAAAAAAAAAAAAAAAAAAAAAAAAAAAAAAAAAAATCATTATGCTTAATATAGTGTTAGATCAGTGATCAATATGCTTAATTAAAGGATAAGGATCCCCTCATGTTCATTTTAAACATGATAGGTCATGTTGAGTTTTATGTGAGAGTAAAAAAGAAAAATGAGCCATCATTGCGAAACTTTTCTTTTATTTTAATTCAAATTTACACTCATAACAATCACAACATTACCTCTCATGTTTAAAACGAACATAAGAGGATCATAATCCTTAATTAAATCACTCATTATCAAATGAAAATACTTAAATGCCCATTGTCTTCTGGCCATCGCCACTTCTAGCCAATAATACACAAAAGAAAGCTAGTGTACAACGAGCGTGCCTTGAACACCTAAACACATAGCATACATACATATTATATTAAATATCTTGATAATCATCAAACACGTAATACCATCTTTAGCACGTATGATTCGACTAGCTACTACTAATCACATACTTTTCATTTATCTTCTACTAAAGTTAACTAAGTCTATTTCACTTGGTTTATAACAACGATTACCATGCTTATCATACATAAACAACTAAGAACATTCTTTAACTATGAAAGCTAGATCATTAAGACATAACAACAAACACCTCACTACTACATAATCTGTAACACCCCCAAGATATCGCAGGAGAAGATAATGTTACTGGGGTATTACTTCATAACACACAGTTCAAGTTATAGAAACTGACTTCTAAATGAGATGTTTTAAAATAGTTTCCATTCCATAACAATAATATCAGAGTTACAATAAAAAAAAAAGTCCTAAGTACAATATACGTAAATGTTTTAAAAGTATTGTCGAATAGTTGAGTCTTCAAAATATGCCAAAAGACACTAATGCTCCAATCTCTAGTTATCGCCTTACGGACCTGTGGGTTATGGACTTCTTTTGGAAGATTCAACCATTCAATAATACTTTTTAAAACATTTATGTATATTATACTTGGGACTTCTTTTGATTGTAAATCTGATATTATTGTTATCGAATTGAAAACTATTTTAAAATGCCCCATTTAGAGGTCGTTTTCTATAATTTGAACTGTGTGCTATGAAGTAATGCCTCAGTAACATTATCTTCCGCTGCGATTTTGGGGGTGTTACATAATCATACCATGAACTTTACTCAATTAAATTCCATAAAGCTAATAATTTCTACTAACTCTTTATCAACAATTAACTTGCATTAAACATCTAATAACATAACCCATGATCGTCATATAATTTTATCATCTTTAAGCCATAAAATTATCATAAAACACATATTAATTATTTATAATCCACATAAAACCCCCAATTCAATTTCATGGTTAATCATGTAAAACATTCAATTTTTTAACTTACCTTGGATGGGGATTATATTAGGAACTTGCTACAATCTTTTTCTTATTATTCTTGAATAACCTCTAGAGAATAACTTGTGACCATATCCTTTATTTCCTTTATATCTTCGATATAAAGAAACTAATAAACATATACTCACCACACACATACATGCGTATAATATGAGAAGGATTAATCCATATGATATCTCTTAACTAAGCCATAAGGGTATTGGGGCATTTCACCACTTTTCTCTACATTGTCACATTTGATCCCTATGGCAAAACTGTATTACAAAATAGGTCCTATTATGTTAGCCTTAGTGGCATTCCAAGCCCTCACTAAATTACATAGTTAACTCCGTTAAAGTGAGGCTTTGCTATTTATTCCACTAAAATAGTAGATATATCCACTAATATATCAAATCTATTCAGTGTATATATATATATATATATATATATATATATATATATATATATATATATATATATATATATATATATATATATATATATATATATATATGGGCTTTATTTTCAGAACCCTGTTAAGTGCGAGAACTGCGAGAACTCCAATTTTGCATTAGAAAACATGCATGTTCATATAAAACATGTATGTTTTCTTACATACACTTTAATACAAATACCTGCGTAACATACATGTTCATATAAAACCATTTTGCATTGATATGTTGTACTTAACAGGTTTTATATGAACATGTATGTTACGCAGGTATGTGTATTAAGGTGTATGTAAGAAAACATACATGTTTTATATGAACATGCATGTTTTCTAATGCAAAATTGGAGTTCTCGCAGTTCCCGCACTTAACATGGTTCTAAAAATAAAGATACACTATATATATATATATATATATATATATATATATATATATATATATATATATATATATATATATATATATATATATATATATGGGATATTTAGAGAAGGGGTCTTAAAATGAGAAGGGTAGGAAGGATTGTGAGATATTATGTCACTCCCACAATCCTTCCTACCCTTCTCATTTTAAGCCTCTTCTCATTGTATCCCTACCATATATATATATATATATATATATAGGATGGTTAATGTGAGATCACCACTAAAACCATTTTATAAATAACCATATTAGCAATAATATACAAAAAATAAAGTATTAATACGAATTAACATTTTAGCAAGTAATAATGAGCTGATACATGAGTTTTGATTATTAATACACAACTATAAATTTACATGTCGAATCAAAGTGTATCACCTTAACCTGATACATTATATGTCGAATCAAAGTGTATCACCTTGGTTTCATAAATTTAAAAAAAGAAAACCATCGGAACTTTAACAATTTTAGGTGTACTCAATAAAAAATTTAATTTAATTTTAGTGAGAGTGTCACTTGTCAGATTTTAGTTGGATCTTATTTTTACAACTTTAAGATTGATCTTATTTGATCTAAATTATATATATATATATATATATATATATATATATATATATATATATATATATATATATATATATATATATATATATATATATGATCAAATAGGAAAAATAATTAAAATAGGAAGGATAAGAAGTAACCATAACCACACATTCTAAATGTACGTACAAAAATGGATGCATCTTCATTCAAATTTTCCCTCCTATATAAAAATGTGTGACTAGAATTACTTGTTACCCTTATCATTTTAATTATTCTTCTTATTGGATCCCTACCCTATATATATAAATTTTGGGATGTTATAATTATGTGACAATTATATATATATATATATATATATATATATATATATATATATATATATATATATATATATATATAATTGAGATCAAATGAGAACTTTCTTAAAGTTGTAAAAATGAGAACCAACCAAAATCTCACAAATGACACTCAACTTAAAAGAAACTAAAAACATAATTAATCACAACTAAAATTGTTAAAGATTTGATGGGTTTTCCTTTGAAAATTGACGTAAACTAAGTGATACACTTTGATTCAACGTGTAATGTGTATCAAAGTTTAGTATTGTGTATCAAGTTTTTAGTGGTTGTTGTGTATTAGGTGTATCAATTTATGTATAAGAAATTAGTTTTTTGATATTTTAATGCATATGTATCAAAATTTTAATTGTGTATCAGTAATCCGTTTCTCATGTATGAGTTGGTTATTAGTCGAGTTAATGTTAACTTGTATTAATATATAATATTTTGGTGCATCTTTGCGAAAATAGTTATGTTTCAATGTTTAAATGGTATTTTAGAATAGTTCTCATTTTTACAACTTTAAGAAAGTTCTCACATTAACTTTCCCCTATATATATATATATATATATATATATATATATATATATATATATATATATATATATATATATATATATATATATATTAAATTTTAAATTTTGGGATGTTATAATTATGTGACAATTTATTACTAAACAATAAAGTTAAACCATCAAGACTAACAAAATATCACCTGCTACACCTTCGATTTCTAACACTATATAACATCTTGTTATATTACAACCATGCTCTACAAAATTAAAAGCCGGTGTAGTCGCAGTGGTGACCACCTTATTATAAAGGTGGTCACCATCACCATTCTACCAATTTTCACCACAACCACTAAGGCACCAAGTGTGCCTTCCTTTCGGTAACAGAGGACCAGGTCACGCATGCTGCTGCTTTTATTACACCCGATCTTTGAGCGGAAGGTGTCGCACAACGAAACACTCGGTAACAAAGAATCTTAACCTTAGCGACAAAGACCACCTTCGCCCCACGACTCCCTAAAAGCTTTCTCAAAACTGAGGATTGATATTGTACTTTTTTACTTAATTTAAAGTTAAAAAAGTTGAATAATGTAATGAAAAGCTTTCTCCAATATTTTTCTTTCATGAAATAACATAAAAGAAATCATGGTGGTTTATAAATAAGGGTGTTACCATATTAGGTTGGTCAGATATTTGGGTTATGGCTGAAACAGACACCTAAACTCAAACCTGTTAAGATTTCGAGTTATTTGGTTCCAGCTTTTATCTCGTTAGATAAAAAGCTAGCTAAAACTTTATATGTACATGGATAAATTATAAAAGAAATTTCTTATGTGGATTAATTGGGTCAATCCAAAACAACGTAGATAAAATTACTAACCCGTTTGACATGAATAATCTTAATTAGATTTGAATTCAAGTTTTACAGGCTATTGGTAAAGGGATTAGATATTGGTATCCCATAAAATACAATTAATACCCCTTCTAAACTTTTATTTATTTATTTATTTTTATAATTTTGTTTTTACTATAAAACCGTGAAATAAAAAATAGAATAGAAAATGTAAAATTTGATAGGTAAAAGGTAGTAAAAAACACAAAAATACGGAGCATAAAACTATAAAAGATTGTCTTGTCCTATTAATAAAGTATGTAAAACTGCTGAAAAAAAGTTCAGAACATTAACTATAAAGTTTGATAAGTAAAAAATAGTAAAAGACAAAAGACAAAAGACAATAAACAAAAAACATAAAAATTGAGGAAGTGATATTTACACCATTTTTTTGATGCACACACCACAATTATGCATATAACATGTTGTAACATATGCATTAATGATGTAACATTGTGGTGTATGCATAAAAAAAAGTGGTGTAAGTATCACTTCCCTAAAAATTGTTTTGTCTTATCAATAAAGTGGGTATAAGGGAGATATTAGATATGTTTTAGGAGTAAAGGGGTACCAATAGTACTAACCATAGGTAAATGAAAGGTGATTTGTACACTTATATTTTTTGATTGAGACACTCAATTGTTTAACAATCAAAGCACACTATAAACATTGTACAAATATATAAGGTATGTTTGGCAAAATGAGATGCGGGTGTGGCTGGGGCTAGAGCTGGTGCTTATATTATAAGCTGAGACTAAAATTTTTATTTTCATAAACTTGTTTGGCAAATTATTTTAATTTGCAGCTTATTATTGTAAAATTACTAAAAATGACATACAATTAACTTAACATATCTATATATTAGATATTTTGTGGGTAAGTAATATGGTATCAACGAGGCTTATTTTTTAGGATTATAAAAATTTCAGCCTCATTGTTAGAGCTAAGGCTTATTTTTAGGCTGTGGCTTATAATTTTAAAAGTTTCTTATAAGCACTACATCAAACGAGTTTTAAATTTAGGTTGAGGCTTATTTTTAAAATTTAAGTCTCATAAGTGTCTCAACCAAAAAGCACGATGAATGTACAAAATTCTTTTAACAAATACTACTGCTAGGCAGTAAAAATGAAAAGATAGGGTTGGTGAAATGAGAGAGATAGATGGGGGTTAGTGTGGGGTCCACAAAGGAAAAAAAGAGTTGGTGGGTGGATTTACGCTATAAATAGAGACCCAATCACTCCATCCCAAATCGTCTCACACAAACTCTCATACTCCTCCTAAAACCCATTATCAATCAATCTCTCTCTCCGGATCTGAATCTTTCATTCTAAACCCAACATTCAGGTACCCTAATAATTTCCCCTTCATTACCTTACAGATCTGCTGTTTTCTTTTACTTATGACCCTGCTACTTTATGCTCTTTTTTTAGATCTGGATTGTATATGCTTCGATCTGTTGCTCTGATGCTTTTTAATCTACTGCTAATAGACAGATCTTGTTTTTTTAGACTACTATTTTAAGAATACCTTTGACTTTTTAAATTGACTCTACATGTCATAGCTAGTTAGTTAGTTAGTTAGTTAGTTGTAAAATATACAAAGCATGATCCGTAGAATGTTTTTGTCAACCTTATTATAGATCCGTTATTTATTATTAACTAGGTGGTTCCTGTTTAATGAATATTGATTAATTTATAAATTATTATGCTGTGTTTTTAACTTTGAGCATTGTATATGTATGAAATGAAAATAGTTCTTTTAGATTTGTGAATTAGGCTGTCATTTCTAGTAGATCGAGCTTTAGTGAATGGCGTAGGAACCGTACCATGATCGATCTGTAGCATTGTTTAGTATCAATGCCACAACTCTAGTATATCTTCATTACTGTTAAAAGAAAAGTTTTCTTTTAGCTGAAACTTAACATTAGACATCCATTAGGCGAGCTAGTTGCGAATTTGAATCCTTTTTACATTTAGCTAATTGATTACAACATAAAAAGGGATTTTATGATAAGTAGTTAGTTGCAGCATTTGCTTCGCATTTTTTCTTTTAGAATCAGGATATAATGATTGATCTCTAAGTGTCTTTAAGCTAAAGAACCGAGCTTTACCTAATTACACAAAAAGCATCATGGATTTGTAACATTGTTTATTGCCACATTCGTAGTAGATATGTTTTTACTTTACACAAGATATCCTTTAAGTGGTTGAGCTGGATAATACTAGTAGATATGTTAATTAACAGATGACTTAATGACTTAATGTGGTGATCCTCACTTTTATCGCTTATTATTTTAATTCATTTCTTTTGATTAAGTGAAAAACAAAGAACTTTTAATAAATTAAGTTTTTTCATATTAAGTCAATTAAGTTGAATTCAAGCACCACCTAACTTGTATAAAAATATATGTTTTAAAGTTATGTTGTTGCAACTTTCTTGATCTCATTCAGTTATTGTGCTGACAAGAAAAGACAAACCTTTTTTGTCATTTGTAAGCGTTTTATTGTTTGGTTTTTGTGTACTAATGATACCTTTCCGATTTTGATTGTCAGATATGGCAGAGACTTTCCTATTCACATCTGAGTCTGTCAATGAGGGACACCCAGACAAGCTTTGCGATCAAGTCTCTGACGCCATCCTTGATGCTTGCCTAGAACAAGATCCCGAGAGCAAGGTCGCTTGTGAGACCTGCACCAAGACCAACATGGTCATGGTTTTCGGTGAGATCACCACCAAGGCTACCGTGGACTACGAGAAGATTGTCCGTGATACCTGCAGGGAAATCGGATTCACATCTGCTGATGTCGGTCTTGATGCTGACAACTGCAAGGTCTTGGTCAACATTGAGCAACAGAGTCCCGACATTGCCCAGGGTGTCCACGGTCATTTGACCAAGAAGCCTGAGGAGATCGGTGCTGGTGACCAAGGTCACATGTTTGGGTATGCTACTGATGAGACACCCGAGCTTATGCCTCTTACCCATGTGCTCGCAACCAAGCTTGGTGCTAAGCTTACTGAAGTGAGGAAGAACAACACTTGCCCATGGTTGAGGCCTGACGGTAAGACCCAAGTCACCGTAGAGTACATCAACGAGAACGGTGCTATGGTTCCTACCAGGGTTCACACCGTTCTTATCTCAACCCAGCATGACGAGACTGTCACCAACGACCAGATTGCCGCTGACCTTAAGGAGCACGTCATCAAGCCAGTCATCCCAGCTCAGTACCTTGATGACAACACCATCTTCCACTTGAACCCCTCAGGTCGTTTCGTGATCGGTGGTCCTCATGGAGATGCAGGTCTTACCGGAAGAAAGATTATTATTGATACCTATGGAGGATGGGGAGCCCACGGTGGTGGTGCTTTCTCCGGCAAAGACCCAACCAAGGTCGACAGGAGTGGTGCTTACATCGTTAGGCAAGCAGCCAAGAGTATTGTGGCCTCAGGACTTGCACGCAGGTGCATCGTTCAGGTCTCATACGCTATTGGTGTCGCTGAGCCTCTATCTGTTTTCGTGGACACATACAAGACCGGAACAATCCCCGACAAGGACATCCTTGTTCTTATCAAGGAGAACTTTGACTTTAGGCCAGGAATGATGGCCATCAACCTTGACTTGAAGAGGGGTGGCAACTACAGGTACCAGAAGACTGCTGCTTACGGTCATTTTGGACGTGAAGACCCCGACTTCACATGGGAGACCGTCAAGGTCCTCAAGCCCAAGGCCTGAATGTAACAGTTCACGAGAATGATTCTTTAGCCCCTTAAATCGGCCAATGGAGAATAAACAAGCTTTCATCACATGCAGTTTTCCTGAAGCCGCACAAAGGTGGACAATACTCGCAAACATACTTAGAGATTGTTACAAGCTTTTGATTGTCTGGTCAAATGTTGTGTTTGTTTGTCTTTCATTTTTATATTTTGTTGCTGCAAAACATGTAGGATTTCTATTTTTTTCAGTATTTGATGGAGAAGCCTATGTTATATGTACTCTTTGAACAAATTTTATCTAAAGTTTTTGATTTACTAGTTTGCCATTGATTTGATACCTGTTCGATACCATCTGGTAAACTATATCAAGATTTGGAAAAGACTATTCAAGATTGTAATCATAGACGATTATGCAACCTCTCTCTCCTGCGCTGAACATGTTATATCGGATATGCCTAGTTGTTTCTGGACATTCATCACTGCATATAAGAAAACAAGTTTTTGGGAACATGTTGTGTAAGTTAAAAAAAAAAAGCAGACACAGGATCACACCACAAATACGGAACATGCAATTGCCGAAACCAAATAGACCTTTTGACAGTAGCTCCAGCACCTAAATTGTTTTTATGTAGTAGCATTGCATCTAATTTATCATGCCCATATTTGTGTTTTGAAAGCATTACCGACAGACTTTTTATTCAGTTTGTGGTGTTAAAAGCATTATACAAAAATCAGACACATGACACTGAATCAAACAAACTATCTTTTTATTCAGTTTGTGGTGTTAAAAGCATTATACGAAAATCAGACACATGACAACCTCATGTGTATAATAGGTGGATACTGGAAAGAAATATAATAAATCATCTTTCATAAACAAACAAGACTAAAGTGTGGATTACGCATAGACCTTCACTTAAATAGACAAGTTAATTACTTTTAGATAATGCTTGGCTATAAAAGTTGCAATATAATATCTTTTAAGAGCACCATACATAAAGTGAATAAATAAATAAATAAATAAAGTTTGGATCTTCATTATCAATATCCCCCTTTTTTTTTTTTTTTTTTTTTTTTTTTTTTTTTTTTTTTTTTTTTTTTTGCCAAAATAAGCTAATACACAGGTTTCTATAGAATGTAAGGATTACTTTAGGGGGCGTTTGTTTAGATTTATCTTCAATAAGCGGCTTATGACTAATGATAAATATGGTAACGAGTTCTTAGTGAGTGTTTGGATTAGGTCATGACAATAAACTGATAAAAAGAGCTTGTAAGCCTAGATCTTTCCATAAGCCACAAAAATAATTACACATGAAACCCTCTTTACGAGGTCTTAAGCCCGCGCGTTGTCGCGGGGTGTTTTTATACAACTAATTCTCATACACATGTAAAGATCAAAATATATTTTACCATTACCGTATAACACCTTTATATACAATGTTGTGAAGCTGGCTCAAAATTACTAATCCTTTAAACTAACACAAATAATAAGTCCATAGAATGACTCTCAGTTTAAAAATGTTTTACTGGTATCAAGTATCGGTAGTATCAAAACACATGTCGCGGGGTTGGGATGCCGCTGCCCGTGCATTGTATCTGTACCCAAAAAAAATAAAGCAAATCCAGAACCTGTCTACACATGTTCAGGATTTATATATGAAAACAAGCAAACTATCAACAGGTGTGCGAACGTCAAAAACCTCAGGTTGAATCGTTCTTGTGCAAAAGTCCCAACACCAAAGTAGTCGTCGATGCGGCTGCACATGATGTTAAAAACATTTAGTTTAACTTTAAGGAAACATGAGGAAAGGCAAGCAATTGAAAAAAACAATGTAGTGGTAAGCTTGTACTGAACTAAGGTCACCTAATTCATGTTCCTTTTGCGTTCATTAACCGAATGCTAGCCACATTGCTGACCAGCCACTGTAACTCTTCAAATCTGTGAAACCCAAAACACAACAGTAGCTAAGTATTAATTAATCAAGGCATTGAATCTTATTCACAAACATGAAGATTCCAAGAAGGTGCAAACCTTGATTAGAACTGTATTATTAGGGGGCTTCAAATGGTTGATGCAATCCGTCGCAAGAATAGCAACAATATTATCCTCATGTTTTTGCAATGTCAAGATTGAGAAGCTGAATAAAATTGCACGCTGAGTAACTCAAAGATATAAATCTACTATCAAATTTTTTTTCTTAAATTTAACCCCTGAACTGAACTTAAAATCTACTGTATACGGTATACCGATCCAAAATACAACCACCTAATAATGTTACCCATCTAAACAACCCAAGAAACTATTAATTCTAAACGGTTCATGCTGATGCGTTCCTACTAAAAGATAGTTTGAAACAACATAGTCTAACCACATGTTGATGTCCACATACATACATAATAGTGATTTTTTTTATAAGCTAGAGTTCAAGCTTAACGGTTTATGCCTTCCCTAAAATATCCAAACAGTAATTCTAAGGTTATTGAGTTTTTTTCCAAGTCACGGGTCAATACAGTTATTGAAACAAAATCTACTTGATATTCGCCACAACACGATCCGTCTAAAGTTAAAAGAAAAAATAATTATTTTTTACCAACCTGCTATCTTTTACTCTAATTATGTGCATCTATCACGACTCGCAACTGTTGATAGTTCGCCTTTCCTCATGTTTCCTTGTTACATTTGCACATGTTTTTTAATCTTATTACTTTATAAATGCTGCAACTTCATGTCTTAATCGGAGTGTAATAAGATTGATCATGTCTTAATCAATCTTAAGTAACATTTACGACTCGCAAATGTAATAAGATTACAACTATCAACAACTAAATGTTTTTTTTTTCAATTGAAAAAATTTCACGTCTAAAAACAACTTAAATATGATTTTTTAACTCCTATAGACTATAGTCTTATGTATTATGCATTTATACTGTAATACCGGACAAAAATCAAGCAAATGTAATAAGATTGCAACTCTAATAAACAACCATCTATTGAAAAGAGCATTACCTGCATACGGTTAGTTGATTCGCTAGCAAGCCACCTAGTTGATTCGATAGAAAGGCCATCAAAGAGTTTCTGATAAATGTGTGGGGCCTTTTTTGGTTAATCTGATAAAGAATCTCTTGCCATGGCTAGTGCACCATCGTATGTCTTGTTTCCACCGATAAACCAACTCGAATACACAAAACCACAACCAGATATTCCTGCCACTTGAGATAGGTGATCATCTGTCAAGCCCCTCCAATGAGAGGGTAGAGGGTCTCTGCTTTCGAATTTATTTGGTGATACCGCTATTGCCTGCACTCGCCACATAACATTCCTGTCATTCTACGAAAAAGAAAATCCTAAAGATATCAGTCTTTTTGCATGTGTTGTACTTTATAAATATTGCAACTTCAGAGTGTGGTAAAGCACCTGATAAATAACATATTTTAAGACATGATCAATCTTCATTTCTGCCTCAAGGTCAAATATGTGAAGCTTTCACTGTCAAGTAAAGAAAAATTGATATCAGATACTGTTTTCTATAGAAGTTATGTTGATGAATAATGGTAAAAGGAATTTTTATTTTATTTTTGTCTTGAATGGATCTCCGATTCTTTGAAATTATGTCGATGAATAATGGTAAACAATTCCACTGTCGACCATCACTGCTGCCAAAATGTTCAGATGTTCCAAGTAGCTTGAAGCGGGGTGCAACCCGTCGTATTTAGCATATCTAAATAGTGATTAGTAACTTACCCATGTGGTCACGGAATGGGCTGTAATTAGGGTCAGTAGGGTCTCGCAAGAAATAAAGGACTCCATTACGCAAGGCCTGCAAAACACATGTAAAAGAGATTACTCGCCTTAACAGGAGACTAAATATTTTTGTAAATTACAGAAACTGTCCTAGTGGTTTGCTGAAAATCACTAATACCATTCCTCTTGGAAACTAATTGCATAAATGGTCCGTGAGAGAAAATATCCGTTGCATAAATGGCCCCTCTAAGGACCACTTAAGCATTTAGCTTCGACAGTTGTTCCCTATCAAGGACCAATTATGCATTTAGTTTCCAGCAAGAATACCCTCGTAGTGACCATTTATGCACTGCGTTTTCAAAAGAAACGATTTCAGTGATTTTGCGCAAACCACATAATTTACTAATTATTATATGGAACATTATTTAGATAAAGTTTATCAGGCTATACCCCACGCAGAAGGCTGACAAATATCGATATCTGTAACATATAAACAATCCCTACAACCCAATGGATTAGCGAACCTGCTAATGGAGAGGCTAAAAAGAATTCAACCCATTGACCCAGTTACCGTGACGAATTGATACAATTTTCAAACAGCGTAGACATAAGTTATACTGTGGTTAATAGGTCTTTTGGAAGAAATAAAGAAGTTCAAATTTCAGGATATAGAGATCACATTAGTATCCTGTAATTACGTATGTTTATGAAACTGCTATCTCAATTATGAAGTAACAAAAAAACTGACAATACCTGTAACTCAGAACAGCTATTATCTCCAGAATTGTCTTTAGATGAACTGGGCGTGATCGTCAAATACTGTCACCGGGTGCAACATCACAGATCCTCTGGAAAAAGGAACAAAAAATATATTAGCTCAAATCACGCAACATGAATAAAGACTGCCTAAGCACCTCAAATACACGACCCCAAACATTCACTAATCACAAAATATGATAATTTGACCCATAACAATAAAATAATCAGAATAGTTGTGAGAAAGTAAAAATGCTTCTTTTTAGTGATTATCCGCTTAACCGCTAGTTCAGTTTCAAATATGCCCATAAACCCACGAAATCTGCTAACTCAAATACCAAGCCTCAGCATCCTATGAAAGGTGGATTACGCATACGCAATACCAAAAGCTACTTATTTATGTATTCACATATCACAGTTAAACTAATGAGAAAAATACGTCTTGCAAATTATAGTGCTAAATAAGCATGACTAACCAAATTTTGAAACTGATATTTTGCTATTAATAAACTTAATACTATTAATCAACTTGATATATTAAAAGCGTTTTAGCTTTAGTACCTGACTCAATCATATAGGAGTAGCACTAAAACAATACAAACATCGCAAATATGATCACGTAACCTTCCAATCAACATCTTGTCAACATAAGGGGCAAAATATGATCAAAAACACCAAACTGTCTGATCTTCCTATTTGAGTACCATTGTGACTTACTATCTTAGTCATTTAGTACACTTAATAGGAAGATTTAATAGTTTGTGTAATTGAACGCACTAAAGAATTCTGTGTCGAGCTGGATACATTTATTTCAAAACACCCATATCAATAATTCCCTAAACCCCAAAACCTGAAAATAGTCATTTATGCAAAGTACATTACTATCTTAACAACCTTACTCATAAAGTACTCATACCTGTGCTGCAAACATCATCATCAAGCCAACCTACAAAACAAATCCAAAACAACCCCCAAATTAACGAAACCCTAATTTAAGCGAAAGAAAAAGAAATATCTATATTAACTCATGAATTAGGCAAAAGTAAACCGTAACAGAAAGTTAAAAGCCATAAAATCTAAAAACCCTAAATTTAAAAACCATAAAATTAAACACAATTAAACCACAATAAATTCCAATTTAATCAGACACCAATTTTAATACCCAATTTCAATTTATTCGAAATCACAAAAATTAATAATAAAATAACTGAGATGGAGCCTACCTTTTATACCAGTTTTTCAGAGCCGATCGTTTGTGGGTTTATTTTCCCTCTTTTTCGATTACCAATAAGGATGAAAATAGACAGGATGGATCATTTGTGGGTATGTCTATGTTTTGTGAGTTGTGATAATTGTGGAGGGTTCTGGAATTTGTGGGAGAGGAGGAGCGCTTTTATAATTAGGTTATTGTAGATGATACTGTGTATACACTCACACAAAACACTATAGATGCCCCGACTCGTTTGCTTTTCGGGTTTTTGCAGCTCCAGCGGACCTCCGGTAAACCGGAGATGTTGTGAGAGAGGTATGAGAGGAGAAACATTCGTTTCGGAGCCGGGTATAATACATAGGGTCGGTTTGGGCCCCCAAATAGGCTTAAAAGTAAACAGTAAAATCACGGTTCTTAGTATATAGGTATAATTAAGCTTATCAAACAGTACAAAAAGTTCACTTTTCTAGTAAGCCCATAAAGCAAGGTGATACAAACACCTATATTGATCAAAACCAAACACCCCTGTGCCATATATAACCGAAAACACAAATCCAAACACTACCTTGCGTGGTAACACACGCGGGGAGCCGTACAAACTACAAACATTTAAGGAGCTAAAAAAGTTAAATGCCTTTATTAGAAAGGTTCTTAATGTAAAACTAATCTTTAGGATTTACACGTATTGTACAGGGAGAAATATCCCCAATGAATAGCTAAATTTACATATACTCAAAAATGTATACATGTTTTTACTATAAAGAATACTGTACAAAATCACCAACAGATTGCGTGAAAAGTGTTTATGTGGATCGGCCATTAGATGTAAAAGAATTCCAGCAAACAGCATTAATGATTTGAAGTCCTTATGTTTCATGCTCTGTGGTTATGACTGAAATTAAGAATCTAGGCGCAACACTGAGATTAAGAAGTCGCAATTTCAAATTTCACTATGAACCTGAAGACTCAGATATTGGTTTTGAGGTATGTCCATTATAACTTATACCTTACGAAGTTAAGGTTGTAAGTTGGGCGGATTACGTAATACAGGTAGCCAAGATACGATCATCCTCAACCCATTATTAGCTTAAACCTCAAGAGCAAAGCTGCTACAGTGACTTATGGCTTTTGCAGTTGAAGTTGCATATTTTTAGCTTGATATCAGCTCCGGGAAGGGGTAACTCAGACTTACTGATCTTTGATATTGATATCACTTAGACCCTGATGACAACTTCCGGGGAAGTGCTTCCGTGGCTGTTTATACCATCTCATCATCGGTCATTCTGCAGGCAGATTAACAGTACTTTAAGATTTTAATCAATCTGTTTCAATGGTCTCAAACACTGTTTAAAAGAATGTTCCAACATCTGATCATTAGTTGCAAAAATTCTTATTTCAAGAAGCCAAAGTTTGATAATAAGCTAATTATGAGTGCAGAAACATATTCCAGCCATCCACTAAACATATACTATCAAACTCATCATCATCACATATAGATGATGATGATGGAATAATAAATCAAGTAAGCAACGCTATATTTGTAAATAGCCATCCACTATGTCACATGATAACATTGCATGATGGACTAATAAATCGAGCAAGCAATACTACATTTGCATATAGGTACCAACAAAGACACTTATACACACAAGTCCGCAAGAAAACAGCATATTCTATCACTCATTACACAATACACAATACTAATTTTTTCAGAGATGGAATTTACCCACAGGCCACAGCCCTACAAAGAAAAAAAAAAATCCCTGGTAGACAGAACTTCATGTTTCCCAATCCTAAATATGTTAAATGTATTATTCGGGCACTACAATATCATGTCTTATTAAGAGTATAATCAATATGGCCCAGCTCACCAAACTTGCTTCACCATACCAAAAATCATCAGGAAAACAGTCTGTTATGCAACTTAATCTATTGTGAGCCTATACTTATTTAAGACATAGAAAGTGAAACTACTCATCGAGGGTTTTTTAAGTAGTCGCCTTTTTCCACATTATGAATTTAGCTTCATACAAGCACAAGAGAAAAAAATATGTTGAGATTTTATCTGTGGACTACAACTGTATAACAGCTTTGTCAAGTACACATGTGGTATATGTCCAGTCGATTCAGCATACCTCATGACCCATCCATATCAGATGAACTTGCCCACTTAGACAATGTTGTAAAGAACATTTCTCGACTCACCTGCACAAGATTAACAATTAGATCTTGATATCTTTTCATCCAAAAGACGCAGCAATGTTTTTTTACACTTACAGCAGCAGGACAGCTGAGTCATACACCACGGCTCAGCTTAGCTTAGCCCTCCAGAGTATCTCTTCTTCCAGAATGTCATTCGGGATTTCTGAAAATTCTCCCGAAAAAATGATCCAATATATTGAACAATTTTTATACAAATTTTATGTAACTGTATTATCTATAGTATGCTGGAAGAAGGTTTTGAGCACTTCCTTCGAGTCAATGTCCAGCTCTTTTGTGGCCAACAAGTTAACTAAATTTATTGATGTATGTACATCTGCAGAAAAACCCGCATCTAGCATTCTTCTAAGAAACTGAACCGCCATTGTCGTCTCATTCCATCGAAGAAAACCCTGAATAATTATATTAAAAGTATAAGCATCTGGCATGCAGCCTGCAATCATCATTTCCTGAAGCAACTGATTTGCATCCGT
This sequence comes from Artemisia argyi, assembly GCA_030686995.1. Classification (NCBI taxonomy): domain Eukaryota; kingdom Viridiplantae; phylum Streptophyta; class Magnoliopsida; order Asterales; family Asteraceae; genus Artemisia; species Artemisia argyi. The sequence continues at coordinate 231,479,705 of CM060709.1, read as the reverse complement.
AAGTTTACCATTCTTAAATAATCCATTCATCATAACATTATATGTACGAATATTAGGTCTCAGGCCTCTAGAAGAAAGACCACGAAAAATTTCATGACCAACATCAACTTTCCCAGATTTACACATACCATCGATAAGTATGTTCCAAAGAACAATATTAGGAACCAATCCATCACCTTCCATAGTTCTTAATAATCCAAGGGCCTCATCAAACTTTTCATGTTTAAATAATGAATCTATTAAAGTCGAATAAGTAACAATATTCGGAACTAAATCACGATTATGAATATCATCAAACAGAAGTAGTGCATCCTTAAGTCTGCCAACATGACATAAACCATTTATAAGAGTATTGTACGTTACAATAGTAGGACTAATTCTCTTTACACACATTTCCTTAAGTAAACTCAATGCTTCACTTATCATTTTATTCTTGCAATATCCATTAATCAAAATATTGTAAGTATAAAAACCTGGTTTCAAGCCCGACGCAGGGAGTTTCCTAAAAATATCCTCGCCAACATCAACTTTCCCAGCTTTACACATACCATCAATAAGTATATTATATAAATCAATATTAGGTACCACATTACCCTCTTCCATAGTCTTCACCAACGCAACCGCCTCATCAAATTTCCCATTCTTAAACAAAAAATCAATCAAAGTAGAGTAAGCAATAACATCCGGAACCAAACCAGAACCCCGAATCTCACCAAACCGCGTAAGCGCATCCTCAACTCTACCAACTTGACACAAACCATTAATCAAAGTCGTATACGTCACAATATCAGGAACCACTTTCTTCTCCGACATCATTACAAACAAACTCAACGCCTCATCTATCCTCTTAACCTTACAATACCCATTAACCAAAATATTATAACTAACAACATCCGCCACACACCCAAACTCCCACATCAAATCAAACCAATCACGCGCTTCACCAACTCTCCCATCTTTACAAAACGAATGGACCAATATATTAAACGTCACCACATTCGGCGCCACACCCTTCTCCACCATCTCACCAAACAAACCCCTCCCCTCATCCAACAACCTTAAACCACACAAACCTTTAATCAAAACATTATAAGTCCAAACATCCGGCACAACCCCTTTTGCCATCATTTCACCATAAACCTCAACCGCCTCATTAACGCGCCTTTCCTTACAAAGGGTATTGATGATTATGTTATAATGTGTGACATTAGCCTTAAAAGTGTCATTTTTTTCCAAATCTTTAAGCATAAGTAGTGCGGCTTTCGTTTCGCTGGATTTGCAAAGCCTGTTTAGCATTCTTAAAGTTACTACTAAATTGGGTTCATTGGATTGATGAATAGGGGCAATTGCAAAGGGTAAATGAATATGGGTATTGTGAGTAATGATGTTATGAGTGATTTTATGTAAGAAAAATGGATGGAGTGACTTACAACGAAGAAGGATTATCGGAGCATGTCTAATTGACATGAGGGTTTTTGTTAAACCCTTAAACCCAGTTGCACATCATATGTACAAACAATATTGTTTTGTAAGTAAAAACTAGTTTAATTAGTTGTCAGATTTGTTTCAGCGCGGGTAAGGTGGTGTTTGGATTTGGGTTTTGGGTTTTCGGTTGTGGAGGTGTTTGGGATTTTGCTTATTTAAGTTAGGTGTCTAATAACATGTTTATTAAGATCACGATACTAATCCTATGATTTTACAATTTTATGATACTACAAACCAAAAACAATCTCAATCATATGTAGGATTTTAATAAGATCTCGATATTGATAATATAATCTTAAGATCTCGATCGATCCAATATTGCTTTTCTCGAACCACAAGCTTATGTATTAAGTTTTGTAGAAAATAAAACACAAGAGACTAATTGTATTAAATACTTCATAATCATAATTTTGATATACATTTTCATGACATATGATATATACTAACATGTAGATTTGCATAATTTTACAACTCTTATTAAGAAAATAGCACTATAGTAGGATCTTAAGATCCCGATCCCAATCCGATCTTACGATCACGATCTTGCAAAAACGAAAATGATCCTAAGATCCTGATCTTAAAAACCTTGTATAACAACACCTTGGAAAAAAGACATTTGGGGTGCTTGCATTGGTTAAAGTATTGTAAGATTTTACTTTTTGCAGAATATTGATAACCGATAATACTAACTGGCTTACGTGATCCATTCAAAGATAATATGTGAAATAAAATGTTCAAAATTACTTAAAAGTTCATTATTTACTTAATAATATAAATATACTCTCTGAATAATTAAAGATAAGTGTTTATTTTGATAGCGGCACACAATTTTAAAAAAATACAAATATTCTGTAGCGGGGTATTAACCAATCAAAAACCTTCTCATTTCTTCAATAAAAATCTATACTACTTATAATACATATTAGACCCTCTCTCCTATTAAATTTTTAAGATTTCCTAATATAGATTTTAAGTAAATACACATATTAAAGCTTTATGTACAATTAATTTATGCACAACCATGTATATTAAACACCTGCAATTAATGCTCTTCTTAAATCACCCCAACCATTTTACCACATACGTAATACAATCTAATCAAGCTATTAATCATCTATTGTTAAAATTCAGTAACCCAAACACTTAAAACACCAACAAAATAACATAACCTACGCAATTTAAAGGACCAGCATGTACAACTTAAAAGAACAACATGGTTAAAATTACTCAAATATAAAATTCTCACAATTTATAAAGTTATTGTAACTAAAAACACAAAATTAAAAGACATTAATCACCACAAATTTTGTTACGGGGTACCTGCCGCCGCATCGCGCGAGTACCCTGCCATGTATTGTAATTGAAAGTAACAAAAAGCTGTACACCTATTGAGATGGACCAAGTGTCACTAATGTAAGTAAGCTTATTGAAAATAGTGTTTTAAGGTATTAAAATTGGGAAATGATTCTCGTGCATAACAAATATGTCTAAAAGTATGTCTAATAATAAGATTTGAACACATGATAATATAAGGGTGAATGTTTGGAAATAGAAAGTGGCAAAAACATGTTTCAAATAATAGATGAATTAGACATATTTTTAATTATGCATTTTAGTTCTTCACATCGTTTATTCAAATTATGAGTACACTTTTCTTGGTCGGATAAAATACGACAAAAAAAAATTTTAGAGTAAATTCTTTATCTTCTAACAATCTTTATGAGAAACGATCGCATTCTAGAATATGTAATGTTTTATTGGCATTAGCTTTATAAATTATCATTAACATCGTCTAGTTGCTGGACTACATGAAACAAAGGTTTTTTTTTTTTTTTTTTTCTTGAATGACAATCAATCTTGAATTTTGTTGTCGTATGTACCCTTCGGAATAAACCCGGACGGCTTGAACCAACAGTCAAACGGAACGGACCATTAGAACAAGGCTAACCAATGACGACATCCGGAAGACCACATCCCTCCGGATGAACAGACACTCCGGACAAACAATAGTTAAGTAAATCAAAGTACAAACAAGTACACAAGTACTTGGTAATGGAGCATAAACAAGCAACCATTAAGGGATAAGTACTAATCGACCTTGTACTTCACCAAATTAGCCTATAAATAGAGGAGAAATCATCAAGGTTAAACAAGACTCTCATCCTTAAAACTTTATTTATACTTATACTTTCTCTCTCTAAAATAAATACTTACTCTCACGCCGGAGGTTGATCCTGGGACATACTCCCGGGGCGAGACTAACAGACGTATCTGTTTTGCAGACATCCGAAGGAACCTACATCAATCAAGAGATACCTCGAACCCGAAGATTGAATGGTTTTTGTGTACTAATGATACCTTTCCAATTTTGATTGTCAGATATGGCAGAGACTTTTATTAAATTTTTAAGATTTCCTAATATAGATTTTAAGTAAGTACACATATTAAAGCTTTATGTACAATTAAGTTATGCACAACCATGTATATTAAACACCTGCAATTAATGCTCTTCTTAAATCACTCCAACCATTTTACCACATACGTAGTACAATCTAATCAAGCTATTAATCATCTATTGTTAAAATTCAATAACCCAAACACTTAAAACACCAGCAAAATAACATAACCTACGCAATTTAAAGGACCAACATGTATAACTTAAAAGAACAACATGGTTAAAATTACTCAAATATAAAATTCTCACAATTTATAAAGTTATTGTAATTAAAAACACAAAATTAAAAGACATTAATCACCACAAATTGTGTTACGGGGTACCTACCGCCTCATCGCGCGGATACCTTGCTATGTATTGTAATTGAAAGTAACAAAAAGATGTACACCTATTGAGACGGACCAAGTGTCACTAATGTAAGTAAGCTTATTGAAATAAGTGTTTTAAGTTATTAAAATTGAGAAATGATTCTCATGCATAACAAATATGTCTAAAAGTATGTCTATTAAATAACAAGATTTGGACACATGATAATATAAGGGTGAATGTTTGAAAATGGCAAAAACATGTTTCAAATAATAGATGAATTAGACATATTTTTAATTATGCATTTTAGTTCTCCACATCGTTTATTCAAATTATGTGTACACTTTTCTTGGTCGGATAAAATACGACAAAAAAAAAATTATAGTAAATTCTTTAACTTCTAACAATCTTTACGAGAAACGATCGCATTCTAGAATATGTAATGTTTTATTGGCATTAGCTTTATAAATTATCATTAACATCGTCTAGTTGCTGGACTACATGAAACAAAGGTTTTTTTCTTGAATGACAATCAATCTTGAATTTCCCACAAAATATCAGGAAATTTGATCTTTTAATTGGTTTCCATGTTTATTGTAAATCACATGAATGTTGGCAAAAACTGTGAAAAAAGTAGATCCATCATAATGCCATACATTAAACTGTCTGGTAAAAGAGAGAATGAGATGTCTCGGACTCTAGCATGTGTATACACTAAAATAACTGTGCTTTCATTTTGCATCATCACAAACACGTTACAAGATGCACGTACGATGTTATGGTCAGTAATACGTTGTTGAATGAATTCGGTTCAAATATGTGAATGTGAACAAGATCGTCTCATAATCACAAAAACCAGTATAATCATGTCTACATAAGGTATAAATAGCTATAAATATGATTATTCAACCTTAGATTAGCATCCCTAGTCAAAGATAACCCCTTCAATAACCAATTGCCCTTCTTCAATTATGCTATAAAATTTGATGTATGTATATACATCCTGATAACAAAAGTAACTTGGTTCCTAAACCCCTTCCATTTCACCTTTTCAAAAAATTCCCAGTTTTTTTTTACCTCTCCTTGTCATCTAAACTCATCACAGAAAAAAATTCTTCCTTCATCATTTCATCATCTCGACACATGAATTTGAGTCCGATCATGAAGCAGTCTCTAATGAAAACTGAACCTTCAACCCGATATTTGTTTGACACAAGATGATAACTTCTTGGAAAGTGCTTCCATGGCTGCTTCTACCGTTTCTTGATCCTGCAAGTGAGTACAGCAAGTGGTTTGAGAATATTCTAGTAAATATTCGGTATTTTTAGTACCAAACCTTCTTACCTTCCCTTCGAGGGTTATAGTGAGAGGCCCGCTTCTGGATTTACGATAACACCCTTCAATTTTTACAAAAAGATCATGAAAAACAGTTAAAGAAAGTAAACACAGATGCACCCATCATAACTTGCTTGAAACATATTTGTACCAGTGTGGACGTCTGGAAACTCAAAAGGAATCTTGGATAGAGGCTGCGCAACTTCTATCTGCAATATAATTAAATTTTGAAGACATGAAAAGGTCGTAGATCAGACAACGAGTCAAAAGAGGACAGTGGACTTTCGGGGTCAACTCTAGTATCTATTTGGTAAGGTTTATTGCTACAATCTAACACCAAGTTACTCTTACTTCAATTTCTATATAACTTAGATAAACCACCTACATTTTGAAGTTGCAAGTAAATTGCTGTAATTATCATAGGTAGAAAGGTTCCTTGCTGGATTTTCAATCCAGAGCAATGCTACTAAAACAAAATAATATATGCATTAACTTGTACGTACATCGGAGAGGGAGGTCGTCAAATGCTTAGATACAAATGGTCCTGTTGATGCTAGCAAATTAGTAGACCTTAAATCGATCATAGCATCCCATTCTTTGTTTAACTCGTCAACATTTGTTGCAGTAAGAACAATCACATTATGACACTTGATCTGCATATACAAGCAACCAGAGTCACGATTATTAACTAATCATCACCAAAACATAACCCAAAAAAGTAAAGGAAAAAAAAAAATCCTTTCTGAATGTAAGAGAAACTTAATTCCCAAGATCAGTGATTAATCTTTATTTGGTAATATAGGTGACATTAAGGCCGACCCTTACAATCTGACTATAAACTAATGTCAAACTTCAAACACGTACCAATGGAACACGTAGCTTTTCATGTTGCAGCAGTTCTGTAATGCCTTCAGGCAGCTGGGCCATCTGAAATATAATAAACATACATATTTTAGACCGCACATACATTTTCTGCTTTTCAGAAGGGTCTAAAGAAGCAGGGTTCATATGATCAATATGGAGTTTCATCTCTACACAGTAATTGTTGTAATTGACCATAAAGTGTATGACTATTAGTCATATGACCTAAAATACCCTCAGAAAACAGAGAAACATAATAGCTAAATATTGTGGTTTTCAAGCGATATCCCAAAATGAGAAATGCTATTAATTTCAATTGTATGGAGGAAGTGTTAGAATAATACAAAGACCAAGTTTGTTATAGCCTTCTGATAATCAGACGCTAAGAAGGACAATTATTGACCTTTACATGTACAATTTGCATAAATGGTGACTAATTATTATAACGTACTACGGAAACATATAGGTAATTTCACTTTTAGATATTAAGAAGGGGAAATTATTAACATTTTTTGCATCAAAGAGGGGAGTGTTAACCAAACTGCCTCTAATGTACCCTACACGAGCAGAAGCTAATTTCGCACAAAAAATAATCGTCAATTAACGCTCTAGTGAACCTATTAAGTGACCTAAAGCATCTATCAATCTGAAATATAAAAGATCTGTAATGTTACCTCATTGCGGTTACCGGTGCACTTGTCACCAAATAGGTGGCTAAGATATTCTTCGTATTCTTCATCTGGAGCCTGTGTTTACAATCTAAAATTAAAAACAAAGAAAAACATTTGCTACAAAATTCCCTCATGATTTTAACATCCACAATATCCATCGGCCACAAAATGAAAACATTTCAGCAAAGCATAAAAGACAACAAATGTAATATTTTCCTCACCAAACGAACACCAAATGCTTTGGCAACTCCTCCAACAGTAACATCTGAATGTAACGGGCCAACTCCTCCATATATGAACACCTGTTATTCACCATTGCCATTAACTTTTTTGTTCTTCTTATTATAATTATTTAGAGAAGAATAAAACAGAGTATGGAAATCAAACAACTAAAATGACATACCAAATCACTAGACTTCCGCCTTTCGACTTCTTCAGCTACAGAATCTATCTATATAGAATAACCAAACAGAAAACGCTTAATTCACTAAAGACCATTTTGGTTGTAAAACATTTTTGTTTCCATAAGAAATAAGCTATTCAATCTAAATTCAAACTTACCTCACTCCGTACGGTAGCAAATTGCGAGACTACCCAACCTATCGAATGAAGTTTTTTACACAATAAAGGTCCTATCTGATCCTCGATAATTCCAAACCTGAGCTATGCGAAAAACAATAAAAACATATGTAAAGGCATAGCAAAATAGTAATTTTGTTGATGATGGCAAAAAAAAGTTTTGACTTGGTTCAACTCTCTTTAATTGGTGGTAAAGATGCTAGAAAAATGTCTTTTATATGAGTCACTTAAACTAGAAACAAAAAAGAAAAAAAAAAAAAAAAAAAAAAAAAAAAAAAACATACAGAATTTCATCACCGACGGCTACAATGGAGGCTGTGAGGACTCTGTTTTGATGTGGGTCCACACATTTCTGGCCATTAATGTCACTTGAGGATAACCTTCTTGCTCTACCTGCTCTTTCTGATCTTCCATCAGAAAGCATATAAGCAGGTCTGAACTTTTGTTTGCCAGCTGTAGTAGAATCATTGACGCATAATAATGCATTTGGAACTGTGTCGTTGATGCTCCCAATGGACGTGTAACTGTAAATACATGAAAAAAGTTATAATGATGGCAAAACTGTTTATCATATTACTAATTACTCCCTCGATCCCAAATAAGATGAAGTTTGCTGAGTGTCTTTGACTAATAAACAAATGCCAAAAATACCCCTTATTAATTCAAAACAATTACCCTTGATCGTAGAGACCACAGTACGGAACCTTGCAAGTCAAAAGAAAAGCCCAGACGTCCCTGAAAGAGAAGTTAATGAGAACTAGAGCTTGAATTATTATTTGTGAATAAAATTAGACATAAATCATACCTATATGACCAGTCCAAGATTGGATTCACTCTCATGAAAGGTGGCCATCCAGGCGAGCTTGGAGAGAATTGCTCTTGACCAACCTGCAAAAATATGACACCGTTTCCCAATTTTTCTGTTAATACGTTAAAACAAACAGTCAAAATCTCAGCACGCTAAAATTATAAAAATAATCGCTTACAGCAGTGGGATCACCAATTCGAACACCAAGAAAAATAGCTCTGATTGGTGTTGCCTTCAAAAGAGCTTCCAAACCAGACTTGAAATCTTCACGAAGGATATCCAACTTCACACCATAACTGAAACATTAAAGGCCCACAATACTGTTACCGATACTATTATGTAATGTATATTTTCATACAATATAAATGCAAATTCCTTTTTTGGGATTTTCTGAAACAAATGCAACAAAAGTAGTAGTATAACCAAAGCAATATAAGAAAGAAATCATTTCCGACCTAGCAGCTGTTTCGTAAGTGAATGAATTGATTTCAGAGAAGGTGGAAGTTGTTTCAAAATATATAGTCCTTATTGGAAGCGCCAATGCACCATCAGATAGATCCCCGTTCGAATGCCCATGTTCTGCTTGATGCAAATAATATCCAGCCCTAAGCAGGTGCAGTAAAACCTACAACATAAGATAATTTGCTGGAACTTAATGAGAGGATAATATTAGCTGTTTGCACAGTCCCATGTGAGCGCAATTACTTACAGTTGAATCCTTTCCTCCATTGAAGCTGAAAGCGAGCTCTTCAATACTGACAAAGGAAAATAATATCAAGAGAACCATGAGTTTTGTAATTCAACTTAATGTATACAAGCGTAACATGTTGAATGCATCACGTGCTGATATGAACTACACTGAAGTACCGAACCATCAATTACTACTGTTATAATGTTCTGGAAACAAACCTATACATAGCTAGAGATACTCATATCGCACAACGTAGGGTGGGGGGGGTTTGCTCAAGCTTATATGTGGGCTTATGAGCTTATTTAATTTCGGCTTATATTTCATAAGCCCCAATTTTCCAGCTTATTTTGAGATTGAGGGGCTTATATAAGTTTATCCTATCATAATAAACTTATATAAGCCACAAGTCTCAAGATAAGCCAGAAAGTTGGGGCTTATGAAATATAAGCAGAAACACAAATAAGCTTATAAGCCACACATAAGCTTAAACAAACACCTCCTTAAAAAGAAGAATAAAATTAGTAATAAAGACTAGATGAAGGAAGCCAGTATGTTTTTTAGTCAAATGTCATCTAACAACCATCATGGGGATAAAATGTCACTGTTCCAGAACATTCAAAAGCGAGTCATAAATAAGTTTGAAGTAAGTAAATATACTCACATGTCAACTTCTACAAATAGCTGTCAAACCAGACACCAATGAACGACGAGATTATATAAATTATACACAACAAGATTCATCGATATAACATAAAGCATATGTAGGGACGACGTGTGAGCATTAATTAATTGATACAACAACATCTAAGCTCCAGCAAATGTGGGTCAGTTTCAGTCAAATCAACCTAATACCTCAACGAAAACAACATACCATAAACAGAATTCTATGAGGCACAAGGACTTAAGTTCGAATTCGGACCTATGGATACAACTCGAAAACCGGGTTTAATATTAACAAACATCAATCCACAATCATTTCAACAACATCTAAAATCCTAAATCCCTTAGAAACTATGATTAACTATAAAAAAAGAAAAAGAGAACTTACGAGTAAAGGGAGAGAGCACGTCGAATAACATAAATGGCGGTATTATACTTGGTTTTAAGCCTTCGATCATCACACCTTTTTATACCTTCATCGATCTCCATAAGAAAAGAAAGAAAAACAGATCACCAACTGGTCAAACAGGGATTGATTTTGTAAATTCCCCCAAACTTCTTTAATCAAAGTTGAAGTGCCAAAAGGGTCCTCTTTTTTATTTTTATATATATGAGAGAATGGATGGATGGGTTGGATATTCTTTTATCTTCTTGTGCCAAACAAACCAAATTTTGTTATCTCATTTCCCTATACTTGGTTTTGCCAATTTTTGTTCTTTTTTGTTTCCACACGCTCAAAAATATCAAAGGTACCATTGACAAGTGACTAGTGTTTTAAATTTTGTGCAAATGTTAATAATGGGGAGATGATTTGCACACATTACATTTTGATTGGCACACTTCAATGTACAAATAGTTAAAACAGAATGTATACACAGTACAACAGGTTAATGCATAAGTTGGAGTGTGTCAATCAAAATGTTGAAAGTGCAAATCATTTCCCTTAATAATGATACTTTTACAACTGGCGCTTAAAGAAGCTTTGGAAAATAAAAGTTACTGCTTACCGATACTGCTTTTCTTACTAACATATTTTATTTATTTATTTATTTTTTTTCATAAATCAGAATGGCGTTTGGAAAAGCTTATGTAAACAATTATCAAATAGCAAAATGAACTTTAACACATATGAAAACAATTCAAGATTTTAAAATTTAAAATAATTAAAATTAGCAAAATTTGTGGCCAACTCTTGGGTGATATTTCTCTAGCAAAATGTTCTTGTTATGTAGGAATAAAAAGGTTTTGATAAAATAAGTCTTTACTATGATTTTAACTACAAGCAGTTCATATAAAACAGCTGAATATTCTATGCAATATGATTCTTGAGAAAGTATCGTATCAATCCAAAATGTATCTATTGGTTGCTCATCAAACGAGTTTTTTGTGAAATGAATTTATTAAAATTACTCTTCTTAAAAGGATTTATTATGGGATGAGTTTATGCTCTTAATCAAAATCATTTTTGTATCTTTATTTATAAGAAATGACAATGTATGTGTTTGCCCAGATAGAAGCTAATACACATGGGCTGTTAGTGACATATGCTGAAAATAGCAAAGCTAACATATGACAACCCATTGGGTGTATCACTACAAAAATAATTACATATAATATCTCCTTAAGTTCTAACTTTGTGTTAATTTGTTTCTTGAAAAAAGTTACATCAGGAACCTAGACAATGATCACGAAAAGTCAAAAACAAAAGTAGTTGCTAAAAGACTACCAAATTTTGGTATCTGAAGTTGTATATAACACGAATAAGTTTAGTTAATGTATATAATATTCGTTACAATGATTAGTGATGTCGTGATGACTTCAGGCTATCGTATCTTTGTATGAGACTATTGTTTCAATAGAACAATGAGAGCAACATTCTGATCTCTCGTCTGGTAACATTCTTGATGTCAAAATTAATGTCTCCTGCAATCTAGTTGCATTCGTCGATCCAAATGTCAACTAAAAGGTCCACAACATCCTGCAAAAAGCAACATTCATTCAGCAACCAAACAGTTTTCTAAAGTGGCGCAGATAGAACATGGAGAAGGAGAACATACAACTAATGAAACTGGCTCAGGAAATGGTTCACCAGATGCGAGCAAATCTTCAAAACTTGTTGTCCAACTGTAGCGTAACATATAAAAAACCAACTCATTAGACAACTTATTAATCAAACATTTTATTTTTGTTGCAAGTCATGTCTTTTTTTTTTTTTCCTTATCTCATCAACAAGTGGGACTGGCATATCAAAATGGAATAACAAAAAGTCAAAAGTCAAACCTCATAATTGGTTGTCTACAGTTGCTATGTGATGTTTGAGATCTATCACCAACCCATGCTCTTCTCATCTCATGCCAGGCTAACTCCGCTGCAGGGTACACAAAAAATGGATTTGCAATGGATATCGTTGTATTTATGAAACTGAAATGCCTATCGAGGGAGAAAATAGTAAAATAAAACTATTGTATAAATGTATAATGACATGATGATGTGTTACAACTTACGGAGTACAAATTAAGCTTAAATCACTATCTATAGCATAAAGCTAAACACAAAAGGGTAAGGTAAGAAAAAACAAGATCCGACATACTATTTTCATGTCGAACCTATAGAAATATAAGATGCAGATTTCATATACATTATGTAAGCAAAATTACGACCAACAGTGTTTTTGCAATTTGATGTTAGTAATCTCACGTAACTCACAATTGAAAATTAATGTCTGATCCAACTTCATAGAGGTTATATAACCAAGAAGTGTGAGTAAGGAGCAAATTCATATGTAGGAAACTAAATTTCATATAAAGTATAACTGAAATACTGAATATAAGAAGACTGGAATTATCCTTAAGCAAAAAGCATACACATAATTCCTATATTGTTTCTACTAACCTGACCTCACATGTGTTTAACGCAAAGAGCATAATGCACATATAAGCATAAAAATGTTGTGTCTCGGTCCAAATTTGATTTTCTGTCCACTGGTAATCATGGCACAACATTAGTGATTTTAGTTTTGGTTCACATGTTTTGCATCTATATATAAAAAGTTATCAACTCATGTGTCAACTTATACGTTCAGAGTCTATACTTCCTGCACAGTCCTACATAATATTTCTACAAACAGAATTTCGCTTGATGTGCAGAAGGCGAAATTGAGTGGTTGAAGGACAAACCATGGTTAACAAAGAGAGGATTGGAATCGTCTGTTTTCATCGAATTATTTTCCTCGTTGACCATTGTAGAACCCATTGAATTCTGGTGACCGTTAGGTAGAGAATTAGTTCCATCAATATCCATCTTTGATGGTTAAAGAACCTTTCGATACCCTAAGGGATACAACAACATAATACGATATGCATCAATAACAGAGAAAGATAGCATTGTTAGATAATAACTCAAATAGTAGTGACTGTAATTAGGGAAGATATAACGGATGGATAATTGTCTCAAAAGCACTTTATAGCCATGTTACAAGTATGCGAAATGGCAGCATTCTTCAGGTCAATTTCTGACACCGTTCAATTTAAGCTAAATCCCCAAACATCAAATGGCTCAAACTAACCATTGTGGTCCTAGAACGACCCTTAGAGGGTGTTTAGTTATATACTTATTTTTAAGAAGATAAGCAGGTAAGGAGGTGCTTATTTCATATGGTTTATTTTTAGACAAAATTGAAACAATTACAGTAAACCCAGGGTCAGAAACTGTGACGAGGATATCAAAATAAGCAAATCCAGACACTATTTTCAAAAAACGCTTACTGATAAGTTGCTTATAAGTACCTATTTGTAAGCCGAATAATAAGCAATCCCAAACACCCTATAAATAGTAGCAGTAAATACCTCTCACAAATGCCACAAATAAAACCATGCTCTTAAACACTAGTTCCATTTCAGGAAACATATAAAATATATAATATTTGTTGGTAACAAACATATTGTGCTACTATTGCAGGCAATAATCTAGTAGCATTTTGAAGTTTGAACATAGAAGTCTACTGCTAATTAAATCAAGCAGTCTCAGTTATAAGTTTATTAATCAGTGAGTGGGTGTTATTGGTAATGTAAGGAAAATGTAACTCTATTTGGTTTATAATTAGAATGGAATATATACAACAAGGATTGAATTGAATATTTTTACCTCTAGCTTCAAGCTTCAATGGCGGAGCAGTATTATTCAATACGATGATAATGCTCTTTTATTTTCGAATTTCGAAGGGGCTGTTTGTTACTATATAGCAGCCTTCGGATCAATTATTGGTTTTGGGCTTATGTTCCATAAGCTCACTGTTATAGCTTATTTTGAAACTTTTTGGCTTATATATAAGTTTTAATAGGCTATGTTTGGCACACAAGATTGTGGAGAGATTATGTTTATTTTTCAAAAAATAAGCTACTTGAAAATAATCTTTTTTTGTCAGACATAACTTATAAGAGATTCTAAAAAAAATAATATTCCATAATCTATTAAAACCAAAGACCAATGGTATGTTTGGCGAAATTAACTATTGCTGGAACTGGTGCTGGAGATTATAAAAAGAGATTATTTTTATAAGCTACATGAAGTAACATTTGGTTTTAAGAGATTATGAAAGATTATTTTTTTTAGAATCTCTTATAAGCTATGTCTGCCAAACAAAAAATATTTTTAAGTAGCTTATTTTTTGAAAAAATAAGCACAATCTCCCAACAATCTTGTGTGTCAAATATAGCCCAAAGGTTACTTCATGTAGCTTATTAAAATAATTTCTTTTTATAATCTCCAGCACCAGCACCATCTCTAGCATCATCTCCAATTCCTGCAACAGTTACTTTCGCCAAACATACCCATAAGCCGAAAAGTTTCAAAATAAGCTATAAAAGTGAGCTTATGAAACACAAGCCCAAAACACCCATTAAATGTTGGGTAGGCAATTGTTATTCTCGTGGGTTTTTAATTAGAGGAAATGCCATAAATAGACCGATTGCACCTAAGGTTCATGACTTGGTTAAAAAAAATAAAGTCTCTCTTCAAAAGTAGTCATGCTCGACAGTTTGATCTACGGACTCCGGCATTTTTTTACACGTATCCTTGCAAGTACATGTTTTGATTTTTGTTTTTTGGCTTAAATGACAAATATACAATTTTCTCTTTTCTCTTGTTTGTTAAACATAAACAAACACACATCTTACACGTGTCAAAAAACACTAGAGTCGCGCAGTCGATAGGTCGAGCATAATCATTTTAAGAAGAGGATTTTTTTGTCCAAGTCATGAATCCGATGAGCTCAATCCGTCTACTTCTGGAATTTTCTCTTTTAATTATGGGATACCACTATGAATAAAATCTTGATTTCCAATGTAATTTTATTTTTAACTACAATTTATTACACGCTTATATCATTTTCTCACACACAATACCTCAAAAATGTCTCTAACGAAACTTAAATGCACAATCTCTTAGTTGATAAGCTACTCATATACCACTAGACCAAAAACCTTAGATACGATGTAATATTTGTAAAAATAAATAAATAAAAATAAAATAAAATAAAATTAAGGGCCCGTTTGGTTTATAGATGGGTTTGGATTAAGATTTAAATTTTGGATAAAGTAAATAAAGAAAGAGAAAATTAATTATTATTTTTAAAAGTATACATTATCAGTTTATTTAATTCCCGATGAAAATGACGTCGTCTCCATCCCTGTAGCTACACTGTAGCGTTTCCCGCCAAAACTTTTGGGCCCCTTTTGGCCTGCTTTGCTTGCCGGTAACCCAACCCAGTCTAGTCCGGCTATTTCTTTTAATACCTAACCAACACACATACATACCCTAGCCAAATCACCGCCTCCATCTTCCTGCTGTGGTTTGATGTTCTAGGTTTTTGTGGTGGTCTGACGGTGGGAGTTATGTGGTTTGATGTTCTGGGTTAGTGATCCATAGAAACCTAGCTAATCAATGTTTTGATGTTACTAAAGGTAGGTTATATATATATATATATATATATATATATATATATATATATATATATATAATATATATATATAAAAGAATCAAAACATGGGGTCAATTTGATGTTTGTTTTTAACAGGTGATGTGAAGATTTTTGGATACGTGTTCTACAAGAATTAATTGCCACTTATTTTTGGGCGGCTTCGTAATACTATGTGAGTGTTTTTTGATGATTTAAAGGTTTGATTTCTAGGGGTTTTTTTTGTATGAATTTATGGGTTTTGTGTACCTTAGATAATTTCATTATGTGTGTGTTGATTGGGTTTTGTTTTTTGGTTTTTTAGGATTGTATGTGGCGAACCTGCGAATTCTTCAAGATGAAAGGTATGTAAAGATTATTTCTTTTTGATGATGGATCGCTGTTAATTTTTTTTCACAGCTTTTTTAGTTTTGTTAAGAGGTGATTATTGGGCAAATAGCTTGGTGAAGATGGTGTGTTGAATCTGTTTTTAGGCATGTGATTTAAATGATTTTCAGTAGTTCGTTGTCATGCATTTGTGCCGGAAAGTTAGTTTTTTTTTTTTTTTTTTTTTTTTTTTTTTTTTTTTTTTGTATATGTAATTAGGCATAGTATTAAAAATGGATAGATGCCTAACTGCAAAACAAATCCGTAACATGGACTAATTGAGGGCGTTTGATTGTTTGAGATTGACTTGACTTATATAGTTAAGAATTGCTATGGTCACCCAATCCCTCAATAAGGTGTGCTTAGATTAGTCTACTGCAATGGTTTTCACCTCAAATGCGACAACGTTTTTTAACCTGTTACAATAACAAATAAAGTAGTGTTGATCATAGCAAAGATATTAATGGTTGATTATGGTGTTATTGTTGATCTGCTGTAAACTGCAAGTTGTTTTGGAGTTTGCTAATTTAATGACATTAACTTATTTAAGTTGATATAGACATCAAGTTGTGTTGCTTAGATGTGTAAAACATTCATTGCGCCTGTTATTAATCCGTGCTCAATTTTTTGTGTTTGAGCATGTGTGGCAGTGGGCTCCAAGATTTCATCTTCTGCATCGCTATTATAACTTGAAAGAAGGTAATCGTCGATAACTTTTCACTTTAGTATAAAGGATTCTCATTCTTATTTAATATTGTTGTTCATGGTATTGCATATATGTGTAATGTCTATTGTAGTTGCTTCGAGCATCTTCAAATAAATGGTTAAAAATGACTTGAACAAAAAAAAAAAAAAAATAGATTAATGCATTGGAGCAATATTGAATGATATGTCTGAGAAGATCTATTGATAATGTGTGAGTGACTAAATGTTTGTTAATAATATGTTGATAAGGGATTTTAGCATTGTATTTATTGGTTTAAGAATGGGTTCAAGTATCAGTAGCTTAAAAGTTGGAGTATGCACCTTAGTCTTTGAACATGTAATGTGTTTTTAAATATTTGCTTGATTTGATATTTTAACTTATGTTTGTTTCTGTAGGTTTGTCTATTTTGTGTCATTTACTATAATAAAAGTCTCATTTGGAGTTACGTTAACCATATGCAATTATCTGTATATGTAATATTCATTGTTTTTATATGGTATGAAATAAAAACAATGTGGTCTGATTCTCTCGATTTACAAACTTTTGTTTTTTATTTTGAATGTATGTATTAGGGCCATTAAATTACTCTACTGATACTTACAGCCCTTTAAATATCATGCTTATTTTAACGCAAACAACTTGATGCTTACATCCCTTTAAATATCACATGCGGGTGCTGAAACTATCCAATCGTACGAATGTATGTAGGTGCTGAAACTATCCAATCGTACGAATGTATCAGATATTTGAAGAGTTGTTTATCAACAACAAAAAGGTTTGTAAGCTCTAATTTCATTATCCTTTTGGTCAAAGGTTATGGCTGAAGATGCGTTACACTGTTTGTTTTAATTATACTTACTTTTTCTTTTGTGGTTTCGTGTTTTTCTTTTTTCAGGAAACCATGAGTTATCATGCCTTTTTGGAAACCTCATAGATTCGTAGCAAAGGCAACAACGAGCAGGTAGGGTTTTTTGCAATTTATGTATATTTATAATATGTCTGTTACATTTTTTTTTGCATTGCTTTCGGTGTCGATTGCTTTTGTGTTTTAGGCTGTTGCATAATGTCTGATAAGCTGTAACAGACAGAGATAAGCTGGAAAATAACTTATTAAATCAATTTTGAAAGAATTTTTTTAACAGTTTAGACCTTATAAATAGGCACTTATAATCTGACAGATGGGAAACTTAGGCAAATTTTGATTTTCAAAACATTCTAGCACTCCTAATTGCAGCCACAAAATAAGCACTCAAATAAGGTCTATATCCCTATATAACCATTAGTCATAACTCAAATAAGCAAACAAAAATGTATATACAGTTTGCGCGTTCATAATAATTTGACTAAGCCTTTTAATGCAGGCAAGTGCGCACGCAATTTGGCTTGCCTGTTGAAACTTTCGGCAGACAAAAGTGCCTATGTCATTTTGCGTGTGTGATGTACATATATGATAATGGTGACGGGCTGTGATGATTGTTATAATTTTAACCAATTGGAATGGGTCATCGAAGGTTTTACCGTAACCTGGCATGGTAATGACAGGATAGCATAGTATAACGGATTACTATGCAATCTGGGTTATTTGCAGCCACGGTGAAATCCAAATGTTTCTGAGACCCAAACTTCAATTACAAGTCTGAGCCCAAAAAGGCACTGATGTTTTACTATTAGTGCGTATAACTTCACATATTTGCTTCTGATCATGTGTCTATAAATCATATGATTAACTGACCCGTGCAATAGCCAGCATAACAAAAACACGCCTGACAATACATATAAAAATGTTCTAAGGTGTGCTTTTGTTGTAGTGATTTCCAGAATCACGGCCCACAAATAATATGTATTGTCTGGTACCGTTTAATCTGGCGTCGTATTGATTGTCATTTAATCATATATATAATGTATGGTATTTCTGGCGATGATGATGGATGCTTACAGTTGTATAACTGAAACATGCTGCTTCAAGAAGCCGGTACCTTGGCGAGGCGACCTATGAGTTGCAGCCATTGTGGCTTGCCAGCTTCGGGTATATATATGTATTCCAATCTGAGCCTAATTTTTTTGAACTTCGGGTATATGGTTGCAACCATGGTTTTGTACCACATTTGGATTTACTAATATGAGTCTGATTTATTTGCGTCTTATGGTTATTTTTTCTTACACTACGCGTGATGTTTGGTTTCATCAGAGCCTAAATGATCATATATATATATATGATTGTCACCGCCCGTATGAAAATCGTGTGGATTCTTGGTGAGATATAGGAAGGAGTTGTCAAAGGAAAAGCCAGGAATTAGCAACACCCTGCGTCTTCTTTCTTTATTTTAAGGTATTCTATTTGTATGCAATTCAAGATTTGAACCACAAAACAGGTCCTTTGCAGATAATATTTACTGTTCAAGTTTCAAAGTAGATAGTTTGATAATCATATGTTTTACATAATGCAGCAAAGAAACAAGGAAGGAGTTGTCAAAGGAAAAGCCAGGAATTAGCAACGCCCAAGTCACTCCTCTCATTTGGTGAAGTGGAAGGTACACTCCCGTCTTTCTGTCAAGTTAATTTCTCATGAACATGATTTTATTTGACGTCCATATTAAGATGATGACATAGTTTATTTTGTAACTTTTAAACAGGGGCATACGACGAAAGCATGAAATGATCCTTGGGTATGGTACAAGGTTGGTTTAGAACTTGGTAACATCCACGTTTAAGGCTCAATCAAACCATGAAGTAAGCTTTTATAATAAAGTTTTTTTTATTTATAATTATCTTAGAAGTCTATTATTCATGTTTCTTAACTTTTAATCAAGCAGCGGCAAGGACTCTTGGAGCTATAGCTATAGGAGGTGTGGCTGCTGATAAGGGTAGGAGAACACGCTTCTGCTGCAGCTGACGCATTTGGGGAGAGTTTCAAGAAAATTGTTCTCCCAGAAGCTGTTTAAGTTTTCCCGGTTATGTCTACTTCTAAACTCCCGCTGAGTTATATATTCAATAGTTTCATTTATACGCGAGCATTTTCTGAAGCAGTGGTTGTGGCAAAAATCAGCAGGTTACACGCGAGCATTCTGTGAAGTAGTGGTCGAGGCAAAAGCAGCAGGTTACACCGAACCAGACCCCAAGGATGATCTTGTTGCTCCATATGTAGTCAAAAGGATATTTGTAGCGGTTTATATTTGTTTTTCATTTTATTTCCATGACAGAATATAAGTTTCATTTTGGAGGGTATCAAGATTACGTTCAAGTCTGTTTCTAACTTAGTGGAAGGTGTTGACGAATGCCAGCTAATGAGCAAAGGTCATGACTAACCTTCAAGTTAGACACTGTGGAAGTGTTATATTGAAATAGTAATTTTTTAATTAAACCTTTTCTTGATTTTAATTTTGTTCATGTTTTGAAAACAGGAAGCAGAAGCCCGAATAGTTTGCCAAGTGGAGCCAGCATAAAAGGCACTTCAAGGTTTGTCTATTCACTATTTTATTATATGGTGTGTGTTTCTGATGGTTTTGGATGATAGTCCAGTTGAGTTTGTATACAGTATCTACTTTGTTGTTGCTATATATTGTTTACTGCTGCTGTCATATTATCGGCTACGTCATGACTTATAAGATGTATTAGTGGATTAGGCTTTAAAATTATTATGTACAAACATTGACACTTTAAGTAATAATGATATTTGTATTAGTAAGTTGGCCAAGGCGTTTGATTTTTGCAGTATTTGTATTGTTATCAGGATGAAAATGGTGGATTCAATCTCGCTATGCAAGTATGATAAAAGTGTGCTTCATCTTTCCAAGAGGTTCGGACAACCAGCATCCATTAGCTAATCATAGTATAGCAGGAGATTAATTTCACAGGTAATTAGCGAAGCCGAAGATGATTTCCGGTTGCAATACAGTCTTGAGGTATAATATTTTTAAGAAGTTCGAATGGGTCTAAATACGTTGCAACAACAGTGACCGCTGTGCAAAAAGCAAACGACTTAAGTTGGGGGTAAGAAAAACGAAAAAAATGGATAATGGGAAAATAGAATATGATATTAATATAACGTAGATTATATCATTCGAACTTTTCTGTGTGAAATTTAGATAATGTAGATTAAACGGGGTGTTTGGGAATGCATTTTTTTAAACAGATTGCGCATTTGCGTAACTGTCTTTTCAGAATGTTTTGGAACTATTAATTGTTTAGCCGATCAATATTCTTATTTCAGGATAGTGCTCTCAAACAGCCTGCAGCCGCTGTGCCACCACATTAACACAACGAATGGGCAAAGAAAGAAACTAAAAGGCCTTCAAGTCGCAAAGAACTTTTTACACATACCAAAGACGATACAGGAAACAGAAGTGGCAAAAGGATGAAGCACCAGGATAGGTGACTGAGGTCTGAAAGCCACTTTTTGTTACAGATAAGTTTAGTATCATACTATGATCATAGTATCTTATCTATGTTTATAGTACCTTTTGTGTAACCTAGCTTGGTCCTTAAAAAACAAGTATCGCGTGCATAAATAAACTGCTAATGATGTACGCGCACATATATGGACCAAGTAATCAACTTCAAAAATAATGTACTTTTGGATCGTTCAACAAATGGTTTACTACCACAACACCAATACCAACCTACTGATAGCAAAAGCTTCAAAGACTTGGTACAGCAATGTGTATTCGGATAACAACTTTTCGTATTACAATGTCCTTATTTATAGAAAACTATCTCGCCAAAAAAAATGGCCCGCCCGCAACGCGGCGGATTATCGCCAATCTAGTATTTTATAAATTGATTTAGTTGAAATATAATATATTGGATAAAAAATAGAAACCCACGAACATATCATATCATTATGTGGTTAGGATTTTTTTTAAACTAAATTAATTTTTATAGATATAGATAGTCAAAACCTAAAAAATTACTTGGAACGGAGATTTGGGAATCACTAGGGCACGTGAGTTCAAAGAGAAACTACCAAAAAATTAATTTTGGATACCTTTCAGCCATTTAAACCCATATACCATACCAAACACACCTTAATTTGTATTGCTACTTATCTTCATAAATTTCTGATTAAGACACATGATAAAATTTATAAATGTAAACAAAAGAGATAAATGATGAATAACACTTGTCATTGTCATAATTTACATAGGAAAGAAGAAAATTAGATAGATCTCATAAAAGCTAAGATTGTATAGCATTTCTCATTTATAAAATGATGATAGCTAGTTATCGAACTACAAGTTGTTTATTTTATTTTTTTAGTGGCAACTAATATCTCATGATATATAAATCACAAATCTTTCTCACGTGTTTTAAGTATTAGTTGAATCTACAGCCGTGATAGAGGAGTTTTTCACACAAAATAAAAACAATTTTTTGTTCAAATCTTGTTTAAGAGAGTGTATTTGAAAAAAGTTATCTTCTCTATGATCAACCGAGTTTGCATTTCAATGTTAGCTCTATAGCTGCAACATACAAATATCAAGTGTTGAAATAAGAGATAATTAGAAAAATAAAAAATCTTATAAATACTAATGGGGTGTTTTCTAACTACAAATATGTCTTAATCAATTGTCTTGGAATTGCAAAATTGATAAGATCACTCACATATAACTAGCTCAAACATTTTTTCGTGACACAAGCTATAATCAGTTAAAACAACCAATCATATAGGACCCACTTATCTACTGAACCCAAGGCTCGTGAGGGAGACTTGAGGTTCTCTCGTGAAAAGTCTAATTTTAATTTAGTACAACTTGTAACTTTGATGTCACTTTTTATACACTATTTGTTATGGGGAAAAAGACCTCACGAATAAGATGGATACGAACACTTTTCTAAACATGCAACTAAGTGAGTATGATCATTGCTTAACGCTAAATATGAGGTTGATTTACATTCTTGATTATCCAACATCTTGTGTATAAACATAGATTGAATGGATTTTTTTACATATGAGATGATACAATCTAAAAGTTGTATGACATCATTTGAAATTTATGTAATGTAAGTATATGACTCATAAAAAAACCTTTGAAACTTAAAAGGGCCTTAATTCAATAGTTTTACATTAAAAGAGAAAAAAACAGGAACAAATAAATTTTGCGTCACATAATAAACACAAACCGACCTTAGCTCAGTTGGTAGAGCGGAAGACTGTAGTTGTTCAACTGGTATCTTTAGGTCGCTGGTTCGAATCCGGCAGGTCGGATATTTTTACAAACATATGATTTGCACATCTAATTTAATATTACTTTTTATTTTTATTTATTTATTTTTTTTTAAATCAAACAAATAAATGGGGTCCAAGGTTGAATATACTAATGCGCCTAGCACCAACTTCGAACAATCTGGAATTATCTAATATTCTAATACAAGTGACCCTTATTCATTTTCTTGAATTATTTTCTCTTTTTGCTACGGTTCTCATAAACTTTGAAGCAGAATTATATTACCTTCCAATGATCAAGCCTGTAGTTTATGCATGTATGTATACTCTGAACAACAACAACTTACATGTTTTTCCTATAATTTGTTGTGTTAACATATCTTTATCCTATGTTTTTTTTATGATTTGGTTAAACATGTGTGCTCAAAAATGAAATATCAAATGATGCTAAATGGTGTGTGATTATCAGGGTTATAAGTGAGTGTTATGTTTGTTATATTATTTATTTTTTTAAATAGTTAATACAGATTTAGACATTATATATGATCCTTAGAAATCATAGATAGAATAGTAGAATTGAGACACTTGATCACTGTTGCAATTAATTGTTAAAACTGATCGAAACACTACGAATTAATAGCTAATTCACATATCCCATTTTGACAGATGTTGAACATTCTACTGTGTGGTTAGAATTCAGAAATTAGGTGACTGTTACCTTAATGCAAGGATATTCTACTGTGTGATTGAACATTCTAAGCCGTCGCACGCGAGGTGCATGTGAATTATTGCAAGAGTTTCAAGAATGACTTCTGGACTGATATTGCGGCGGAAGCGATCTGCCTTCAGTTCCTTGAAGCAACCTACATATTTTCTACAAGGCTTTTTACACTCTGGTCTTGGGGCAGCAACTCGTCCAGTTTCATATACTGATGTTAGGAAAGGAAGTTCATGTTTTGGAACAAAGAGTGAATTTATAGCGTTTTCAGTGAGAGAATATACTGCCAACAATGCATTCAGGATTCCTTCTACTAGTTTCTGGAGTGTTCAGTCATCGTTTATCCGTCCTATAGGAACAGAATCAGTACGACATTCATCCACGATTACAGATAGGGATGAGGAAAAATCAGCTAAGCAAGTAAAGGAAGCTTCTCCCGAAGATTGTGATGTAGCAGTTGAAGATTTGAGCGTTGTGAAAGCCAAAGCAAAATCAAAGCAGCTTCAAGAATCTCAAAAAGACATCAAATTTGTCGCAAATAAAGTGAGGAGCATGCTTTTATGGGTTATTCAAGCTCTTAAAACCATAGCTTCTATGAGCAGGTTCAAATTCGCTCTTTTTTCCTTTTTGACCCATTTGCCCTTTTAAGCCGACTTTGCGGTTTATTTACTTTATATGAACACAGGAAGGATTGGGTAATAAAGTTGAATCACTGGAAGGATGAGTTTAAGACCACACTGCAACACTATTGGTTGGGTGCTAGACTACTCTGGGCTGATGTTAGGATAAGCTCGAGATTGCTCTTAAAACTTACTACTGGAAGAACTCTAACTAGGAGGGAACGCCAGCAACTTACAAGAACTACTGCTGATATATTCAGGCTAGTTCCTTTTGCAGTTTTTATTATTGTTCCGTTTATGGAATTCTTGCTGCCAGTGTTCCTGAAATTGTTTCCAAATATGCTACCATCAACGTTCCAGGACAAGATGAAAGAGCAGGTACTAGTGAAGAAATTCTGGTTGATTTTCCTTTTTATGTACTGTTTCTTCTGATATTGCTTTGTCATATAGGAGGCTTTGAAAAAGAAGTTGAATGCAAGGATGGAGTATGCAAAGTTTCTACAAGAAACCGTGCAAGAAATGGCTAGAGAGGTTCAAAACTCAAAAAGTGGGGACTTGAAGAAAACAGCAAAAG
The DNA here is from genome assembly GCA_030686995.1 of Artemisia argyi. Lineage (NCBI taxonomy): Eukaryota > Viridiplantae > Streptophyta > Magnoliopsida > Asterales > Asteraceae > Artemisia > Artemisia argyi. Next base: position 231,454,733 of record CM060709.1, on the reverse strand, counting down.
ATCTTGATGAATTTATGAACAAGGTAGTCTTGGATTTATGTCAAGCCTAATCCACAATCACCCCAAACTCTACGTGGTGTTGCAAATTGTTATTGGGCTGGATCCAAGTAAATTTCAAAAGAATCAACGAAAGTAACATGCTGAAACTCTTTAGTTACTGTATGCACTTTCATAGCAAATATTATAGTTAATGTATGTTATGTGACAAATATACAGGTCAGGCATGGTGGACGTGTTTCCAATGATGAAATATTGGGATTTGCAAAGTTGTTCAATAATGAGCTCATGTTGGATAACATCAGCAGGTTAGTTGTTACTCTTATTAGATGCGCTTTGTTTTTGTTTTTTTCTCACATCCTGCTACCTTGATTGTTACTGCAGACCTCGGTTGGTAAATATGTGCAAATATATGGGTATCAGTCCATATGGTACAGATGCATATTTGCGTTATATGCTTCGCAAGAGGCTTCAAAAGTAAGTTATCATGTCCATCTCATATTTCATTATTTGAGATAAGCCTAAGGCACTGTGACATGTCTGTAGAAAGACTCAATACAAGTATCGCGTGGATTGAAAAATAAAATAGAATGTCACCAATTTTTTGTATTGGTTCTAGGATAAAAGATGATGATAAGATGATCCTAGCTGAGGGTGTGGAGTCACTAACTGAAGATGAGCTGCGTCAAGCATGTCGGGATCGTGGCTTACTTGGACTGCTTACAGTTGATGAAATGCGTCAACAGGTTATTGCTCAATATATGATATAGTGATGTGTATAGACTATAGATACATTAGTTACCATTTGTTTCATGTATTGTACTCAAGTAGCAAAAGTTGTAATAGAAAGTAAGTTTGATTTGGCACATTGTGTTATTGCAGTCTTTGACTAGTATTTAAACACCAAAAAGGCTCCTACCAAGACTTTTGGGCCAAAATCAGTGTTATCAGTATCTTGTAAGACTGACAATGGACAGATAGTTAATTAGGATTCGAATCATACTAAAAAATGAAAGGTTTCAGTTTTTTGTGACAACCTAGGTCTAGGATATCTTTGTAATGGGCATATAGCTAAATTTTGTTGTTTTGGATGATTATAACAGGTTTATAATCCTTCTAACAAGGGAGTTTCTTTTCAATTAACTTCGCATAACAAAATTGATACATATCATTGCAGATTCGTGATTGGTTGGACTTGTCCCTCAACCATTCGGTACCATCTTCATTATTGATACTTTCTAGGTAAGTTATTAGTTATATTTTGCTGTCTTCTTTTATTCTTGGTCATTTGTAATCTTGTTGCTTGTTTGGATGCACGTTTCAGAGCTTTTAGTGTGTCGGGTAAGGTCAAACCCGAGGAAGCTGTTCAGGCGACACTATCTTCGTTGCCTGATGAAGTGGTTGACACGGTTGGAGTTACAGCCTTGCCATCAGAAGATCCGGTTGCAGAAAAGAGGAGGAAGTTGGAGTTCTTAGAAATGCAAGAAGAGCTAATCAAGGTTGATGTCTTTTAAGGGTGTTTGGGATTGCTTGTTTTTTCTGTTTGTGTTTCTGCTTATAAATAAGTACTTATCAGCTGATTAAAAGTAAGAGCCTTTCAAACTAGTGTTTGGATTTACTTACTTTGTAAAAATACAATTCTACTAAAAAAAATTATAATTGTTGAAAAAGTCTCATAAATATCTATAAAATCTTAAGGTTAAATATGTAGGTAAAAAAGTAATTTTAGTTCCATCATTATATAACACTTTGAAATATGCAGCTCCTTTCCTGCTTATTTGAATCTGCTTGTTTTACCTCAAAATAAGCAGAAGCAGTTTGGCTTAAAAATTAGCAACAAAAAAAAAAAAAAAAAAAAAAAAAAAAAAAAAAAAAAAAAAAAAACCCACTAAATACTTTTATGCTAATAAGTTTGGTTTGATCTAATTTGTTCCTCTCTCTCTATTGATAAAAATACATCATTGCGGGTTTCAGGAGGAGGAGGCAAAAGAATCAGCAGAACAGGCCAGGTTGAAAGAATCTGTTGAACGACAAAAGGATATTGCTTTAGAGGAGATGGTTACTTCTACTGCAAAAGAACAGCCGTATAAAGAAGAGCAGCTTTCTGAGCTTAGCCGTGCTTTGGCTGTTTTAGCATCAACATCTGTACGCACTGTCACGCAACTTTCCATCTTAAAAATTTGGATAAATGGAACTATAAGACTGCTTTTAGCTGCTCATTACTTTAACTTGATTATAATTTAATTGCCTTCAGTCTGTCAGCAAGGAGCGTGAGGACTTCTTGAGGCTAGTCAATAAGGAGGTAGATAAACCATAAACCTCACATTATTTATAGTTCACTCACATCCTAGAGTCGCTTCATTTGTGCATGTCTTATTATGACCACTTTATGTGTTTTACGTGATATATATTTAATGCAGATAGAGTTGTACAATAGCCTTGTTGAAAAAGAGGGCACGGATAGTGAAGAAGAAGCCAAGAAAGCTTATAAAGCCGCCAGAACAGATACCGACCATGCTGTAGAGAAGGCAATTGGTCATAAAATATCTTCACCTCTCATAGAAAAGGTTCCACAATAGTTCTCTTATTTTTGGTTAACAAATATATTCAGATTTGTTATATCTACTAGTTGTTCATCTATCAGTCTTCCCGGACTTGCTAAGTACTTTTATAATTCACTTTTAAGGTTGATGCTATGATCCAAAAGCTAGAAAAGGAAATTGACGATGTGGATGCTAAAATTGGGGATCGATGGCGTCTGCTTGACAGGTGTGTTTAAGGTTATGAGTATATCTTTTGTTGCTGTCTTTTGAGGCATTACTCATTGCCTATGTGATTATCTTAACGGCTTAACCGTCCCCTACCGTAACAGCTTTTCACGCTAATGATTTGTTTTGGTTATTGGAATGCAAATAATTTGGGAATTCATGCACAGGGATCATGATGGCAAGGTAACGCCTGAGGAGATTGCATCTGCAGCTACATATCTGAAAGACACATTGGGCAAGGAGGGGCTTCAAGAACTCATCAGAAATCTTTCTAAAGATAGAGGTATGCAATATATATTTATATATACTCTGTATTTGAATGATGTTTTTGTTCATGGCTTTAGTCTTTTGAGCATAGTTACATTAGAGAATATAAAGGCGGCAAAACTTTGATCCATCTATTTAGGTAAATGGATTTAATTAAAAAAAAATGTATAGGTAAATGGATTGATTTGGACAACAGCGGGAAAAAAAATGGGTCTTATGTCAAAAAAGTGTACTTAAATGCATAAAATCTCCTAATTCGTGTTTAAACGTGTTCTAAACGTTTCCTGCACACCAATATCATTTCTTGGTCAATAAGAAGTAATTTGACAAGATTGCCGTTGTAAAAATGATATTTTGTTGGTGCCCATGAAGGCGAAACTGAGTTTTGTTGCTAGTGTGTTTGTTTCTTGATACTGCATATTAGTCATCCATGTTTTCTTACTAAGCAACATGTACTGTGAATGGTTTGGACTTTGGCGGTATTGACATAATATATATTTGTGTTACAGATGGGAAAATCAATGTGGAAGACATCATTAAATTAGGCACTCATAAGGAAGAAACTGAAGAAGGAAGGATATAAGGCAATGTTCAAAACTTGCTTGCAATATGTGTAGAGAGATAGGTGATCAAGTCAGCTTAAAAATCAGTGGGACGTCTTCCAAGAGACCCGTTTTTGATATGGTAAAAGAGTTGTGCAAGTTACAACATACTGTCTTTCTATTATACGTACTACACATAGCCATTGACTCATAGAGGCTTTTATTTTTGACGTGTACAACATCAAAGTTTTATAAAACCAGAGGGACAAGCATGAGCTAATAATATCCCCACTATCTGTCTACTACTAGTATATTTTCTTCGATATTGATATTCCATTTGTGAAATTGTAGTTTGGCTCTTGGAAAAACCTAACATGGTCTTTTCTGTTTCGCAAAAGCTCAACGTGTGTAAGTACCATCTGAATAAAAAACCGATGTGAGTAAGCTTATGATATACAAATTACACGAATAGACTCATCACGAGTGTTAGTGGATTTGTACTAGAGTTAGAATTAACTTTGTTCTCGAGTATAAAATGGAAAGAAGAGAAATGGAGAGGGAAAAAAAAGAAAGAGAAAACGAGACGACAAAAAAAAAATTTATCTTGTGTTCCCGAGTCGGAAAGAAAAGGAGGAGGATATAAGCAAAAAAATAAAAATAAAAAAATAAAAAAAGAAAAGCTTTAAAATCATTTTCACCCCATTTCATCCCAATTTGGGAAGAAGATTAACAAAGTAATTTTGGTGTAATTTATCATTTGCTTTTTTTCCTCTCTTAAAAAATCTCATGAACACGTTATTATTATTATTATTATTATTATTATTGTTTTATCATCCCGAATCTTTCGCTATCTCTCCAACAATCAACTCGAGAACAAAGCGTTAGTATTTGTATTAAAATTGGTATAACCGTATAAGCTCAAATGTTAAGCTATAAATATTACGTCATATGTATTCTCTCATTATTCAATCAATATATCACGTCCTACATGGTATCAATATATATGACATAATATTTATAGCCTAACACTTGGCTTATACCAATCTTAATCTAATACAAATAGTAATATAATTATAACTCTAATACAATTATACAAATCTATTAACAATGAGTTGATACCTATGGTTTTTTTCGTTTCTATGGTATGTTTGATTGCAAGTGTTATATACCAAATTTTGTTTTTATGGGATTGGGTTTGGCTAAGATAACAAGCCAAGCGTGTTGGCTTTTGGCCGAGGTTTGGCTGATATGTGCCCCCTCCCCTCTTTGGTTGTGGTTCTTTAAGCGGCTGATTTTCTAACCATGGATTGGCGTCAAACAAAGTTTTAAAAAGGTGACAGTTTTTCATTTATTATGAGGATTATACAATAAGTCTAAATTTCTACAAAGTGAAAATGGTAGAGAGCATATCATGACATGTTTTTCTTGATTTAGCGGTGGTCAAAATAGAGAAATGGTATGAAATTAATGTAAAAAATGGATGACTGGGGAGGATGTGCCTTTTTGACTTAGATGTACGCGGTTTTAGCGGGTTAATCCCTACACCGTTTCGACCCTTCCTTCAACATTTACTTTGGAAATCAAAGTTCAAAGTCCTTGCCACTCGACCATTTGATGATGGTTGGTATGAAATTAATGTACATCTAGCAATTTTAAGACTTGTTGAGTTAGATCCACAAAAGGTGTGTATTGGTGGGAACACTCTTATCACGAATGTCTTTTGACACCCGCTATTGTTCACTCACAAGGAATATCTCCGATAACTCTTCTGAACAGTGGGACACCAACTGGAGTCAGCAAAAGCCGAGACTTGAACCCTTGACATTTTATCTACAAAATCTCTCTAACAGGCTTATGGATTTTTTAGAGGTGGGTGCCAATTGAGCCAAAGCCCGGTCTTATTGAGTTAGATTAGTTTTTCTATTCAACGAGGCTTTTTCACTCAAATAATACGCAACTTCATCAAATTAATCTCGAGACTGTTTCCGACCTTACCTAACCGCCCCAAATCAACACACCACAGCGAGATTTGAGGGCCCGTTTGGTTTATGGGTTTGAAGGGGTATGAATTGATTGAAAATGTAAATCTGTTGTTTGGTATGTTTTTTTTCCCGCATTCAATGAAACTAGCCCCATATCTTCATTCCCCATTAAAGTGGTGACTTTTGCCATTTTCTTTCACTTATTTTTGTACTTTTTATTCTGACACTACACATCCACTACACATTTTAAATTCTTTAATTTATTTTAATATTTACATTAATTAAAAACAATTAAACTATTAAAATATATTACATTTTTTAAAGAAAAATAAATAATATTATATACTATCATCATCTTCTCTCATACTTTGGATAAATTATACATATAGGTAACAATCTCCGAAAAATTTCCAATGTTAAGTAACGAACTTTCAAAAATATTAATATAGCCAACCAAACTTATTGTAACCTTCAAAGTTATGCAATAAGTTGCACTTTTGCAACTGGTCACTGGGTAAACCCGTAACCTTTTTGAAAAAAACAATATATCCTTTATAAAACCTTGTTGACCCCCCATTGACTAACAACTTTACCAAATCGTTTTCCCCCAAATTACACAATAACCCTAATTCACAAAATCGTTTCCCCCGCAATTCCACAAGAACCGTAATCTATGTAATAACAAAAAATGGGAAAACATAAACCGGACAAGAATCGTGTTTTCACAGTTAATTTAAACCACGATGGATATTTTACATTCAAACCTTTCGACTATTTGGGAGGTGATATCAAGCAAATCACAGATGTTAGGTTTGAAGGTATGTCATTTGATCATCTATTTGATTTAATTTACCATTTAGTGCATAATCCACTTAAGAGGCTGTATTATTGCAAAGTAGGCACACCCTTAAAAATAGGCATCAAAGAAATTAAAAATGATGATGATGTTGAGGCTTTCTTAACAGTATGTTATGAAAAAAATGGGTTGTCGATATGTATGCTAAACATCTAGATGATGATGCCTTTGATGTTAGGGACTTAGCAGAAACCAATAATGTTGATTTAGGAAATGAATCTAGTGATGCTTATTGTTCTAGTGATGAAGAAGATTATGGTGATGTTGAGTTTTTTACTGAAGGTGATCAGGATGTAGAAATTAAGGTTGTCACTACCAAGGACCCATTTCTGTTGAAGTTGTGCTATAATAGTGGTCACTATAAAGGTTTCAGTGATGAACAAGTCGATGAACCTTCAATAGAAGTGATAAATGACCCAGATAATATAGATCCTAAGTATAGAGGTAAGCCAGGTATCATATATCCAAGACGTGATCCTACAGCACAATGGGATAAAATGGAACCTGTTTTAGGTATGAGGTTTGAGAGCAATGAACAACTTAAACTAGCTTTAGCTAATTATGGGGTAGCAAATGGGTATCAACTGTGGTTTATGAGAAATGATTGGAAGCAACTGCTTGTTTATTGTGGTAGGGATGTGTTATCGGTAGGTGTGCTGGAGCTCCCACTCTTAAAAAAAGACAACAGGATAAGAAAAAAAAGAATGGTGAGGGTAGTTCAAAAGATGGGGAGGGTTGTTCAATAGTTGTGGTGGGTTGTTCAAATGATGGTGAGGGTAGTTCTAAGTCACCTAAGAAGGTCATAAAAAAGGGTAGGCTTAAAAGGAAATCTGTTAGGACAGTTGATAACGATAAAAATGTTTGTGATTTTAGATTATTTGCATCTTGGATGTCAACTGAGATGTCTTTCCAGATCAAGTCCCTAAAGCCTAAACACAGATGTTCTAGGGATTACAACCTTGGTAATTTGGTAACATACAAATGGATAGCACACCATTATGCCAAGGAACTCATTGCAGATCCTTTTATGCCATTATTGAAGATGAAAGCAGACATTAGGGCAAAATATCACTTAAATGTTAGCATTGGTCAATGTCTGAGAGCAAAACAGAGGGCTTTATTTGATTATGAAGGTGGGTTGAAGGAACATTATGCCAGGTTGTGGGAGTATAGGAATGATGTACTTGATACAAATCCAGGTAGCACATGTAGAGTTGATGATGAAGAGACATCTTCAGGAAACTACTATTTTAGAAGGTTTTATGTATGTTTTAAAGGTGTGAGAGATGGTTGGTTTGCAGGGTGTAGAAAGGTAATAGGATTGGATGGATGTTTCCTAAAACATACATGTAAAGGAGAGTTACTTGTTGCTATGGGTAGAGATGCAAATAACCAAATGTACCCAATAGCATGGGCAGTTGTAAAGGTTGAAAATCATGAGAACTGGTGTTGGTTTGTGGGTTTGCTATGTGAAGATTTGAAGTTGCATCAGGGGAATGGAATAACAATCATATTAGATTCTCACAAGGTAAAATTCTAGTCTTATACTTTCATGTAAGTATCTACTTACAGCTAAATTGCACATTAAATTGTTGAATGTATTTAACAGGGTCTACTAGATGTTGTGGGTGAATATTTACCTCATGCTGAACACAGAAAGTGCACAAGGCATGTTTTTGCAAACTTTAAGAGGAAATTAAGTGGAGTTGAACTACAAACACTGTTCTGGCAAGCTGCTTCAACCACTCTAGAGACCAAGTTCTACTTCAAAATGGATGAAATTAAGAAAATGTCTCAAGAGGCCTATGACTACTTGCTACAGAGGGATCCTAACACTTGGAGCATGGCCTTTTTCAGTCTAGAAACCAAGTGTACTAGTTTTTAGAATGGGATTTCTGAGAGTTTCAACAGGGCAATCTTAGATCAAAGAACAAAACCATTGATCACAATGCTTGAAGACATAAGACTTTATGTCATGCAGAGGTTGGTTTCTATGAATAGAGTGGCAAGGAAGTGTGAAGATATTGTTACACCTTCAGTAAGAAAAAGACTTAACTTCATGATGGATTTTCAAATAAGGTATTACTTGAATATTATAATTTTACATATTTAGTACAAGCTAACAATGTATTCATTTAAACAGGTATTGGGATGTTATACCTAGTGGATTTCAAGAACTTGAAGTAAGAAGTGGGAGTGAAGCTTATGGAGTTAACATTCATACAAGAAAGTGCATGTGTAGAATGTGGGAGCTATCTGGCATAACTTGTATCCATGCAGTGGCAGCATATGCACATCTAGGTAGAAATCCTGAGGAAGGAGTACATGAGTGGTATTGCCAAAAAAGGTGGTTTGAAGCTTATCAATTCACCATAAGGCCTGTGTATGGTAGTACCATGTGGAAGAGAACAAGAGATCCACCACTATTACCACCTTTGATGAGAAGAATGCCAGGTAGGCCACAGAAAAAGAGGATCATTGCACCATCAGAGAATAATTCACAAGTTTCCAGAAGGGGTAGAATAATGACTTGCACTAATTGTCAAGAAAAAAGGACACAACAAATCAAGTTGTAAAAAGGATCCAGTTCCAAAACCACCTAAGCCCACTAGACAAACAAAGCACACAAATGAACATGACTACAACACATATGCTTCTGCAAGAAGGGGTGGTAGAGGTTCAAGGGGGCCCAGAAGAGGTGGCAGGGGTCAAAGAGGTGCTGGAAGAGGGCAAAGAGGTGGTAGAAGAAGCCAGAGAGGTGGTGGAAGAGGTTAACAACCTACTATGGTATGTGTTATGTAATTACTTGTCATTAAGGTCTTAATTATTTTTCATTTTTAAATTCTTTTATTAACTGTTTTGTAGTTTATGGATGAGGATGAAATTAGAAAGAACTTGCAACATGAATACATGGAGGAGTTGCTATTTCAAGAGGAACAAAGATTGGCTGCAGAAGATAGATTTGAGGTTAACCAGGGTAATCAACAAGATGATTTTGATGAAGAAGCTTTAAGGTTAACCATTGAAGCAGAAGAAAGGTGGAAAGCAGCAGAGCTGGAAAGGGATCTAGCTAAGAAAAAAGAAGAAGAATATTGGGACATACAAAAGGGATTACACCTTTCATGCTACATTGATACTGAAGAATCATATGAACAAGAAACTTACAACAGAGATGTGGCATCTGTTAATGCTGTATTTGAGACTCAAGAATCAGTTGCTGGACCACAAGTAGCAGATGTGCCATCTGAAGCAAACAAGGGCAAATCACATGCTCCTACTCAACCAAACAAGAGGGGTACAAAAAGACAAGCTCATGATGATCCTTTGAGGATTTACCACAAAAACAGGGGTAGATCTGAGAGGATTTTTGAACAGAAAATGAAGAAACCATGCTTTGGTCCAAATGGTCAAGGGTCAACACCAGATTCAGCATTGTCTGTTGAAGAAAATTGAAAACAGTTTCCTACTTGCATTATGAAATTTGTAATATTTTGTTGTTATATGGTGGATGTATTAAACAATGCACACTAGCACAACTTTTGTTAAAGTTGAACCCAAAAACTATGTGTGTGTCCCCCATCCATTACAATTTGTTTAATGCAAGTCTTATTTAGTGTATTTGTGTTTTTTATTGTGTTTATTTATTTGCAATTAATGTTGTGAACCTCTATACCTATGCCAGTGAACCTTACTAGTCCCATATGCAGTCACTGTTTTATTCAACATAGAATCTTACTATGTTGCCAGTGAACCTGCAATACCTATATACCACATGCTAACTGCAAAAGCTTTCCAGCTTTTACCATCTACCTAAAATGACCACAACTCACTGCAAAAGGTATTACACCCACTCTATTTAAGTGTATATTCAAGGCATACAATCAATAACCAAACCAAACACACAAATTCAATTACCATCCATAACCAAACCAAACACACAACTGCAAGAATGTCTTCCAATAAGAAGAAAGGTATTCCACACTGATTTCAATTGTAATATTTGTGAACTATACCAGAAATCACTAACAATATTTTTTTTATTTTTTGCTTATTTTTTGAAGAAATCATAAACATTCCAAATGACAGCTCTAAGTCAATGTTTGGCATTTCAAGTGAGTCTGATGCCACCCAACAACAAGATTCATGGGAAGGTTACTTCCCAAAATATTACATAAATGCAGAGGATTACTGCCCAAAGGTTGCAACGTGTGTGGAAAGTAGCAATAACCTTACAGCCAAAAAGGAAGCAAAGAAAGCATTTCAAGCAAGGATTAAGGTTCTAGGACTGCCATGTGAAAAAAAATGTGAACAATATGCTGTCAAACCATTGTTATCAAAGACCCCAAGGATCCAAAAGGAAAGGGCAAAAAGAAGATGGGTTAATGGCTTTTTTATGTACTAGGCTGCTTATGGTTGCAAGCATTGTATGTATGTTTGTGGTTTAAGTCCATAACTAAAACCACCCTTAAATAAAACTATTGTAACCATAATCTTAAAAATTGACAATGAGTTTGCTTTAGTAACATAGATATGTACATAACCATAATTATATTGCATATAACCATGAGAATAGCATACATTCGATTGTGTTTACAAGGGTGTAACTAGGACTAAATACTACCCTAAAAGAACAAAACAACACAATCCTAATCACATCCATGGCTGCATACTACCTTAACACTACTTTAGGCCAAGGACCAAAGCTACAACAACTGCAAAGACAACCATCAATGCATATTTCCAAGCAGTGGCTTTTTTCTTAGCTTTATGCCATTCACCTTCTAGTTCTTCTATCCTCCTTTGCCTTGTTACTTCTCTCTGAACTTCACGCCTTTGGTTTGGATTAAGTTTATTGTACATCTCAAACATATGCATTCGGTACCAGTCACACTCCTCCTCAGGGTCATACCAATCAAAATTTTCACACCTCTTGGTACCGGGTCTCTACAATCAAATAAAATGTTTTTACCACTTAAAAACCTTACATTTTAAAAATATAACAGGTCTTGTATGCTTACCCAGCGATTTTGACAGCAAACAAAACGACGAGCAGGATTGTCTGCTGTCCATGAAGTAACAACCATTGAACGCCTTCCACAATTGCAGTTATCATTGCATAAATAAGCCGAGGAAGACATGATTTGTAATTGATTTTGATTTGGGGTTGGTTTAGATTTGATTTGTGTTTTGAAAAGGTTATGACCGTTAACAATTAGGGCTTATGTAAAAATGGTGGAAGAAAAAGAGAAAGGGAGGATATATGCGGTTTTCTGGGGCCACATGTGGGACCCACAAGTTTAGACGGTCATATTGCATAACTTTGAAGGTTACAACAAGTTTCATTGGCTATATTAATATTTTTGAAAATTCGTTACTTAACATTGGAAATTTTCCGGAGTTCGTTACCTATCTGTATAATTTATCCTCATACTTTTCTTTAAAATCATTACCAAATCCGAATTCTAAACCCTTTTACAAACGGACCCTGAACCATTTAACTCGAAAACCAAGCACGTTAACCCGAAAAACGAACACCCTATGTTAAAAGCTACCAACACCCACCCAGCATAAGAAAACCCAAACCCCCTAAACTCTATTAAACCCTCCTCACACACCACAGCCGCCATAACCAAACAACAACAAGATGAGACTCCTAACACACAACATGCTGTCCTCAAACATCAAAGGAGTAACAAACGGGTTCCCACTCCGCATCGAACCACAAACCATTACCCAAAAACCAGTCGACTTCAACCCTGACTTCCTCAAAAACATGTTCTCCAAAATCGACTGGAAAGCCTTGTCAGACGCTTCAAAGACCATGGGTTATGCTGACCTCCCCGAAGATGTCCCCGACCAGACTGTCCTTGAATCCGATGAGTTTTTGAAAAAGTTTCATCATGCGCTGCTTGAGATTCATTTGGAGGAGGGTGTTCTTGTTTGTCCTGAAACTGGTCGTAAGTTTCCTGTTACTAAAGGGATTCCTAATATGCTTCTTCATGAAGATGAGGTTTAGTTTTTATGTGTTATTGGAATGTTGGTGTTTTGGTACGAAGTTTAGTGTTTGTGGATGTTGAAAAATGTTTTGGTGGTTTTAATGTTGGTGATATAAGTATGATGTTTTGAATTTTATGCGTTTGGATTGTTAATTTTATACGACCTGTTCTAGGCGCAAACTGCACAGGCAACTGTGTTACAGGCTGTTTCAAAGTCGTTTTACTGGTTAATGAGTTAATTTGGGTTATGATGTATCTTTAAGAGCTCTAGCGGGTGGAGCTAAAAGACTTGACCTAAAAAGATGCAGCTTAGATAGGTTATTAGGTTGAAGTGTCGAACCGGTCGAAAGTTATTGGTGGTGTAATCCTATGCATAACACTCCTTAAATCAGTAATATAGTATCTATCATGTTAATTATCTAGATCCTTCAAAAACGATAAAGAAGGAGAGTGGCTTTGCAACTCAACTTATCCATTTAGACAATAACTCAGTTTGACTTGTTTCCGAACGTGTCTAACCATTTCATCTTGCTACTTCTAATTATTCCCTTGTTTTAAATCTCAAATCCCTGTAAAGTGTAAACATCTGTCTTTCTGTGTTGTGGTAATCTATATCAATGGTCCTTTGTGGTCTATGGAAATTTGGAATGCTCTGGTACATCAGTAGGTCGTAATACGTGAATGATAGTTTCCGTTTTCAGAAGGACCAAAGTCCTGTCACTTCATTCCGGAGTTGAGAACACCAGATTAAATACTTGATTATTTGATTCAATTTCTAGGAAGAAAATTAGAATTTTGGTACTTTTACTGTGTTCTATTGATATATATTTTTTCCCGGGGTTAGCAATGATTTTTTAGTAATCAAGAGTTTCATCTGTTTGGTATTCCTTTAATTGAGCTTATTGAGCTATGTCTATGTATTGGCAAAAGTTGGGAGGGCATGATATCAATGCGAAATGAGTCATTAGGATGTATTCAAATACCGTGTTTATTGTTCATTTTTGTCATATCCCATGTTTCATTAATTGCTTAGATGGAAATGATTGTTACAGTTAACTAGCCACTGAGCTACATATCCTGTTTATTATCTTTAAGGCGAGTTTAGAGTGGATGAGGGTATAGCTTTGTTTCGAGGTGTTCTTTGTTAAACACTAAAAATGCATTCAAATGTTAAATACCAAAACTTGCTATGAGGCATCGTGAAGCCCTTGTCTTGTTAGAATATTTATACAGCAACTGGCTAGTGCTGTTCCTGAATTTTTATCAGCAGTGGTATCCGGTCGTATTATTTCTGGGTAGATGAAGAAACGCATCGAGGTAGACATGCTCACTGATGCTGGTTTGTGCTCAATCTATTCTATGTATCTATATTATAACATTGGTAGTCTCGCATTTGGGGTCGATCAGTTTGTTTAGCCGGTTATAGTGGCTCTTTTATCGTATACCGGTTCCCCTTCACCCAAAATGCTTTTCCAAGAAATAATCATTGCTTCCCAATCTGGTTTATTATTTGAAGTTTGGCTTAGTGTCATATAATTTTACCTTTCTTTTACTTATGGGGAGAAAATTAGAATTTTTAGTGATGGCACCTTCCTCTGTATGGTAACCGTGCTTCATTCATCTTATAAAAAGTTAGAAGCATCTTCTAAGAGGAATTGAGACATAATGCAGAATGAGTCATTTATATGTATTTAGGTATCAATATTATCGACTCTTTTGTCAAATCCCTTATGCAACATTGTCTAGATGACTGTCATTACAACTAATAGATACTTAGGTTTATGTCATGTTTATGAGGAAATGTGTATATTTGTGTCTTCTGTACATAGTGTTCTTTTTTATAAATGCTAGGTGATGTGGAACAAATCAAAGAGCTAGCTGATAAGTTCATGGACGTGTCACTGTAGGCACACGGGACAAGAGCCCAACTTAAAATGAACATGAGTTCTGATACCGAGTCCGTGAATACTGAGTAGTACACAAAAAATAAAGTGCTAGAAATCATAGAATGATCTCAATAAGGCTATTAGCATTAGATTAAAAACCTCGTACATCGGGTGATTTGATGATCTAGTGATTATTGTTTTTTCAACTTGATTTGAATGTGTCTAATCATGAATGGGTGTAAGTGGTTAGTTAACAAAAATGAGCTACTCACGTGTCAACAAGCAAGCGAGTTTGGAAAATGATCTGAATCGTACCGCTTTCTATAATCTTATAAACACCCTAGCTGGATTTGAGCATTTGCAGGATGCTCAACAGCACATTGCCTATGATGTTTTGTTTTGTGTTTGTTGGTTATATTTGGTGCTTTTTGGAAATTAATATTTGATTTAACCTGTGATCCTAATTGCGTGGATGAAAATTGGGTGCAAATGGTTTATTTCTGATAGATATGAAGAACTGGTTGGAAACAATTAGTTAAGTGGTGAAAGTTTCTGCAGATTGAGTTGATATTGTGTAAAGGTCAAATTGCATTTGTATTTTGGTATCATATGTGTATGATCATGATAGATTATGAGCTGCTTATGAACGGTTTGCTGGTCTAGTTACTTGGTCATTGCGAATGTAAGCTACTTTAGCATTACTTTACTCATAAAATGCTAATCAGTAAAGGGGAACCTTTTTGTTATTTTATCCAAATCACTCTGCATATTGATTATTTGATAATATTCAGTATTTCTAAAATCTAACATCTTATCCTCATTGGTACCCGTTGTTGAATTCCTAACTGGTAGGTATTGTTTTTCAAGTTGGTAACTTATATGTAAAGTTTTTTAACGCTAGTGAGCAGGGTGGAGCCAACTTTTTTGTACTAATAATGTGAGCTCCTTGTTTGTGATCAGCCTCCTCAACTGTGTATCGATCGAAAGGCAGAAAAATTTGTGTTTACAAAGTTACAAACTATGTGAATCACATGGTATATAGATTTTTAGCACAACTTGATGTCGGCTATGTTTGGCAAAGTAGCTGTGAGCAGTAGCTATGAGCAGCAGACAAAAAAGCTCACAGCTTCATAAAGAAGCATTGGGAAAATGAGCTTTTCTAAAAAATAGCAAAGCCCACAGCTCTCATGCCAAACGAACACTATAAATCAAAAAGCTTTGTGCCAAACATAGCCGTCATGCTGGCTCTGAAGTTGAAAGTATTGTGATATATAACGGACAAGTCTATTTGCATAGCAAATGATTGTAGGATCTAGGGACTGCAAAAAAGAGTGTTCGGTATATTTCAGTATTTCATACTACCACCTATGATGCACGGAAACGCCAATTAGGGCCGCGTACCCGTTTGGGAACGGGGTGGGAACGGAAACGCCCCCGAAACGCTCCCGAAACGTTTCCCTGCTGTTTCTCTGGCCGTTTCTGGATATTTAAGAAGTTTCCAATCCGTTTCTTATGGGTTTTAATCTGGGGGCATCATATTTTATATTCATGTTATATTAAGATAGAAAGAAAAACATGAAGAATGAAGAATTTAGATCTGAAAATAAAAGAAGATACATGAGGTAGAAGATGATGTTTGGAAGAAAGAGAAAAAAAAAATTAAAAAATTAGTATAAAACTATTGTGTTGACCCACGTGGGTGAGGAAGAGCAAATGACATAATGATTTATTTTTTAATTTTTAAAACTTTTTTACTATGTAGCATGGTTCACTTTTTTAAAGCATTTTTACAAGTAAATTGAAGTAAATATCATGTATCTATTTTGAATTCAATAGAAGATGTAGTGTTTTTGGAGTTTGCCGATCTCTCGTTAGATGAACCGGAATTTGAAAATAATTTGATTATTGATAATTAATTACTTTTCGAAGATGTAGTATTTTTGGAGTTTACAATTTACACCAACGTATATCTATTTTGGATTTTCTTTAATATATTTTTAATATTTTTATATTTTTTATTGCCGTATCTATGCCGTTCCCGTATCTTGAATTTTTGATTTTTGCCGTTTCCCGTTCCCGTATCCCTTTGCCGTTCCCGTTTCGGTGCTACATAGACTACCACTTTAGGGTGATCAAGTGGTCGAACACTCGGTAAATTAAGTACTCTAAAAGAGTCGCCCAAAGCTCAGTTTTATCCCAGTTCATGGTCTAAATCCATAAGTTAAGTTATATCCCAGGATCACCCACACGACTAGGACATTTCACAAACCATTGATCTTTACAACTATGTACATACATAACAAATTAAGTTGCGGTCTCAATGGCTCTAAATTTTGAACATATGATTCATTAAAATCTTTGTTTTCTACTCCTTATTATCAATCTTGTACATAAGAGCTGATTTGAGCATTTGCAAGGACGTTCAACGGTACATAGCCTCCAATTTTTTAGGGTCCTCAAAGATTAGAACACCAAAGGGTTTTACAAAATTGATTGTTCCAACTCGTGTGAGATACTTCTTTACAGATTGTTCAATTCACAGCTGACATAACAGAAACCATTGTATTAATGTGGTCTAGTACTACGTAATATTTATTTTGTAAATTTTGACTGAGTTTGCCAATGTTGTTTTAGTATTTTTGGATACTGAGATGTGACATTTGTAATTGTTTTGACAAATGTATTAGGATATTTATGTCTACAATATTTATTTTGAAATTGTAGCACACAGTCACTAGAATCTGTGAGACATCCCAAATTATATACACGATTGATTGATTGATTGAAATATTTAGTATGACCAATAGAGTCCTTTACGGGAGCGATTCATCTTTCCGAACTCAGCATACATTTCTCCATTGTAGTGGCTCTCCAAGTTTTCCTTACCATGACAAGTCTCTATAGACAGCGAAATTTCCTTTCCATGGCAAGTCTCTAGATAGCGAAAGTCCGGTAGACGAAAACACCATCAAAATCAAACCAAGACATTTCATTTAAACTAGATGAATATTAGGCTAGTAGCAGTGGGCTGAAAAAAATCGATCGTGTAGATCGATCGACCGATATTGAGATCGGTTGTTGCCGTTGTGGGTGATGGTTGTAATATCGGTCGCCGGTGGAATTTTTCCCAAACCGATTGTATATTCGACCGATTATCAAAGCTTATATATATATATATATATATATATATATATATATATATATATATATATATATATATATATATATATATATATATTTTCCAAAATCTTTTAAATAAAAGAGGATGATGTAATATGAGTTGACACTGTGATAAGAGAGGTGAATATGGGTTGAGGAGAGAGAAAGCGGTGTCAGCCGGAAATATGATGCAATATGAGTTGCTACTGTCACAAGCCTTATAGTGAAGGTGTATAGCGGCAAGTAATTATATTTGTCAACTTGCTCTGATGTGACATTTGATTCAATGCTTAAGAGTTTAATTTGTAGTCACTGCGAAAAAAATTTATAAGTTAAAAACGAAAATTAATACAAGTATAAGGATTAAAAAATATTTAAACTATTAATATACCGGTAGATGTTATTATAATTTTTAATAATATGATTATATTAGGAATTAAACTTTACTTATATTTTAATCATATTTTAAGCTTTTAAATTTTAAGAGCGTGTATATAGTCTTAGATGTTTATTGTAATAGGACATAATTATATGATAAGATTTTATATTTCTTGATATGATATGATTTGACATCATTATTAATTTTATTGTTATAATATTATGATATTTTTATATTGCAATGAATATTAGATGATTATGGTTGATTTATTTTGCAGACATGAAATTTGCAATGACATTGTATGAAATTTATCAACTTTAAAGGTTGTTTACTAAATTAACTTGTTTAAATATAAGAGATTAATTAGCCTTTTATAAATTAGAGAGAAATTTTAATTTATTGAGTCTCCCAATTAAAAGGAAGTAAAGATTTTGGGCTCATATTCTTTCTTGCTAAGAGAAAAGTGAACAACCCCTTAAACTACGATAAAGTGTTTTTTTTAATCTTTGAAATTAATGCAAGAGTAAAGTGTAAAATAGATTCATGTGGTTTGTCAGTTTTCACACTAAACATCTATGTATGAAATTTTTAGCAATCATTATTTTTTTATTAGTAAAATTTAAACATATTACACACCTTTTATTTTAAAAAGCTAGACACATGACATTTATAAAGATTAATGATAGTAATTTTTTCAATCCTCAGAACATTTTAGCTATTTTATTTGCAATTTTGTTTTCTGCAAATACAATTTAACTCATGAGCATCTGTATTTATACTTTTAATTTGGATTTAGATATTTGTTTTGATTTACTTACTTAAAATGTCGCAATAAAAATAACAAATTTAGATCGTAAAATGTTCGATGATTTTACGACTAGAAATACAACTCTATTGATCTACGAAGAAATGTGTATTTGTGGAAGTTGCTACGATATGTAGGGTTTTAAAAATTGTTTGATAGTTGTAAACTTTAGGTATTACAAAGCCGCCGCAATGCGTAGCTCATTTCTTACTTGTTAAAACTACATTTTCAGACGTGATTATAAACTAATATAAAAGATTGCACATCTCAAACCATTTTCACTGATTTACACGAACAACCACCATTATAAAATAACTTAGCGGTAAAGTATTTGGTTTTTTCACAAAGGTAAAAAATCCAAACTTCAGAAAGTTTGTGCATTTGGGTGACTAGAATAAGATTGAAACAGTTTCGAGATTAACCCGGTGAAGACGCGTACATTTGTGTCGATATAATATCGTCTTCCCCGAGTATCTTGAATAGAAAAAAAAAAAAAAAAAAAAAAAAAAAGAAAGAAAAATCATTCAATTTTTTTAGTTTGATAGGCATGGCTAAAATCTGCCTCTAATTTTTTGTCTATCCTATTTGATTGGTGACATATGTTTTACGTAATTTATCCCTCATAATTTCTATTTTTAGATTCATCACATGTTACAATATTGGTTTATAAACATATTTTTAGTCATATAAGTTAGCCACAAGAATCATTTTACTTTTATTTTACACGAACTATTTTCTTTTTCTTTCCTTTTTTTATCTTAGTAACCAATAAAAATTAAGTTTACATATTTATAAAAAAATTCAATATGTCACACTATATTTAGTCACTTCATTATCTAAAGAAAGCACGAATAACAAAATAATACTTCGTGACCCTATAGCAAGTCCATACCTACTATCGGTCTTTCTTTTTTCATAAGTGGGGCCCACTAACCCCCACCCACCCACTCCCTCCCAATAAACTCCCTTACTATATTTAGCAACTCCGACAGCCTTCATCTCCGACAACCGCCACAATGTCTTCTTGTCTATCCATGACACTTGAACCGTCACTAAACTACATTAACAAGCCCATACTTGTGCCACGTGCCACATATTCTAAATGTGTGTCACCTTGTTTTGGTTCTAGAGTACTAGTAGTGAAGAATGCTGCCCCTAACTCCGGCGGCGGAGCTCCGGCGCCGTTGCCGGTTGCTCCGGTGGTTAATGGAGCTGCTGTGCCACTTAGTTCTAAGTAATTTTTT
>CM060709.1:230224852-230229852 GCA_030686995.1 Artemisia argyi | reverse complement strand
ATGAGCAAAGTTTACATATGTTGTTAGTTTGCTCATGTTTGGTTTTTCGGATATGACACATTTATCTATTGCATTGCAATGTAAATTGCTTGAATATTTCGGACGAAATATCCAAGTCGTCAATCCTACTTCATTGTATATTTTATGCATGTGTTAAACATGTTATTCTAATATTTGGAACACAACTATTAGACAAGTAGATTCAATATGGCATTATCAACACAAGTGTGAGTTATGATCCAATGCATATTCTTTTCATCTACAAAGGATGTAAATATTTTCATATCAATCTAGTGTGATTGAATATGTAGATTCAAGACTATATCTTTTATTAAAATTTGATGTAATCTTGAAACTAAACAAATAACAATCCAATTTCTTGTCCATACTAAAAAACATGTCAATTAGATTTGATGAATATATCAACCATAATTTGAATAATGAATTGATATAATATCAAGATCTTTCTTGACCCTCTCAAACACTCATTTAAAATAAATAGGCATTTTGATAGTGTGTTCCATTAATTCTAAGATTATTTATGAGTGAGGTTGGTGAATGATTGAAATTTGACTTATTACTTCATGATTGTTATATGTTTTGTTTATGTGAAAGACTCTTCATTGTTACTTATAATGAACACATTTAGATTTTGAAAATACTTTTTCTTTTATATAACTACTAATGTTTTTCAATGATTCAATTTCTCTTATTAAACAACTTAAGGTAAAACAAGGTAATTTGTTGAAAATATTTAAGTGTGTTGTTAAGAGTAGATTAAATTGTTTGAAATATTTAGGTGACTAGATTTAACTCATTTACAAGATGTTTGAGTAACATTAAGTCATCTATACCTATATGCAATGCAAGCATAATATTGCAATCCTAACGCAAGAAATCTAGCGTAAGATCTATTTAAGTATAAACCGGAAAACTAGCTATAAACTAATAAGGCACATATTCTTAGATATAAAATTAACTAAAAATCAAATAGCAACAATCATCTAATATATTCAATTAACAAAATAGAAACACAAATAAGTTCACATAGCACATAAGACACTTGTCGTCGTTTTGTGTATTATATATACCAATGTTTACTTAGCTCGATTTTATTTGAAAATAAAATAGTTTCTTATCCATTTTAAAATTTAATTAAGATCAATATTTTTAAAGCATAAATGCTTAATTTTTCAAAGACATATCGACTAGGAATGCCCGACTCGAAGGAAAAGGTAAAATACAAGTTTTACGTTAAAACGAGACTCAAATTTCTGACCTCCGCGTAGTATTTTGACTTTCTGACTTATTTAAATTTGTAATGGTTACTTGTAAGCATTTTTAAATGAAAGTAGACTCAATTACCTTTAAAATTCCGGGTGGCACGACTTCTACGGAGGTACGGTTATTTTTATATGATTTTTCAAAGTTTTCGAGAAAAAAAACTGCGAACCGACAGGCGGACCCCTTAAATAATTAAGGGGACCGCCTAGTATTTAAGGGTGCCGCCCAGACAATTAAAGGGGCCGCCCATCTGGTACTCAAAATTTCATTTTATGTAAAAAATTATTTTCTGACTTTGCTAAAAGTTGTGAAACTTTCTGAATTTGATACCGAACATATAATACTTATTTAAAGCATAATCTAATTTCGAGCTAGTATAATTAGTATATATAACATCAAAACTAATACACGTTAATCAACAAAACACTTTTCATATTTAATCCTCCTTAATGGATAATTTGATACATGGATCGTTCTCAATTTTTAAAACCATTTGTTTTGAAAATTAGAGCGACATGACTCTGACACCAATTGTGGAAATCTAGAAGGGGGGGGGGGGGTTGAATAGTTTTCCCCTCTTTTTGATTTTATAAAAACTTGGTTTGAAAATGTTGATTCAAATTTATTCAATTATTTGTTTGAAAAACCTTCAATTAGAGTTTAGTATGAAAACAACATATAATCAATATGATCAATTATATATGTGAGCTTTTGGATTAGTTTTCAAAACTTAGTTTTATGAATGAAGCTTTGGTCGATCTTTATGTGAATACGTTTTCCTTTTTAAAATCTTAAAACGTTTTGTATCAAATTATTAATTAAGTTAAACTCAACATGAGAAGTGTTAATAATATATATAAGTCCATTAGACCATATCATACAATTATATATCCTATCACAATATTAACTTGTAACTACACCACAATCAATCATCATGACAATATAAGCAACAATCAATACACATTTGCAAGCATAAATATAAAGCGATAAATACAAGAATAAATGTGAAAAGATAAGAGAAAGAGGATGTAAATCGGACACGATGATTTATAGTGGTTCGGCTACAAGGACACCTTCTTTGCCCTACTCCACTCCCCGAGTAACCTACTCGAGAGTTTTCTTCACTACTCAACAAGCTCCCTTTTGGCGGAGAAAACCTTACACAACTTTTGCTTACACCATTTAACGACATTAAGCTAAATGTCGAGTTCTAATAGTAGCTAGAACTAATCTCACAACACGAGTTCGATTACTACACAACTTCTACACTACTTCACGACTTCTTCACGACTTCACGACTACTTCACAACTTCTTCTACACTTCACTACTTATTCACACACCTACTTCTTCACAACTACATGATTTCTCCACACTACTACTTCTTCCCACTACTTCTTACTCACTCATTGATCCACTACTAAGTAAGATCATCTTGATTTACTTATTACATAAACATAACTCAAAACTTCACATAAACACTAACTAGTCTCTAATACATCTTTGGCTTTATGATAGGGAGAATTCTTCTCTTGCACTTTGAGTGATGAGGGATTGAATCACTTGAAACAAAGACTAATAAACTTATGATCAAAGGATTTAGAAGTGTGTTTGGAAAGGTTTGGGACTGAAAATTTTTCGTGCAAAAGGTGAGAAAAATAGCAGGTTTGAGGTGGTATTTATAGGGAAAAATTTCTGACAGAATCTGACAGGGGAGCGTGGCCGGCCCCTTTAATTGTGTGCCAGCCCCCTTAAAATTAAGGGGGCCGCCCATACGAAAACGGCAGTTTTCTTGTCTTTTTCGGGAGAAAGTTTATTTGGTGAAAAACTAACTGATTTTAGTTAAAAATTTGAATTCATATATTTATTATGAATTAAACATTTTTCTTTAATTACCAAAAGTGTTTTTCTAAATATATAATGAGTTTATTTAATTTTATAAACTTTGTATTATTTAAATAAACATCCCTTTGATCATAAAATGTATTAGACATTTGTTTGTATGTCCTTAAGTGATTGTTGAAGCATACTTGAGACGTTGAGATGTCGAGGCTTGTTGACGTATGAATGCATAGATGAATTGTGATCACAAATAACTTAAGCACTTTACGTTATATGTTGTAACTTACATCTTTGTCATCATCAAAATATGAAGAGGATGTTTAGATTAAATATCGTAATATTCATGCCAACAATAAATATAAAAATGAAATATAAAAATATAAAAATAAAATTACTTTAAAAAATTTATACCCTTTACACTATAAATACCTCATTTATCTTATCATTTAATACACAATGTATACACATTTTTATCATCTTTTCTAAATGGCTTGTTCACTTCCACACACTGTCGGTGAAATCAAAACTATTGTTCAACAACAAATTGAAGAGGATAAAGTTCGTCAGTAGCCATGATGAACTTAGCCATTGCGTATGAGAATGCTAGCATAGCTAAAAACGATCTGAGAAAAGCATATGCAGAATGTAGTGACATACCACAAGAGAAACATGCTTTGATCGATACTTTTTTAAACAACAATTCGAGAACGATTACGAGATGCATAACGCTTTGTTTAAGAAGGCGGGAAAAGCAGAACAACAAATGAATTCCAAATTTATTTGGATGCATGTTCAGAATAAATAGAAGTGTTGTATTATTTGTATTTCGTATTGTTTTTTAAAATTTCGTATTGTAATATCTATTTTTATTTAGCTGAATGGAAATTTATTTTCGAATACGAACTTTTATTCATTACATAAACAAAGTAGAATACAACATTGAAATGAAAATACAAATTACGATACACAAATTAAAACACGTAAGTTCGTCGGCTAGATGAGTTATTCAACTTTCAGATTAATCTGTGTAATAACCATCGTCGTAAGCAGAAAAGTCCCAAAACCCTCTTCTTACTCTTTTTACGCTTTTTCAAACCGACGTTCCTCTTCCCGCTCCTTGCGAGCTTCTTCTTCATCATTTGCTCTCAATGCTTCTTCATCCAAAAGAAGTTGTCGTTCCTCTTCATCAGTAAGAAACATATTGCCAACTGGTTCCTCAACCAGTTCATATTCATCATCTTCCGTTGGAAATGACATAATGATATCTGAGAGTCGAGTATTAACCGTTTCTTCAGGTGTCGGGGGATTATTTTTGGGAGTGTTTTCTTGAGACATTTTTTATATATGAGATAAGAAATTAAGAGTTGGTGTTTAAAGATGGATGAATGAAGGGGTATTTATAAGTAAAAAAATTTGAATTAAAAAAGATAAAAAATAATAAAAAAATTAAGAAGGTCGCTGATGTGGATGCTAGGTCGTTTAAAGGTCGCCGGAGAGAGAAAACTGATGTAGCATGCAAAATCGTCGTAGGTCATCATTGTGCATAGCCTAAAAAACCTCTAACCTCACGATGCGTCGGTTGTTGATTTTAAGCACAAGTCAGTCAGTATATTTGTGGAGTTTGTTTGTGTTTATAGTGAGATATATTTGTGTATAAGTGGAATGTATGTATGAGTGGTGATATTGGTTGTCTTATTATACCTTTCTGATAGTGACGTTGGTGATTTTTTTTCTTTTTCTTTTTAACAGCAGTGACATTGGTGATGTAGTAAAAAAATGATGTGACGCTGACTTGACAATAATAATTGTGGTCACCATCACGCCAACTCTTAACACATGTGCAAAATGCAAATCTTCTTACTTTAATTGACGTATA